>LR738715.1:553443100-553616643 GCA_902687465.1 Secale cereale | reverse complement strand
CCAAAGACACACAAGTTGAATTGTTTTAGCCGTGTGCGGTGCCCCCCTCCACAGAAACACACCTCGGTCATACCGTCGCGGAGCTTAGGCGAAGCCCTGCGCCGGTGAACACATCATATCCGTCACCACGCCGTCGTGCTGACGAAACTCTCCCGTGAAGCTCAACTGGATCAAGAGCTCGTGGGACGTCATCAAGCTGAACGTGTGCTGAACGCGGAGGTGCCGTACGTTCGGTGCTTGATCGGTTGGATCGCGAAGAAGTTCGACAACATCAACCGCGTCACTTGACGCTTCCGCTCCCGGTCTACGAGGGTACGTAGACACACTCTTCCCTCTCGTTGCTATGCATCTGGTAGATAGATCTTGCGTGATCGTAGGAAAATTTTAAATTACTACGTTCCCCAACACTTTGATAATTTGGTATGTGGGTGGACTGGTGCTTGGGTGCTGTCCTTACTTGGACAAGCCTCCCACTTATGATTAACCTCTAATGCAAGCATCCACAACTACAAAAGAAGTTTTAAGGTAAACCTAACCATAGCATGAAACAAGTGGATCCAAATCAGCCCCTTACGAAGCAACGCATAAACTTGGGTTTAAGCTTCTGTCACTCTAGCAACCCATCATCTACTTATTACTTCCCAATGCCTTCCTCTAGGACCAAATATTGGCGAAGTGTCATGTAGTCGATGTTCACATGACACCACTAGAGGAGAGACAACATACATCTCATCAAAATATCGAACGAATACCAAATTCACATGACTACTTATAGCAGGACTTCTCCCATGTCCTCAAGAACAAAAGTAACTACTCACAAGACATAATATTGTTCATGATCAGAGGGGTATTAATATGCATAATGGATCTGAACATATGATCTTCCACCAAATAAACCAACTAGCATCAACTACAAGGAGTAATGAACACTACTAGTAACCCACGGGTACTAATATGAGGTTTGGGTACAAAGATTGGATACAAGAGATGAACTAGGGTTTGAGAGGAGATGGTGCTGGTGAAGATGTTGATGAAGATAGCCCTCCCCAAGATGGGAGAGTTGTTGGTGATGACGGCGGTGATGATTTCCCCCTCCCAGAGGGAAGTATCCCCGGCAGAACAGCTCTGCCGGAGCCCTAGATTGGTTTCCGCCAAGGTTCCGCCTCGAGACGGCGGCGTCTGGTCCCGAAAGACTCCTTCTCATTTTTTCCAGGTCAAAACACCTCATATAGGAGAAGATGGGCATCGGGAGGCCATCGAGGGGCCCACGAGGCAGGGGCGCGCCCAGAGGAGGGGGGGGGCGTGCCCCCACCCTCGTGGACAGGTGGTGGCCCACCCTGGTGAAGTTTCATAGCTTTTTGAGTTGTGCAGAATAGGTTTCCAGAGTTTGCTTCTTTTCCAGCCCAGAATTCCAGCTGCCGGCATTCTCCCTCTTCATGTAAACCTTGTAAAATAAAAGTGAAAAGGCATAAGTATTGTGAAATAACATGTAATAATAGCCCATAATGCAATAAATATCAACATAAAAGCATGATGCCAAATGGACGTATCAGCAGCCCCCATGGAGACCGAAGACGTGGGGCCCAATCAATCCGGGGTCCCACCGAATACTATCCCGGGGCCTAGTACGGCTCCAGGGTCCGAAGACCCAACTCCTCAAGTGGAGGAGGATACATCGACGCCGGGAGTCGATCTGGAGGCGCCAGACTCTATGATGGGTGCGGTGATGAGGAAGATTCAGTCCGTCAAGGGCGGACTGAATGAAGCCTTCAACAGCCTTCTAACAGGCTTTGAGGTAAGCAATGTAATGCTTCTTATAGAATTTATTATTTTTAATGCACATACATAACCAGTAGCCCCTGATGCTTTGTGTGATTCTGAAAAGAATCGGACGAAGTATCCATAGTGTAGCATACTTACAGAGCTTAACTGTTTGTGCTGGCTTCACTAGTTGCGGCAACTGCGCGAGACGCAGAGGTTGTCAAACTAAACCGGAAGCTCGAGGTGGCGAATGCAGACCTCGACCATGTCAACCAGCGTTTAGATGAAATGCAAGGTATGCGGATTTTTGAAATGTCAATAAGACCTAATTGATTGAGTATTTTTATAAACTCAAATATTGTATTATGTATTACACAGTTAGCCCCACCGAGCTCGAGGCCCTCAAGGGCGAGGTTGCCAAGGCCAAGAAGGAGGCCGAGGCGAACAAGGTGGCCGCTGACAAAGCGGTTGCCGACTTAGAGGCCGAAAAGGCTGAGTGCGAGAAGCACCGGGCTCGGGTGTATGAAGTCGAAGTCGATCTCAACAATGCCATTCTCAAATGTGAGGCATTGAAGAAGAAGACTTCGGAAAAACCAACCGAGATGTCTGCGGCAGTGAAATCTGCCCAGGATGCGTGAGGCGAGTCGCGCAGCGCTCGTTAGGAAATCGAGCAGGCACGACAGATAGCATATGGTAAGATATATCTCTTACAGAGCATCTTTGGAGGGCAGAAGTATATTGGGCTGACACGATTATGGAGTTCTACAGGCGTGTTTGCTGATCTTCTGAGGAGCAGCACAGATGCCGCACAATATTTCCAAGCCCAGGAGGGGAACAATACGGAGAAGCTGTTTTGGTTACAGTTCTATGCGCCACAACATCCCGTGCCCCTCGGCGACCAGATGAAGTAGCTGGTCGAAATGCACAACATGGCAGGTTCGGCCATGAAGGACTTAATAATCCGGCTATGGTCCGCTGAGCCAATCCCAAGTAGCTACTTCGGATTGGTGAAGCGGCTCGTCGAGGCAAGTCTGCAGGTCGACGCACTAACGCGTTCGTCCTACATAGAAGGTGCTCGAATGGCCTTCGCTCACGTCAAAGTGCACTGGGCGAAGATGAATGCAGTGCATATAGCTACTGCTGGCCCGCCCGCAGGCAAGGAGCACCGCAAGCCGGAGAAGTACTTCGAGGACGTCATCGAGGACGCCCGCCTTGTAGAAGGCCAGTGTTCGAAGGATGTTGTCTTCGAGTGATTGTATCCGGATGTAAAGACTAGGCTTATGAATCTGATGTATATAACTTTTGCGCTATGTATAATATCAGCGTCTTTTACCTCCTATGTGACTGTTTATCCAAATCTCAAAGTTTCCTGTCATCTGCTTCAGCCCCCAAGTACATAATACTGGGGTGTTCGGTCATATGCATATACACTCTTTATCCAACGTCTTGGTCTGTATAGGAGGTGTATGCGGAGCGAACCAGGCAATCGGACTTATGCGACATTATTGCTTGCACTTAGTCGTAGGAGTTTGACATGTGAGGCTAAGTACTAGCCCCTGGTGCAGACATGATATTCCTTTTTGTAAGGTATCCCATTGCACTTGGCTGGATGAAAAACTAACCCTTCGTATAACACAGGGTAGATCTCTATCGATCGTAGTATAAAACTAAGTCACCAGATTGCAGACCAGGTTCTCGCTTATCATGACAATCACTTTTCGGCTTTCTCTACTGAGGTACTTGACCGGACTAGCCAAAAATACAATCGCAGTAGTTCTCCCTTTACACCCTAGCCGAACAATCAGGAACATAGGGGTAAGCACTCGAGCTGGGCGACCCAACTATTGACCCAAGACATGACTCAGAACTGATGCATATAAGGCAAACATCCAGGATGCCGAACACTCCCTATAGGTGTTCGGTCTTCTCGACATATACCTGGGCTGAATACAGCCCCTGGTAATAAACCCTTATTGACAAGGCAGATATGGCAATCTGATACGGGAAGAGAACATTTTATGGTGAGTGTATAAAACTCCGAACATAATGTGAATAAAGCTGCTCTATTAATATCCCTCTACTGTGCAGTGAGCCACAAACTTACAGACAATGCCGAGAACCTTATTTGGACATTTTACATGCCAATAAGGTATATAACAGGAGAGAGAGATAAAAGGTTTACATGGGGTCTTAATCTAAAAAAGAAACCTTAGTGCGGGTCCCTGTTGCACGTGTGCGCCGTTTCCTCCTTTGTAATGTGTCCTTGAAGGTGTGAGTATGATGGCCATCTGTAGGAAAAAGAAAGGAAAATAATCCTGGAAAAGAAAAATCAATCCAGTGTGGCCATAACAAGTTTGGTTTGTTTAAAAAACCTAAAGAAGATAAGTTTAGAGTCCGAACAGGGTCTAGCCGAACTATGGACTATATGCATGTGCCCCCAGTCGTCACCCAAGGAATTTTTAAGGCATAATTATGTACTCAAGGCACGTATGCTATTACCTTATGGGGCAGCCGATAGGGGCATAGCCGTCAATCTTGCTCAGGTTCATCTGAGCTGCCGCACTGAGGCGTTTGCCGAACACATTTAGTTGTGTCCGCTATTGATAGATTATCCGGCTTGAATATGCCGTTTCGGACTTCGGATGCTAAGGCCGCTGTGTCCTCCTCCGTACGGAGAGAGCGCTCCATATTTCCATTCACCGTGATAACGCCACGTGGTCCAGGCATCTTGAGCTTTAAATAGGCATAATGCGGGACTGCATTAAAGCGAGTGAAGGCCGTTCTTTCGAGTAGTGCGTGATAGCCGCTTCGGAACGGAGGTATGTCAAAGAGTAGTTCTTCGCTTCGGAAGTTGTCGGGAGAACCGAATACAACTTCCAACGTTAAAGAGTCTGTGCAGCGAGCTTCAACGCCCGATATCACTCCTTTAAAGGTCGTGTTGCTTGGCTTGATTCTTGATGGGTCGATCCCCATCTTGCGGATAGTATCCTGGTATATCAGATTGAGACTGCTACCGCCGTCCATAAGGACTCGGGTTAGACGGTATCCATCGATTATTGGGTCGAGCACTAGGGAAGCCGAACCCCCATGCTGAATACTAATCAGGTGGTCCCTGCGATCAAAGGTGATCGGGCAGGCTGACCATGGGTTGAATTTGGGGGCGACATGTTCTACGGCGTAGACATCTCAGAGTGCACGCTTGCGCTCCCTCTTTGGGATATGAGTGGCATATATCATGTTCACTGTTTTGACCTCCGGTGGAAATTTCTTTTGCCCCCCTATATTCGGCTGGCGAGGTTCATCCTCGTCTTCGCTCTGAGGCTCCTTCCCTTTGTGTTCGGCGTTTAGCTTGCCGGCCTGCTTGAAAACCCAACTATTGCGGTTGGTATGGTTGGCAGGTTTCTCTGTGGTGCCGTGAATTTGGCAGGGCCTATCTAGTATCCTGTCCAAACTTGATGGACCATCTTTGTTGCCTTTAAATGGCTTCTTCTGTTGATCGGGTGTGGAGCCACTGAATCCGGCATTTACCGTTGTATCATCTGGGCTTCCAGAATTGTTTCGACGCTTGTTTTTGTTACGTCGTGGCCTTCCATTGCCATCCCTGACTTCAGATGTTCCAGGGTCGCTGGTAACGCTACGAGCTAACCAGCTATCCTCACCTGCGCAAAAGCAAGTAATGAGTGTAGTTAGGGCTGCCATTGTCCTCGGTTTTTCCTGTCGAAGGTGTCTAGCTAGCCATTCGTCCCAGATGCTGTGCTTGAATGCCGCTAAGGCTTCGGCGTCTAGACAGTCGACGATCTGGTTCTTCTTAGTGAGAAACGGATTCCAAAGCTTGCAGGTTGACTCCCTAGGTTGTTGGATAATGTGACTTAAATCGTCAGCGTCCGGGGGCCGGACATAAGTCCCTTGAAAATTGGCCCGAAAAGCATCCTTAAGTTCTTCCCAACTCCCAATGGAGTTCTCTGGGAGGCTATTTAGCCAGTGCCGAGCTAGTCCTTTCAGCTTGAGGGGTAAGTATTTAATGGCGTGGAGATCATCTCCTCGAGCCATGTGGATGTGAAGAATAAAGTCTTCTATCCAGACGGCGGGATCCGTCGTTCCATCGTATGCTTCGATGTTCATGGGTTTAAACCCTTCTGGGAAGTCATGACCCACCACCTCATCGGTGAAGCACAGAGGGTGTGTGGCTCCTCTATATCTTGTTGTATCGTGGCGTATGTCCGATGGTTGTGGTGTTCGGTATTGACCCCGAACTGGTATGTCATCGGCGCGATTGGCTTGATAGCCGCTGTCCCGTGCGGGAGCCCGGTCCCTAGGTCCGTATATAGACCTGGTCTTGCTAGCTTTTTTTGTTCAGGTCCTCACGCAGATCGTGTTTTTGGACTTGGGCCGCACCCTCCTTTCCTTTACGGAGTGGTGGTGCGGGCTTGTGTATGCCATTGCTAGCTACTCTGTCCCGTCCGCGAGGTGGTCAGTCCGGCTTGTCGGCAGTGTTATTCTTCGGTGGGACGGGCGCAGCGTCTTCGTCGTCGAATTTGGGCAGCAGCTTACGCTTAGGATAGCTTTTGGTTTGGCCGTTAAAGCCATGTTTCTGTTCAGCGTCTAGCACCTCGTTCCATCTATCATTAAGCGTGTCCTGTGCGGCTCGAAGCTGTCTTTGCTGCTTTTTCAAGCTCCTTGCGGTGGCAATAAGCCTCCGGTGGAAGCGTTTTTGTTCTGAGGGTTCTTCTGGGACAATGAATTCATCGCCACCCAGGCTATCCTCTTCTTCGGAGACTGGTTCAGAAGGACCGTCTTCGGCATCGCTGTCATCGTACTGTGGCTTCGGACTTTGTTCGCTATCCTCTCGCTCCTCCTGCTCTATCGCTGGGTCTGCGGGGTCCTTGGCTTGTTCCGGAATGTCACCATCATTAGTCATGGTGTTGCTGTCCTTTCCTTTACGGGATTTAGTTCGGGAGGTTCTTCGACGGGCTTGTCCTCTACGGGATTGTTTTCGCCGTCGCCCTCCACCTCTTTGGGTGTATCCACCATGTACACGTCGTACGAAGACGTGGTCATCCACCGCCCGGTTACGGGCCGGCCTTGATCTGGATCCGCCTCAGTTTCGAGGTCCATCCCTTCGAAGTCTTCGGAAGCATAGTCAAGTAGTTCGGTTAGATTTTCGATCGTGGCTATCAAGTGGGTGGTGGGTGGGGAACGAAATTGAACGTAATTCTCCATCAGCCTCCAGTTCAAACTAGATATAATTCGGCTGGGTATCCTCCTCTAGGGAGAGGTATCTTAACGAATTTAACATGTCACCAAAGGGGGGGGGGTGCTAGAAGATATCGGTAGTCCTGAATTCGGCAATAGACGCCTGGTCGGGTTTGAAGGGCGCGGTTACGCGCAATTCAGAATCAGAGACCAGAGTTGAGTTTGGGGTTTCGATAACACAAACCCCGCCCGTAGTTGGGTCCGTGTGCGGCTCCAACGCCATAGAGTCTGCGGCTCCCGTGGTGGAGTTGAGCTTCCCGTCTTCGGGTGACGCGGTCTGTTCTGGATCTAGGGCCAGAACTGTTGCAGGTGCTATTTCCTGATCCGATGATAGAGTTAGGTCATGATCATTGTAGTGACAGGGAGAGGCTGCCGCTGGCTCGAAGTCGGCTAAGATCAAGTCTCCGCGGATATTAGCGACGTAATTCAAGCTTCCGAATCTGACGTGATGGCCAGGGGTGTAGCTCTCGATCTGCTCAAGGTGGCATTCAGTGTTGGTACGGAGCGCGAAGCCGCTGAACACAAGGAGTTGGCTGGGAGGGAAAATTCCCTCAGCGTCGTCGTTGTGGTTGATGACACGATCTATCAGTCCTTCCATCGACGACATAGTGGAACTCTCAATGAAAGCACCAATGTCGGTGTCAAAACCGGCAGATCTCGGGTAGGGGGTCCCAAACTATACGTTTGAGGATCGATGGTAACAGGAGGCTGGGGACACGATGTTTACCCAGGTTTAGGCCCTCTCGATCCAGGTAAAACCCTACTTCCTGCTATATTAATATGGATGAATATGAATACAAGAGTTGATCTACCTCGAGATCATAATGGCTAAACCCTAAGTCTAGCATGTGGAGATCTTATGATTCTGTTCTAGCCTCTATGGACCGAAACCCTCTGGTTTATATACACACTGGAGGGACCTAGGGTTTGTACATGTTATCTTGCAGAGGAAGGAAAAATCTACACCCGAACCTAAAACTTGCCATTACATGAATACAGGAGTCCTATCCAGATACGAGAGATGATCTTCTGTAATAATCTTCACGGCCCACTAGTCCGGCGGACCAGGAGTTTGTCCGGCCACATGAGGACTCCCCGATCCAGGACTGCCTCAACCAGAGCAGAGAAGTGTGGGCCAAGACATACAATGTCGGCGAACTCGTTTTACGCCTCCCGGAGAAGAAGAAGGACAAGCTCAAACTAAAATGGGAGGCAATCTTCATTATCGACGAAGTACTCACCGGTGGAGCCTATCGCCTTCGGAATTCGCAGGACAACCGCCTTGAGCTGAACCCGTGGAACGCTACCAGGCTCTGACGATTCTATGGATAGTTCGGTAGCAATTTTTTCCTCCTTTTAAGTTAGGTCTTGTTCCTTATCTTTTATTTTTCTCCCCATCCATTTTTACTATTTCTCTCATTGGTAAGTATTCGGCTCACCCGAACTACCACAGGATAAGTACATCTTTGAATGTATCTACCTTAAATATACTTGGGGGCTTCTTTGCAGAAGCCCATTATTAAAAAGATTCTTGCTTATAATGTCGTCTGTTTTTACAGTCCTTCCTTGCCATTATATGCACCAATGTGACTTAAGTTTTGGCCAAGCTGGGTTGCCTGGCTCCTATGCTTACCCCTACGTTCCTGATTGTTCGGCTAGGATGTAAAGGGAGCACCTCTGTGATTGTTACAACCGGTAATCCGGACATGTACCACATACTGGGTGAAGCCGAAAGCTAGCGCTCTTAAGGGAATAATTGGTCGGTGGATACATGACATATCGCTTTTAATGCATACATTTTAAACCATCACAGGATATGGCATCCTACAATCCTTTTTACGGGATCAAAAGCCTAGGCCTGCATATGTACGCATGCTGACGTAGGGAAAGGAACCCTTAACGGAACTATTCTCTCTCGAAGATGTTTTTTTTACGTTAAATAGTAATATAACATAACTCCCCGAAAGCTCTTGCCTTCCGAGCTCGCTCGTGTACTCTGGAAAGCTCTTGCAGCACGTCACCCTCAAAACCGGACACTCCCCTTTCGGGCTGCCTAGTTAACAAACCTCCAGGAATAGTTTTATGAAAAACATTCAAAATGAAGGACTATAAGGAGAGCTAGGTATAAGGGACATACTGAATATGCCGCCTTTTAGCCTCCGGTTTTCTTCCATGGCATTTAAGAGTTGGGCACTTACGTCCTTTAGCTCCTGTTCCAGCCTGCCATTTGTATCATGTGCTTGGTTTCTTTTATCCATGGCTTGCATCAATACACGCTTACCAGCAGCTGTTTCCCCTTCGGCATATTTTTTGTCTGCTAGAGCAGCCCTTAGCTCCTTCTCCCATTGGTCGGTCGGCCCTGTTGTTGTATTTCAATCAGTATGTACTTAAAGACTAGTGATCAGCACAAATATCATATTGTCCGAACACCATTGTTCTTACCACATGTATTCTTTCCGGATTTTTTCGAATTTTCCAATTCGATGGTAACAGTCGTCAGCTGGGTCTAGCATTCTTCCAGCTCCTTGGATAAGATGTTATTCTTTTCTTGGAGCACCTGCAAAAACACAATGATCCTCAAATCTGTTGGACCAACTGCTTTAAGTCTTCGGGGCTACTAGCATGGGAACATCAAAATTTACACTTACCCGCATATCTTTTGAAAGCTGGTGAGTCGCTCCAGTGAGTCCGTCTTGAGCGGCTCGGATATAAGCATCTGCAGAACTGAGGGCATTAAACGCCTCCTCAGAAAAGGCTCGGTCATGCATCACTGCTTCTCGCCGCCGGTGAACCATTGCGACCTCCGCTTCGGAATTAGTGAGAGACATTGAATCTGAATCCTCTTGAAGGGGACAATCCGGTGCTGAATGCGCATTAACCCTTGTCCTCATAGACAGGCCGGGTGCCGGAGGCTGGAGCTTGATCTGCAGGATTTCCGGAAACAGTCCGGCGTGCGTTCCACCTAAAAGGAAAAACAAGGTGGAAAGTTGTAATACCGGCTTCACCACCCAACATGTGTTAAAACAAACATACTTCTTTGAAGGCTCGGTGGTGTTTGCAGTTCTCTTTTGCTTCAAGGCCTCACCCGATGCCGGCGTTGCCCTCGGGGATGACGATCTTCGCACAGTTCGACGTGCGGAGCGCCGACCCTTTTTAAGCATGAAAAAGTGCGGTGGGTAAGGCACGCCAGAAATCTTCTCTTTGTGGAGGTATGTCCTAGGTACTTACGTGAGAAGGAGGAATGAGGCCGAGGTAATCGGCTACAATAGCCACCACGGCGCCATGACGACTGGCTTGATAGAAGACTCCATCTTCTAGTTCTATGCCTATGTCCGGATCTTCATCGTATCCGGGGCCCGCGTTTCGAAATTGGTCCTCTAGTTGTGGGGCGGGACTATTAATCCCCTCGACCACCTTCCTCCACTCCTATCGGGAAAACCGAATTCAGTTCGGTCAATACATCATAACAATGAAAAAACCGGCCGAATATACCAGTCAAGAGAAAGACTTACCCAATCAGGAGGATTGTACATAGAAAAACCCTCCCGACACTTCAAGCGAAGAAAGTCTTGCTTCTCTTCCTTGTAAAGACCTTCTAGGATGGCGGCTAGAGCGGCGGGGTCGTCTAGACCCAGGCGTAAGCAACATGAGGCATCATTCTGGCCATTGTAATGCCGCATAGGAAATCCTCTAGCTTGGAGCTGCACACGTCGCTTTATTCAAATCTCCATCACTTCAATTATTGACAGCTCCGAACTGGCAAGCAATCTGATCTTGCCGGCTAGTCTGCTAACCTTCGCTCTCTCTTCTTCTGAGGGACCGCAGGGACACCAGTTGAAAAGCTTCTTTGGAGGAGCGTTGGAATATTTGGGGAGGCCTTGCCGAACTGGATCCATTAGGGCAACATCCTCAATGTAAAACCACTCCGAAGGCCACTCTTAGGATGCCTTCTTTGGTGCGCCAGTCAGATAGCCTGTCCTAGCTATGCGCCATACTTCGATGCCACCGACTTCAAATATGAATCCCTCCGCGGAGCGAGGGACAAGGCATAAAAACCTTCGCTATAGCTCAAAGTGAGGCTTGCATCCCAGGAATAGTTCCCATAAAGCGACGAATCCCGCAATGTGCAGGATAGACCCCGGCGTGAGATCATGCCATTGAAGGCCATAGAACTCCAGGAGCCCCCTAAGGAAGGGGTGGATGGGAAAACCTACACCTCTTAGAAGGAAGGGGACAAAGCATACCCGCTCTCCATTGGAGGGGTTGCGAAAGCTCTCTGCCAGGGCTTGATTGTCGATGGAAGTTAATCCGACTAGGACGGGGACTAGATCCTTGGGAGGGAGATATCCCTGCGCTTGAAGCTTTCTCAGATGCGCATGGGATATGGAACAACTTTTCCAATCACCTGCTTGAGGGTCGTGAGGGCGCGAGGAAGAGCTAGGAGCGCCGGCCATGTTTGAAGATTTTTTGCAGGCACTAGGGATTTTTTCGCGTGGAATGGAATGGAATGGCATCTGAGATCTAGTCTCTGTATATAGGTGCCTTCCCTACACAATCAAGGGGGTAATTACAAAAGTACCCAGATGGTTCGCATTCTTTGGACACGTGGAGGCAAAGGCGACGACGGCGAGGAATCGACAGAATATGATATTCAAAGAAGCCGAACTATCATCCAGAAGGACTCACCTTGCAAGACCGAAGACATGAAGCCAGACACAATATCGTCCTTGAAGGCAAGTCCGGGGGCTACTTAGGGAGTCCTATATTCAGGGGTCCTCAGGCGTCCGGGTCGATGAAGCCGGGCCGTGTTGATGGGCCACGAAAGTAGAAGCAGAAGACTCTCCCCCGTATTCGGTCAGGACTCCTATGTACGTAGAAAGGCAAGCGTAATGTCTGGATGTATCTATTTCTTCCTCCCCAAGTCACCTTTGTAACCCTCGGCCCCCTCTGGCGTGTATATAAGCTGGAGGGTTTAGTCTGTAGAGGCTAAGATCAGAATCATAACATCCTCATAGACTAGGCTTTAGGGTTTAGCCATTACGATCTCAAGGTAGATCAACTCTTGTAACACATATTCATCAAGATCAATCTAGCAGGAAGTAGGGTATTACCTCGATCAAGAGGGCCTGAACCTGGGTAAACATCGTGTCCCCAGTCTCCTGTTACCATCGATCCTTAAACGCATAGCTTGGGCCCCCTACCCGAGATCCGTCGGTTTTGACACTAACAGTTGGTTTTTCCCTTTAAGAGGAAAGGGTGATGCGACAAAGTAGAGATAAGTATTTACCTCAGCTTGAGAACCAAAGTATCAATCCAGTAGGAGAAGAACGCGCAAATCACCAATACCTGCACAAACAATCAAACACTTTCACCCAACGCTAATAAAGGTGTCATCAATCCCTTCACGGTTACTTACAAAAGTAAGATCTGATAAAGATATATAAATAAAAGATAATAATTTTTTTGGGTTTTTGATTTATAGATCCAAAAGTAAAAGATTGCAAAATAGTAGATCGGAAACTAATATGATAGAAAATAAACCCGGGGGCCATAGGTTTCACTAGAGGCTTCTCTCCTAATAGCAAATAATACGGTGGGTGAACAAATCACTGTCGAGCAATTGATAGAAAAATGCAAGTTATGACGATATCTAAGGCAATGATTATGTAATACATGCATCACGTCCGTGTCTAGTAGACCGACTGCTGCCTTCATCTACTACTATTACTCCACACATCGACCGACTCCTGCATGCATCTAGAGTATCAAGTTCATAAAGAACAGAGTAACGCCTTAAGTAAGATGACATGATTTAGAGGAATAAACTCAGGCAATATGATGTAAACCCCATCTTTTTACCCTCGATGGCAACAATACAATATGTGCCTTGCTACCCCTACTTTGTCACTGGGTGAGGACACCGCAAGATTGAACTCAAAGCCAAACACATCTCCAATTGCAAGAAAAACCAATCTAGTTGGCCAAACAAAACCGATAATTCGAAGAGAAATACAAGGATATCAAAGCATGTATATAAGAATTCAGAGAAGATTCAAATAAAATTCATAGATAAGCTAATCATAAATCCACAATTCATCGGATTTCGACAAACACACCACAAAATAAGATTACATCGGATAGATCTCCAAGAACATTGAGGAGAACATGGTATTGAGAATCAAAGAGAGAGAAGAAGCCATCTAGCTACTAGCTATGGACCCGTAGGTTTGTGGTAAACTACTCACGCTTCATCGGAAGGCAAATAGAGTTGATGTAGATGCCTTCCGTGATTGAATCCCCCTCCGACAGGATGCTAGAAAATACCCCAAGATGGGATCTCATGGGTACAGAAGGTTGCGGCGGTGGAAAAGTGTTTTTGTGGATGCTTCTGAGGGTTCCGGAATATTTCCGAATTTATAGGACAAAGAAGTAGGTCGGTGGAGTCATGGGGGGGCACATGGCAGGGGGGCGCCCACCCCCCTAGGGCGCGCCCTCCACACTTGTTACCGCCTCATGGCTCTTCTAACTTGGATCTCGAGTCTCTTGGGTGTCTTTTGATCCAAGAAAAATCATCGTAAAGTTTCATTCCGTTTGGACTCAAAAACAAGGAAAAAACAGAAACTGGCACCGAGCTCTAGATTAATAAGTTAGTCCCAAAAATAATATAAAATAGCATATTAATGCATACAAAGCATCCAAAACAGATTATATAATAGCATGGAATGATAAAAAATTATAGATACATTGGAGATGTATCAAGCATCCCCAAGCTTAATTCCTGCTCGTCCTTGAGTAGGTAAATGATAAAAACAAGAATTTTGCTATGGAATGCTACCTAACATATTTATCAATGTAATTCTTCTTTATTGTGGCATGAATAATCAGATCCATAAGATTCAAAACAAGTGTTTATCAATATCAAAACAATGATACTTCAAGCATATTAAAAAGAAAATTATGAAGCTTCAAAAAATAACATGGCTAAAGAAAGTTATCCCTACAAAATCATATACTCTTATTATGCTCCCTCTTCTCAACACAAAGTATAAATCATGCCTATCTCGGTGTCAGCCACGCAATTGTTTCTTACTTTTTAATGTGCTTTGGTTTTTTCAACTCCTCATGCAATACATGAGCGTGAGCCATGGACATAGCACTATGGGTGGAATAGAAGGTGGTAGTAGGCAAAAGGAGGGAGAAAGTCTCACGTCAACTAGGCAAACTAATGGACTATGGAGATGTCAATCAATCGATATCAATGTGAGTGAGTAGGGATTGCCATGTAACGGATGCACTAGAGCTATGAGTGTATGAAAGCTCAAAAGAAAAATAAGTGGGTGTGCATCCAACTTGCTTGCTCATGAAGACCTAGGGAAATTTGAGGAAGCCCATCGTTGGAATATACAAGCCAAGTTATATAATGAAAAATCCCCACTAGTATATGAAAGTGCTAACATAGGAGACTCTCTATCATGAAGATCATGGTGCTACTTCAAAGCATAAGTGTGGAAAAAGATAGCAACATTGTCCCTTCTCTCTTTTTTCTCTCATTTTTTTTTATTTTGGGCTCTTTGGGCTCTTTTTATTTTTTTGTGGGGGCTTCTTTGGACTTTTTTTATTTGGGCTTCTTTGGCCTCTTTTATTTATAATGTCACAAGGGACAATGTTCTAATAATGATGATCATCACACTTTTATATACTTACAACTCGATACTAGAACAAGATTATGACTCTATATGAATGCCTCTGGCTCTGTACTGGGATGTGCAATGATCTAGCGTAGCAATGACATCAAAAAACGGACAAGCCATAAAAAAATCATGCTACCTATCTTACGATCATGCAAAGCAATGTGACAATGATGATGCGTTTCATGATAAATGGAATAGTGGAGTTACATGGCAATATATCTCGGAATGGCTATGGAAATGCCATAATAGGTAGGTATGGTGGCTGTTTTGAGGACGGGTGTAAGGTGGTTTGATGTACCGGCGAGAGTTGCGCGGTACTAGAGTGGCTAGCAATGGTGGAAGGGTGAGAGTGCATATAATACATGGACTCAACAATTTTCATAAATAATTCACATACTTATTGCGAAAAAATTATTAGCCCTCGAAGCATAGTACTACTATGCATGAGTTAACCATCACACGCCCCCGACCTTCACGCAAAGATGAACAATCAAGACACAATGCGTTTCAATTTGGTTACATAATTAGGAGACAATACATGCATGCTACGAGAATCACAAACCGTAACGCAATTATTATTTTAACCTCACAAATTACCACTAGCATGACTCTAATATTACCATCTTAATATCTCAAAACAATTACAAGAATCAAACTTCTCATAGTATTCAATACTCTATATATGAATGTTTTTATTATATCTCCCTTGGATGCCCATCATATTAGGACTAAATTCATAACCCAAGCAAATTACCATGCTGTTTTAAAGACTCTGAAATAATATAAGTGAAGCAAGAGAGTTAACTTATTTCTATAAAATAAAGCCACCGTCGTGCTCTAAAAAGATATAAGTGAAGTACTAGAGCAAAATTGCCTAGCTCAAAAGATATAAGTGAAGCACATAGAGTATTCTAATAAATCACGAATCAAGTGTGCCCCTCTCAAAAGGTGTGTACAGAAAGGATGATTGTGGCAAAATAAAAGGCAAAGACTCATATCATACAAGACGCTCCAAGCAAAACACATATCATGTGGTGAATAAAAATATAGCCTCAAGTAAATTTACCGATAGATGAAGGCGAAAGAGGGGATGCCTTCTTGGGCATCCCCAAGCTTAGGCTCTTGGTTGTCCTTGGATATTACCTTGGGGTGCCTTGGGAATCCCCAAGCTTAGGTTCTTTCCACTCCTTATTCCATAGTCCATCTAATCTTTACTCAAAACTTGAAAACTTCACAACACAAAACTCAATAGAAAACTCACGAGATCCGTTAGTAAAACAAATTCAATCCTTAATTGTAGGTATTGTTGTGAACTCATTATTATTTTATATTGGTGTAATATCTATTGTAACTTTTCCATGGTTCATACCCCCTGATACTAGCCATAGATGCATCAAAATAAGCAAACAACACAAGGAAAACATAATCTTTCAAAAATAGAACAGTCCGTAAAGATGGGAATTGATGTAAAACTTCTGTAACTCTAAACATTCTGTTCAATTAGGACAACGTGGGAAATTTGTAGGTCAAAAACTTCTAAAAAATTCAAGAATTTATCGCCCTCCAGTAACGAGAAATAATTCTGATACTGGACGCAAAAGTTTCTATTTTTCAGCAAAACCAATCTACTATCTTCCAAATCATCCCAAAGGTATTACTTGGCACAAACACTAATTAAAACACCATAACACAATTACTACATAAGTAATAATGTGCATTTATTAAAAAACAAAACCAAAGAAACAAGAACAAAAATAAAATTGGGTTGCCTCCCAACAAGCGCTATTGTTTAACGCCCCTAGCCAGGCATAAAGCATAGATCTAAGTATTGTAATCTTTGGTATGCACTCCATAAGTAGCTCTCATAATAGATTCACAAGGCAATATGATTTTATTTCTAGGAAAGTGTTCCATGCCCTTCCTTACCGGAAATTTAAATCTAATGTTTTCTTCGTTCATATCAACAATTGCACCAATCGTCCTAAGGAAAGGTCTACCAAGAATAATAGGACATGTAGGATTGCAGTCTATATCAAGAACAATGTAATCTACGGGCACACAATTCCTATTTGCAATAATAAGAACATCATTAATTCTTCCCATAGATTTCTTAATAGTGGAATCCGCAAGATGCAAATTTAAAGAACAATCCTCAAATTCACGAAAACCTAACATATCAGATAAAGTTTTCGAAATCGTGGAAACACTAGCACCCAAATCACACAAAGCATTACACTCATAATATTTAATCTTAATTTTAATAGTAGGTACCCACTCATGATAAAATTTTCTAGGGATATAGACTTCCCATTCAAGCTTTTCTTCAAAAGATTTCATCATAGCATCAACGATATGTTTAGTAAGAGCTTTCTTTTGATTATAAGCATGAGGAGAATTCAACATTATCATAATTAAATTCCTTGAAATCCAAAAGAGTGGGTTTATTGCTACTTCAAGTTTTGACCTCTCCAATCCCACTTTTATCAGTTTTTGCATCTAGATCTAAAAACTCCATATCATTGGGACGACTCTTAACTAAAGTTGACTCATCTCCAGTCCCATTATTATCAAGATTTATATTGGAAAACCAAGATTCAATAGGAGTCACATCAATCAGTTTAAGATCTTCATCGTTATTATCACAAAAACTAGAAGAACATGCCTTTTCAAACCAATCTCGTTTAGCACACATCTTAGCGGTTCTTTCTTCACACTCATCAACGGAAATTCTCATAGCCTTTAAATATTCATTAATATCATGCTTGGGAATAATAGATCTAAGTTTCAAGAATCAATCTCAAGAGAAATTCTATCAACGTTCCTAGCCAAATCATCAATCTTAAGAAATTTTTCATCAACCAAAGCATTGAAATTCTTTTGCTTACTCATAAATTCTTTAATACTAATCTCAAGATCAAAGGGCATATTATTATAATTTCCATAAGAGTTTTTGTAGGAATTACCGTAATTATTAGAGGAATTACTAGGAAATGGCCCAGGATTAAAATTACCTCTATACGCGTTATTACCAAAATTATTCCTGCCAACAAAATTAACATCCATAGATTCATTATTATTCTCAATCAAAGTAGACAAAGGCATATCATTAGGATCAATAGAATCACTCTTGCTAGCAAATAATTTCATAAGCTCATCCATCTTTCCCCACAAAACATTAATCTCTTCAATTGCATGCACTTTTTTACTAGTGGAAGATCTTTCGGTATGCCATTGAGAATAATTAACCATAATATTATCTAGGAGTTTAGTAGCTTATCCTAAGGTAATTTACGTAAAAGTACCTCCCACGGCTGAATCTAATAGGTTTCTCGAAGCAAAATTCAATCCGGCATAAATTTTTTGTATAATAATCCATAGGTTCAAACCATGAGTAGGGCAATTTCGTATCATCAATTTCATCCTCTCCCAAGATTGTGCAACATGTTAATGATCAAGTTTCTTAAAATTCATAATATCGTTCCTAAGGGAGATGATCTTAGCGGGAGGAAAATACTTGGAAATAAAATCATCTTTACACTTAGTCCACGAATCAATACTATTTTTAGGCCAAGATGAAAACCAGGTTATAGCACGAACTCGTAATGAGAACGAAAATAGCTTAAATTTAACAGTATCATTATCCACATCTTTCTTCTTTTGCATATCACACAACTCAACAAAATTATCTAGATGGGATGTGGCATCTTCACTAGGAAGGCCAGAAAATTGATCTTTCATAACAAGATGTAGCAAAGAAGCATTAATTTCACAAGATGCCGCACTAATGGTGGGAGGAATCGAAGTACTAATAAAATCATTATTATTAGTATTGGAAAAGTCACACAATTTGGTATTCTCTAGAGCCATCGTGACAAAGCAAGCAATCTAACACACGAGCAAACAAAAAGCAACTGAAAAGACGAACGAAGAAGGGTGAATAAAAAGGCATATCTTTTTGTGTTTTTCTAAAAATGTTTTAGAAGTGGGCGAGAGGAAAACGAGAGGTGAATGGCAAATAATGTAAATGCAAGAGATGAGAGTTTATGACAAGTACTTGGTAGGCCTGATGTAGATCTTGACTTGGCGTAGATCTCCCCGACAACGGCACCAGGAATTCTTCCTGCTATTTCTTGAGCTTGCATTGGTTTTTCCCTTGAAGAGGAAAGGGTCATGCAACAAAGTAGAGATAAGTATTTCCCTCAGTTTGAGAACCAAGGTATCAATACAGTAGGAGAAGAACATGCAAATCACCAATACATGCACAAGCAATCAAACACTTGCACCCAACACTATAAAGGGGTTATCAATCCCGTCACGGTTACTTGCAAAAGTGAGATCTGATAAAGATAGATAAATAAAAGATAAAATATATTTGGGTTTTTTATTTATGGATCTGATAGTAAAAGATTGCAAAATAGTACATCGGAAACTAATATGATAGAAAATAGACCCGGGGGCCATAGGTTTCACTAGAGGCTTCTCTCATGATAGCAAATAATACGATGGGTGAACAAATTACTGTCGAGCAATTGATATAAAAGCGCAAAGTTATGATGATATATAATTCAATGATTGTGTAATATAGGCACCACGTCCGTGTCAAGTAGACTGACTCATGCCCGCATCTACTACTATTACTCCACACATCGACTGACTCCTGCCTGCATCTAGAGTATTAAGTTCATAAAGAACAGAGTAACGCCTTAAGTAAGATGACATGATGTAGAGGAATAAACTCAAGAAATATGATGTAAACCCCATATTTTTACCCTCTATGGCAACAATACAATACGTGCCTCGCTACCCCTACTTTGTCACTGGGTGAGGACACCGCAAGATTGAACCCAAAGCCAAGCACTTCTCCCATTGCAAGAAAAACCAATCTAGGTGGCCAAACCAAACCAATAGTTCAAAGAGAATTTCAAGGATATCAAATCATGCATATAAGAATTCAGGTAAGATTCAAATAATATTCATAGATAAGCTAATCATAAATCCACAATTCATCGGATCACGACAAACACACCACAAAAGAAGATTACAACGGATAGATCTCCAAGAACATCGAGGAGAACATGGTATTGAGAATCAAAGAGAGAGAATAATCCATCTAGCTACTAGCTATGGACTCATAGGTTTGTGGTAAACTACTCACGCTTCATCCGAATGGCAATAGATTTGATGTAGATGCCCTCCGTGATCGAATCCCCCTCCGGCAGGATGCCGGAAAAGGCCCCAAGATGGGATCTCACGGGTATAGAAGGTTGCAGTGGCAGAAAAGTGTTTTCATGGATGCTTCTGAGGGTTTCAAAATATTTCTGAATTTATAGGACGAAGAAGTAGGTCGGCGGAGTCACAAGGGGGCCACAAGGCTGGGGGCGCCCACCCCCTAGGGTGCGCCCTCCACCCTTGCCGCCACCTCGTGGCTCTTCTGACTTGGATCTCGAGTCCCCTGGGTGTCTTCTAGTCCAAGAAAAATCATCGTAAAGTTTCATTCCGTTTGGACTCCGATTGATATTCCTTTTCCACGAAACTCAAAAACAAGGAAAAAACAGAAACTAGCACTGGGCTCTAGATTAATAAGTTAGCCCCAAAAATAATATAAATTAGCATATCAATGCATATAAAATATCCCAAATAGATTATATAATAGCATGGAACAATAAAAAATTATTGATACGTTGGAGACGTATCACGGACCGCTATTAGAGTTGTGTTAAATATTGTGTACAAGGTACGTTACAGTTGGACTCTATGTAGTGTTGTGTTTACAGGATATGGAGTCGTGTCCAAGTAGGACACTTGTATCCTACGCCTCTCATATATAGCGAGGATAGACACAGGATGTAACATATGCCAACATAATAGCACATGAACACAGGGGAAGTCGACGACATGTGCTGGCGTCTAGGGCGACCGGGTGCGGTATTGTAGCAGTGTCATGGGGAGGAGCGCCCATAGTCAGGCCCTGACGATGTAGCCATATCGGTGAACCTCGTTAAAAAATCTCGGTGTTGTACTCATGTGATTTCTTGGTCATCAAATGATCGACGGAGTGCCTCGTATTTATTCTAACAAGTGGTATCAGAGCTAGGTCATTTGGATGTCGCAATTGCATTGATCTAGAGGGCACAAAGCTGGTTTGCTGTCTATTTTGTCACGGCGGTTAACGGGTTAGTGAGTGGAAGCCTCGGTTGATAAGAAATCGGAATCATTAGGATATCGGCGAGATCGAAGCAAATCGGATTGAGCGGCATATGGCGCAAGCAGCAGCAGGATTGTCTATTGACTCAGCGGCTGGAAGCAGCCTGGTTAGGTGCGCGTTGGCGCAATGATCATGAAGCCTAGCTAAGCAACTGCGCGGTAAAAGCCTAGGTGTGGGTAGATACGTCTCCAACGTATCTACTTTTCCAAACACTTTTGCCCTTGTTTTGGACTCTAACTTGCATGATTTGAATGGAACTAACCCGGACTGACATTGTTTTCAGTAGAATTGCCATGGTGTTGTTTTTGTGCAGAAATAAAAAGTTCTCGGAATGATTTGAAAATCCACGGAGAATTATTTTGGAAAATATAAAAAATATCTGCGGAAAGATCTACGTCAGGGGGCCCACATCCTGTCCACGAGGGTGGGGGGCGCGCCCCCTCCCCCTGGGTGTGCCCCTGCCTCATGGCCCCCCTGATGCTCCACCGACGTACCCCCAGACTCCATATATTCACTTTTGGGGAGAAAACAATCAGAGAGGAAGAATTATCGCGTTTTATGATACGGAGCCGCCACCAAGCCCTAATCTCCCTTGGGAGGGCTGATCTGGAGTCTATTCGGGGCTCTGGAGAGTGGAGACCATCGCCATCGTCATCATCAACCTTCCTCCATCACCAATTCCATGATGCTCACTACCGTGCATGAGTACTACCATCGTAGGCTTGCTGGACAGTGATGGGTTGGATGAGATTTACCATGTAATCGAGTTAGTTTTGTTAGGGTTTGATCCCTAGTATCCCCTATGTTCTAAGATTGATGTTGCTATGACTTTGCTATGCTTAATGCTTGTCACTAGGGCCTAAGTGCCATGATTTCAGATCTGAACCAATTATGTTTTCATGAATATATGTGTGTTCTTGATCCTATCTTGCAAGTCAATAGTCACCTACTATGTGTTATGATCCGACAACACCGAAGTGACAATAATCGGGACCACTCCCGGTGATGACCATAGTTTGATGAGTTCATGTATTCACTATGTGTTAATGCTTTGGTCCGGTACTCTATTAAAAGGAGGCCTTAATATCCCTTAGTTTCCACTAGGACCCTGCTGCCACGGGAGGGTAGGACAAAAGATGTCATGCAAGTTCTTTCCAAAAGCACGTATGACTATATTCGAAATACATGTCTACATTACATTGATGAACTGGAGCTAGTTCTGTGTCACCCTAGGTTATAACTTTTACATGATGAATTGCATCTGATATAATTCCCCATCACCGATCCAATGCCTACGAGCATTTCACATATTGCTTGTTTCTTATTTACTTCTCCACTGCTACTATTACAAAAACTACAAAAACACTATCGTTACTTTTATTGCTGTTACCGCTATCTCCATATTACTTTGCTACTAAACTACCTTGCTGCAGATACTAAGTTTCTAGGTGTAGTTTAATTGACAACTCAGCTGCTAATACTTAAGAGTATTCTTTGGCTCCCCTTGTGTCGAATCGATAAATTTGGGTTGAATACTTTACCCTCGAAAACTGTTGCGATCCCCTACACTTGTGGGTTATCATGAGTACACTTGGCAAGGGCGCAAGGCTTGCTGAGCTGGCTTCTGGTGCACAGACAACGGGCAAGGCTGAGGTGCTGCGCGGAAGTGTTGCTGTGCAAATTAGATGGAGACTCCAGAGGCAAGGTACATGCATGAGATTTGTTTTGGATTAAAAGAGGACCAAGTCCTTGTATTCGTATGCGACGCGGATGGAGGCAGGGGATCAATCGACTAGAGATATATCTATTGATATGCATACATTAGAAATTAGCAATGGTTTTGGCAAATCAATTACTAGCATTGGAAGTTGTGCCTAGGAGCTAATACACGTGAGTACAAGAAGGATTTTTTGTAGGAATTTTCTACTAGTACATCCTGTGTACTTGAGCACGTGTTGGAAGCTTGGATATTTTTTCATAGTGTCAGCCATACAAAGAACCATGGCGCCAACGGGTACTAGGTTTGAGGTGGGGAAGTTCTACTGTACTGAAAGCTTTGGGTTATGGCAGACAATGGTGAAAAATTTGTTGGTGCAACAAGGATGTTTCAAGGCGTTGCGGGAAGTCATGCCATCTATGATGGAATTATCATGTGATGGATGGAAATTGGCGGAAGTTTATTTGGGAGCCTCGAGCATGTTATGCAGCTGGACATGTTCGGCTGGGTTGGACTAGACAGTCTGATGGATCGACCTGAGTCGGTTGGAACAGAAGATAGTTGTGGGATCGGCGATGGAGACATAGGAGCCCGATGCTGATGGTGACCGACTTCTGGGGCGTGGAAACACTGGGTGCAGACCCCGAGGGCTTGGGTGGCTTCAACAAGACTATGGCGCGGGGTTGATTCAAGATGGTGCACACATGAGAGCTTGCAGTCGACGGGGTGCGAGGGTGGACTGATCATCTACCATGGAGTCATGTTGAAGGTGGAGCTGGATTGAGGGGCTACGGTGTAAGGATCCAGACGATCGAAGCCTATTTCAGCGATGGGAAAAAATCGGGAGGCACGCAATTCAGACTGGAGCTCAGTGGTCTGATGGAAGTGTGAAACTCGTCATTGGTCGGCGATGATCGATGGTACTCTGCAATGGGGGTTGAGTAGTGTGGTTTCGCGACCCTTGAGACTTGAGCGGGACAGTGATGACCCACAAGTATAGGGGATCAATCGTAGTCCTTTTGATAAGTAAGAGTGTCGAACCTAACGAGAAGCAGAAGGAAATGACAAGTGGTTTTCAGCAAGGTAATGTCTGCAAGCACTGAAATTGTAAGTAGCTGATAGTTTGATAGCAAGATAATTTGTAACAAGCAAGTAACGGTAATAGCAAATAGTATGCGGCAAGGTGGCCCAATCCTTTTGTGGCAAAGGACAGACCAAAACGGTCTGTTATAATAAGCAAAGTGTTCTTGAGGGCACACAGGAATTTCATCTAGTCACTTTCACCATATTGGCTTGATTTGTGTTCACTACTTTG
Source organism: Secale cereale (assembly GCA_902687465.1). Classification (NCBI taxonomy): domain Eukaryota; kingdom Viridiplantae; phylum Streptophyta; class Magnoliopsida; order Poales; family Poaceae; genus Secale; species Secale cereale. The sequence continues at coordinate 553,592,701 of LR738715.1, read as the reverse complement.
ATAATTTGATATGTGGGTGGATCGGTGCCTAGGTGCTGTTCTTACTTGAAAAACCTCCTACTTATGATTAACCCCCTCGCAAGCATTCGCAACTATGAGAAAAGTATTAAGATAAAATCTAACCATAGCATTAAACATTTGGATCCAAATCGGTCCCTTACGAAGTAGCACATACACGATGCTAATATCCACGGAGACTTGATCTTCGACGGATTCACACCCGTGGATGCTGCCCCCTGCCTACATGATGAAGACATCTCAGATCTATCATCAGATCCCATCCAGGGGTCAACATCCACGACGGCTCTGGCCCTAGAACAAGAGCAGACCGCTTTGTACGAAGATGGGAGGGTCAACCCCGCCATGGAAACCGCAGACTTAGCGATGGTTGATCCGCTCACAGATCCAGAATTGAGCAAGATCCTCCCCGCGCTAGAACGCCGGACTTGTCTCAGATTATGAGCTCCGGACTTATGGGATTTGCACTCTCCAGGCTCAATGGAGCGGTTGTCGCCGAGCCTGGCCCTGCAGACCCCCAAACGCCTATCTAGCTCTCGCTCTTCAATGAGGCGCTGGACTTGCTGCAATCTCTCACCCTAACAGAGGATTCTCAGCTGAACCATGCCCAGTTTAAACTGGGGGCCGAGGACAGGGAATTTTGCTTCCCACCCACCGCCCACTTGGTAGCCACGGTCGAGGACTTAACCGACATACTATACTATGCTTCCGAAGACATCGATGGGATGGACCACGACGTCGAAGCCGATCTAGATACAAACCCGCCTGTGACCGGGCGATGGACGACCACTTCTACCTACGATGTATACATGGTGGATACACCCAATGAGAGAGAAGACGACGACGATAAAGATTGCGTCGAGGAAAGGAAAGTAAGACCGGCACCGGAGACAATGAAGATCCGATGGAAGCTGATGACACCGTAGAGCCAGCGGTGGAGCAGGACGAGCATGAGGATGGACAATGTAGTCCCGAACAACTCGCCGATCACAATGCTTCCGGAGACAGTAATTATCTACCTGTCTCTAAAGAGGATGTCAGCCTGGGAGACGAGGAATTCATAGTCCCAGAGGAACCCCTCGAATAAAACGCTTTCAGCAACAGGTTATTGCTACAGCAAGGAGCTTGAAAAAACAGCAGCAGCGGCTTAAGGCCGAGCAGGACACACTCAATGACAGATGGAACGAAGTGCTAGATGCTGAAGAAAGATACGGCCGTGAGCGCCAAACAAAGAAATATCCCAAACGCAAATAGCTGCCCCAATGCGATGATGAGGCCCTTGTGCCAATTCCGCCAAAGTACGATCAGCCGGACCGACCACCACGTGGACGGGACAAAGTGGCTAGCAATGTCGTACACCAGCCCGCACCTCCCCACCGTAAAGGAAAGGATACATCGGCTCAAGGCCATAAGTATGATTTATGTCAGGACCTGAATAAAAAAGCCGGCCATGCCAGATCAATCTATGGATCAAGAGAATGTGCTGCCGTACGGGACGGCGGCTATCAAGCCAAGCACGCCGGATACAATCAAGTTCGGGGCTAGCACAGAACACAAATGCCGTCCGAACTACGCCAAGATGTCACGCGATATAGGGGCGCCGTGCACCCTCTGTGCTTCACTGATGAGGTGATGGATCACCAATTTCTGGAAGGGTTTAAACCGTCAACATCGAAGCATATGATGGAATGACAGACCCCGCGGTATGGATCGTAGAATTTATTCTTCACATCCACATGGCTCGTGAAGATGACCTCCACGCCATTATATACTTACCTCTTAAGCTGAAAGGGCCAACTCGGCACTAGTTGAACAGCCTCCCAGAGAACTCCATTGGAAGCTGGGAAGATCTAGAGGATGCTTTCCGAGCTAACTTTCAGGGGACTTATGTCCGGCCCCCGGATGCTGATGATCTAAGTCACATAATCTAGCAACCCAGGGAGTCAGCCCACAAGCTTTGGAACTAGTTCGTAACTAATAAGAACCAAATTGTCGACTGTCCGGACGTTGAGGCCTTAGCGGCATTCAAACACAGTGTCCAGGACAAGTGGCTGGCAAGACACATCGGCCAAGAAAAGTCGAAGACAATGGCTGCCCTTACTACACTCATGACACGCTTTTGCGCTGGCGAAGACAACTGGCTAGCTCGTAGAAGCAATAGTACCAGTGACCCTGGGACATCCGAAGTCAGGGACGGCAATGGCAAGCCATGACACAATAAGAACAAGCGTCAAAACAATACCAGAGAAACAGAGGATACGGCAGTAAATGCCAGATTCAGTGTCTCCATGCCCGGTCAATGGAAGAAGCCATTCAAAGGCAACAGAGACAGTCCATCTAGCGTGGACAGAATACTAGAAAGGCCCTGCAAGATTCATGGCACCCCTGATAACCCTACAAATCATACCAACCGAAATTGTTGGGTCTTTAAGTAGGCCGGCAAGTTAAATGGCAAACACAAGGGGAAAGGACCTCAAAGCGAGGATGAGGATGAACCTCACCAGCCGAACATTGGGGGGCAGAAGAAATTTCCACCAGAGGTAAAAACCGTGAATATGATCTACGCCACCCATATCCCCAAGAGGGAGCGCAAGCGCGCACTCAGGGACGTTTACGCCGTAGAGCCTGTCGCTCCTAAGTTCAACCCATGGTTGGCTTGTCCGATAATCTTTGATCGCAGGGATCACCCAACCAGTATCCGTCATGGAGGTTCCGCGGCCCTAGTGCTCAACCCTATAATTGATGGATATGACCTTACTCGAGTCCTTATGGACGGCGGTAGTAGTCTAAACTTGATATATCAAGACACCATCCGCAAGATGGGGATAGACCCGTTCCGAATCATGCCTAGCAACACTACCTTTAAAGGAGTGATACCCAGTGTGGAGGCTCGCCGCACTAGCTCATTAACACTGGAAGTCGTATTCGGCTCTCCTGATAACTTTCGAAGCAAAGAGTTAATCTTCGACATCGCTCCTTTCTGAAGTGGCTATCATGCACTAATCGGAAGAACAGCCTTCGCCCGCTTTAATGTGGTCCCGCACTATGCTTATTTGAAGCTCAAAATGCCTGGACCACGCGGCGTCATCACGGTCCATGGAAACATGGAGCGCTCCCTCCGTACAGAGAAAGATACTGCAGCCCTGGCAGCCGAAGTTCAAAGCGGCTTATTCAAGCCGAAAAGATCATCGGTCGTCAAGACCACAGACACTGCTAAACGTGTCCGACCAACACAGCAATGCGGCAGCTCACAATAAACCGAGCTCGATTAGCAGTTACGCCCCCGCCGACCGCCTTACAAGGTGGCAGCATACGTACCTCGCGTACACAATTATGCCCTTAAAATAACTTGGGCGGCGCCGGGGGCACACTGCATAAAAACAGTCCATAGTTTGGCTTGACCCTATTCAGGACTCCAAAATATATTCTCTGTAAAGGGTTCATTAAAAGAACTCACCTTATCTACGACTGTGCAGGACATTACCTTTCCAGAGTTCTCTTTCCTTTTTCACAGACGGCGATCACAACTCCCCTCTTCAAGGACACATTACAAGGTGAAAACAGCGCATACGTGCAACATGGCCCCCCGTCAAAATTTATTTTTCGTTAGATTGAGGATCTGTGTAAACCCTTTCCCTTTTTAGTTTCTTTTTCTTCTGTTGCCATGTAAAATGCCCAAGATATTATCAGCATTATCTGTAACCAAACAGTTCACTGTATTTAATGGGATATAAAAGAAGTAGTTCGGTTCCAATTCACTTGGAGATCATTTTATTACCACCTGCGTTCTATCCCTACGTCAGATTGCCACATGTGCCTTAAATCTGGACTTAATACCAAGGGCTATATTTGGCCTGGCACACCTCTAAGTCCTAACACCTATAGGGAATTGTTCGGCGTCCCAGATATTGCATTATATGCATCAACTCCAAATCATGTCTTGGGTCTATAGTGGGTTTACCCGGCTCATGTGCTTACCACCTTACGTTCCGCATTGTTCGGCTAAGGTAGTAAAGGGAGAACTACTGCGATTGTATTTCTAGTTTATCCGGTAAAGTACCTCAGTAGAGAAAGCCAAAAACTGACTGTCGTGATAAGCAAGAGCTGGTCTGCAATTCGGTGACCTAGTGTTATACTACGATCTATAGCAATCTACTTCGTGTTATACGAGGGGCTGGTCCTCTCCCAGCCACGTAAAGTGGACACCATAGTTCGGAAAGCCGCACATGCACTAGGGGCTAGTACTTAGTCCCACAAGTCAAGGTCCTATGGCCAAGTGAAAGCACTAAAGCCGCATAGTCTGATTGCCAGGTTCGCTCCGCGGATACCTCCTTTATGGACCAAGACGTTGGATAAAGAGTGATCACGCGCAATACCGAACACCCCTATAGTATCTACATGGGGGCTGAATCCGACGACTGGAAACTTTCAGATATTATAAATGGCCGCACAGGAGGAAAGGTCGCTTGAAACATAAAGCGCAAAATTATATAGACATCGGTTCATAAGCTTAGTCTTCACAATCCGAATACAATTACTCAAAGACTACGTCCTTTGAGCACCGGCCCTCTACAATACGGGCTCCTTCTAGGACATCGTCGAAGTACCTTTCCGGCCTTCGATGATCCTTGCCCTCCGGCGGGCCAGTAGTAGCAATCTCGGCGGCCATTATATTATCCTAATGCATCTTGATGCGGGCAAAGGCCATCTGTGCGCCTTCTATACAGGCCGAACGCTTCACAGCGTCGACCCGTGGCCTTGCGTCGACGAGCCGCTTCACCAATCCAAAGTAGCTACTAGGGATTGGATCAATGGGCCATAGCCAGACTATCAAGTCCTTCATGGCTGCACCTGATATATTATTCAGCTCGACCAGCTGCTGCATCTAGTCGTTCAGAGGTACTGGATGCCCTGGTGCAAGGAATTGCGGCTAGAACAGCTTCTCCATGCTATTCCCCTCTTGGGCTCTGAAGAATTGGGCGGCGGCGGTGATGTTCTTTGAGAGATCCGCAAAAGCGCCTGGCACAATCGCGTCAGCAAAAGATACTTTCGACCTCCGAAGATACTCTGCAGAAGAAAGGCCTTACCAGCCCCTATCTGTCGCGCTTGTTTGATCTCCTCACGAGCACTGCGAGATTCGCTCCGCGCCTCCTTGGAAGCATTGACTACCATATTGTGTTCGGATGCTTGCTCCGAAGTCTTCTACACCAATGCCTCGCACTTGCGAATAGCATCTCGCAGTTCTTGTTCTACTTCGGCCACCCACGACTCGTGTTGTTGACCCATGGTCTGTCCGGCCTTTAGGTCGTCAGCCGCTTTGTCAGCGGCTGCTTTTCTCACCTTGGCCAATTCCTTGGCCTTTGCGAGCAAGCCCGTAAGGGCCTTGACCTCAGCTACGCCAACTATTGCATAGTCATATCACACAATGAGTTCACACTCACACAAATCAAACATATAATCTTTTGACATTTCAATTTTTTGAAAATCCGCATACCTTGCGTTTCATCAAAACGCTTGTTGATGCAGTCAAGCTCCTCATCAGCTAGTTGAAGCTTCCGATTGAGCTCGGAAACCTCTGCGGCTTGGGAAGATGCCGCTACTAGCGAAGCCTGTTTAAACACGGGACACGATTTTGCTCTATTAAATGCTATAACATGGATCCTTCGTCTGATTCTCTTCAGAATCAAACAAAGCATCAAGGGCTACTATATGTATATAGGTTTGTTTCCTTATACAAATAAAACATGAAGTTCTTTTAAGAATATTACATCACATACCTCGAAGCATGTCAGTAGGGTGTTGAAGGCATCATTCAGTCCATTCCTGGTGGACTGAATCATTCCCATCACCACACCCATCAGGGTATGGTGTTCCGCCACGATGGAAGCACCTTGCAGTGCTTCCTCCAGCGTGTTCGGTGCCTCCGGATTAGTGGAGGACGCCGCTGGAGCTGATGCTCCTCCCCCTATCGTACGGGGCTGACTTCCCAATTCCAAAACCGTACTGGCCTCCGGAATAGTGTTTGGTGGGATCCCGGATTGCTTGGGCTCCCCGCCGTCGGTCACCATAGGGATTGCTCCCCCTTGGTTGATGGTGGCCGAGGTGTTGGACTTGGGCGCCTTCTCATTCGCCCCGCTCCCACCTACTCGTGCAGGAGACGCCCGTAGGGAGGACACTTCGGTATCCCCTAGGACACATGATTGAGCCCACAGCGGCATGTCGCTCTCCACCATCTCAGCCGGCAAAGAACTCCCTGATGATAGCGAAGCCTCAGAGAATATGCGGGGAGGACTGCAAAATAAATAAATAAAGTTTCTTAGACAGTGGTGGTTGATTAAACCGAACACAATAGCAAGAAATCCGAGCACTTACAATTCGGCCAGGGGCTTGATCCTGGGCTGTACCCGAAAACTATGCATGGATGTTGAATCCAAGTAGTCCGGGATGTTCAACTTCTTCTTGGGGCCCCCTTGGCCGTATCTACGGGGGCCACCTTCTTCCTCCCCCTTGCCTTGATGGGGGAGTCGCTCTCTTCCTCTTCGTCCTCCTCCTCCTCTTCTTCTTCGTCACAGGAGGAGTGGGCGTCGGTTTCCCCAGACACTGTGTCCACGGGACTCTTAGGGCAGGTGTCGCTCTTGACCTCCTTGCCCTTCTTCTTGGCCTTCTTCTCCGGCGCCTTGTACGGTGTCGGGACCAGTATTGCCGTCAGCTGGGGTGTGGCTGGGATTTCGGGCAACGGAGCCAGACAGTTGATCCGCTCCACTTTCTTTGTCTAGGCTTGAATTGAGTGTAAGAGCTCTAATTCATGTTATAACTGAAATATGGACAAGATACGAATTTGAAGAAATTGTGGTTAACTCTAAGGCCGAAGCCACGATGTTGTAGCCCTTGTCTTCGGACTCCTTAGCCCAATCCTTTTGGGCCTTGAAGAGCTGCTCCCAGATATCTTTGTGTGTGGTGACGAAGAAGCGCTTCAAGGTTCGTGGTCCCTCCGGATTGAACTCCCATAGGCGGGAGGCCCGGAGTTGGCAGGGAAGACTACGACGGAAGAGCATCACCTGTATGATGTCAGTGAGGTGGGTGCCCTTCGCCATCTTGCTGGAGATGCGGTTTTGGAGTGTATGCACCTCCGTCTGGGACCCCCATTCAAGGCCCTTGATGGTCCATGAGGTAAGCCTCTCCAGGGGTCCGGATCTGAATTCAGGCGCGACTACCCACTTGGCATCGTGAGGTTCGGTGATGTAGAACCATTACTGCTGCCATAGCTTGTTGGTATCCACAACGGCTCCCTTGGGCCAGGTGGCGTTCGGGAGCTTGCTCACCATGGCTCCCCTGCACTCCGCGTGCTGCCCAACGACCACCTTCGGCTTTAGATTGAAGGTCTTGAGACATAAGCCGAAGTGTGGAGGGACGCTGAGGAAAGCCTCACATACGACTATAAAAGCTTATATGTGGAGGATAGAGTTCGGGGCTAGATCATGGAAATTCAGCCCGTAGAAGAATAGGAGGCCCCAGAGAAAGGGGTGAAGCAGACACCCCAACTCCCGAATGAAGTGAGGGATGAATACCACCCTCTCACCTGGCTCAGGGACGGGGATTGCCTGATTCCTATCAGGAATCTGGTGCGCTATGTCATCATCCGCGAGGTAGCCCGTGCTCTGGAGATTCTTCATGGTCTTCTCCGTGACTTTGGAAGCTTCCCACTTGCCCTTGGAACCCAATCCAGCCATGGCTGGAGAAGGAGGTGGTGGTGGAGGAGTTGAGAGCTGTTGGCGCTAGAGCTCGGGGCACTAGAGATAGAGAGATTATGAAGCTAGTGCTTGAGGAGAGCGTGAGGTGAAAGGGGAATGATCTGTGTCCTTTTATAGACATAAATACCAAACGCCCCCACTCCAGCCGTAAAACTTGCCGGTTCCTCACGTGATCGTGCATAAGTCACGGTTGTGTACCCATGTCATATTGATGAGGATCTCGTGATAAACGGTCACGATCTCTGTATCCCCTTTAACGTTTTGAGGTGAAAGGGGAATGCCAAGACATGCCAATGGGGCTACGCCTCAAAACGTGAAACCAGAGCCAAGGAAACGGTTCGAAATATTAAAGGGTCAAATATGACGCTTCGCTGAAAAGTTGACAGCGAAGACACAGTGTCCGTTTTTCGACACATTGCCTTCGAGGCAAAGGGTTGTACTAATCATGCAGAACCGGACATAGTTCCTTTGTGCGGGAAATAACACTTCATTATGTTCGGAAGGAGGTACCCGCCTTGCAATGTTGAAGACAATACGTGTGCCAAACTCATTGCCATTAAAGACTGGTTGAGGGGCTACTGAGGGAGTCCTGGATTAAGGGGTCCTCGGGTGACCGTATTACTCGTTATGGGCAGGACTGGTGGGCCCTGAAGATTATCGCTGAAGATTATCCCTCGCATCCGGATAGGTCTCCTATATGTGTAGAATGGCAAGTTTAGAGTCCGGGTGTAATATTTCCTTCCTCTGCAAGATGATCATGTACAACCCTAGGTCCCTCCGGTGCATATATAAACCGGAGGGTTTAGTCTTTAGCGACAGAATTACAACATCCTAGACTAGAATTTTAGGGTTTAGTCACTACGATCTCGAGGTAGATCAACTCTTGTGACCCTATGTTCATCAAGATCAATCAAGCAGGAAGTAGGGTATTACCTCGATAGAGAGGGCCTGAACCTGGGTAAACATCATGTCTCCAGTCTCCTGTTACCATCGATCCTCAGGCGCACAGTTCGGGACCCCCTACGTGAGATTCGCCGGTTTTGACACCAACAGTAGGGCTTAAGCTTCTGTCACTCTAGCAACCCATCATCTAATAACTACTTCACAATGCATTCCCTTAGGCCCAAACATGATGAAGTGTCATGTAGTCGACGTTCACATGACACCACTAAGGGAATCACAACATACATATCATCAAAATATCGAACACATATCAAGTTCACATGATTACTCGCAACAAGATTTCTCCCGTGACCTCAATAACAAAAGTAACTACTCACAAGTGATAGACATGTTCATGATCTGAGGGGTATTGAATAGCATAATGGATCTGAGCATATAATCTTCCACCAAATAAACCATATAGTAATCAACTACAAGCTGTAATCAACACTACTAGTCACCCAAAAGCACCAATCTAAGGTTCCGGTACAAAGATTCAACACAAGAGGTGAACTAGGGTTTGAGAGGAGATGGTGTTGTTGAAGATGTTGATGGATATTGCCTTCCCCAAGATGGAAGAGTTGTTGGTGATGATGGTGATGACGATTTCCACCTCCGGGAGGGAAGTTTCCCCAGCGGAATCGCTCCACCGGAGGGCAAAAGTGCTTCTGCCCAAGTTTTGCCTGGAGACGATGGCGCTCCATCCCTAAAGTCCTCTCCTTCATTATTTTAGGTAAAAATGACTTATATACCGGAAGATGGGCACCGGAGGTGGGCCGAGGAGGGCATGCCAGGTGGGTTGTGCCCACCTGGTGGGCCCCCTCTGGTAGTTATTTGCTCCAATAATTCTTATATATTCCATAAAAAATCCTCGTGAAGTTTCTGCTCATTTGGAGTTGTGTAGAATAGGTAGTTTGACGTTGCTTTTTCAGGTCCAAAGTTCCAGCTGCCAATATTCTCCCTCTTGATATAAACCTTGCATATTATGAGAGAAAAGGCATTATTATGCATAAAATCATTATAAATAACACTAGGAAAACATGATGCAAAATGGACGTATCAGACATCGGAGGCTCAACGCGGTAATAGCGGCGAGGCGTGCGGTATGCACGGGGCATAGAGACTGACCAGGGCTCTGGTGGTCATTCATGTGGTGAGACAACTATGAATTGGACTCAGGATGACTACAAGCAACGGTGAAATCCTTCAAATTTCAGACAGACTGTCAAGAAGGGTGCGGTGATGTTGAGTTCATGTAACTCTTATGTGTGACACCCAATATGTGAGTGTTCACTTTCACGCAGGTCCGTGATCAGTGTGTGATGGCGTTGGATGGATACTCTGGAATTTAGGAGCACAAACTAGAGTAACAGGGAACTTAATTTTGCTCGAGTGTTGGCTATGGTCAAGAAAAGGTGGGACCATAAGTTGCAGGTGGAATCACATGAAGTATTTCGAGTAGCACCATTACTCATGGGATACGCTAAAGTCCAATGTACATGAAAGTTTGACGCATGGATGCATCCAAGGCGGTGAAGAATATTTGCCAAGGTGGAGTTTGTTAGAGTTGTGTCGAATATTGTGTACAAGGTAGGTTATAGTTGGACTCTGAGTAGTATTGTGTTTACATGATATGGAGTCGTGTTCAAGTAGGACACTTATATCCTAGGCCTCTTGTATATAGAGAGGATGGACACACGATGTAACATTTGCCAAGATAATATCATAGGAACACAGGGGAAGCCAGCAACATGTGTCGACGTCCAGGGCGACCAGGTGCGATATTGTAGCGGTGTCATGGGGAAGAGCACCCATAGTCAGGCCCCGGGGATGTAGCCACATCGGTGAACCTCGTTACCAAATCTCGGTATCATGCTCGTGTGATGGCTTGGTCCTCGGATGATCGACGGAGTGCCTTTGATTTATTCTAACAACCCCCACCTAGCCCATCTCATGTGCCCTCTCCGACAGCCATACCACAAACAACCGTAGCACAACCCACTCCCATCATCCGATGCGCACGCTCTACAACCGATCGGCTTCCTCCACCCATCGACCGGCTTTATATTTCCGCCATTGACTCTTCCCCTATCCCACATAACTATCTCATTGCATTATGTGATACTAATTGACGTCAAGCAATGCAAGAATATTTTGACGCTCTCCTCCTCAACCACACATGGACACTTGTCCCTGCTCCTCCCACTTCAAATATTTTGAGCGGAAAGTGGATCTTTCGCCATAAATATCATGTTGATGGCTCTCTTGCTCATCGCAAAGCTCGTTGGATAGTTTGAGTTTTTTCTCAACAACCCGGCGTGGATTTTGATGAAACCTTCAGTCCAGTTGTTCAACCCACCATGATACGTCTCCAACATATCTATAATTTTTTATTGTTCCATGCTGTTATATTATCATTCTTGGATGTTTTACAATCATTTTATAGCAAATTTATATCATTATTTGGGACTAACCTATTGACATAGTGCCCAGTGCTAGTTGCTGTTTTTTCTTGTTTTTTACATCGTAGAAAATCAATATCAAACGGAGTCCAAATGCAACAAAACTTTTTGGAGATTTGTTTTGGACCAGAAGACATCCAGTGGGCCAGAGAAGCACCTGGGGTGCCCCGAGGGGGGCACAAATCACCAGGGTGCGCCTGGGGGCCCAAGCGCGCCCAGGTGGGTTGTGCCCACCTCGGTGGCCTCCCGCACCGCCTCTTCGCTCTATAAATGCCCAAATTTTCCAAAAACCCTAGAGGAGTCAAAGAAATTTTGTTCCAACCGCCGCAAGTTCTAGAACCACGAGATCCAATCTAGATCCCTTCTCCGGCACTCCACAGAAGGGGGAAATCGTCACCGGTGGCTGTCTTCATCATCCCGGCGGCCACCATGATGAGGATGGAGTAGTCCACCCTCGGGGCTGAGAGTTTGTACCAGTAGCTATGTGTTCAATCTCTCTCTCTCTCTCTCTCTCTCTCTCTCTCTCTCTCTCTCTATCTATCTATCTATCTCTATCTCTCGTGTTCTTGAGATGTCACGATCTTGATGTATCGTGGGCTTTGTTAATATAGTTGGATCATATGGTGTTTTCCCCTCTCTATCTTGTTATGAATTGAGTTTTCCTTTGAGATTTTGTTTTATCGATTTGAATACTTTTATGGATTTGAGAGCACTTGATGTATATCTTACTATGAATACCCGTGGTGACAGTGGGGTATCATATTGATTCTCTTGATATGTGTTTTGGCACTCAACTTGCGGATTCCCGAAGTGACATTGGGGTCAGTGACGGAGACAGGCCTAGGGCAGTTGGGGCTATAGCCCTAGGCGTAATACCAATATCTTTTGTAATAACTTTTCATACACAATATATAAACCACTGGAGTGCATCACTCAAGCTAGCTTAGCCCGAGGCGTAATCCCATTCTAGCTTCGCCACTGATTGGGGTAATCTATGCATAGGGGTTGATGCATGTTCTTGTCTTTGTTTCTCAAGTAGAAATCTTGGGGCACTCTTTGAGGTTCTTTGTGTTGGATTGAGTATTACGAATCTGAAATTGTTTGATGCATTTCGTATAATTAACTCATGGATACTCGTGGTGACATTGGAGTATCTAGTAGACATTAGAGTTGGTTGATGTGTATCATATGGTGTTATTTTAGTACGAACTCTTGATAGATCGATCAGAAAGGATAACTTGATGTTATTTTAGTACAAACTCTTGATAGATCGATCAGAAAGAATAACTTTGAGGTGGTTTCTGATACGTCTCCATCGTATCTATAATTTTTGGTTGTTCCATTCCAATATTATAAAACTTTCATATACTTTTGGCAACTTTTTATACTATTTTTGGGACTAACATATTGATCCAGTGCCCAGTGTCAGTTCCTGTTTGTTGCATGTTTTTTGTTTCGCAGAATATCCATATCAAACAGAGTCCAAACGGGATAAAAACTGCCGGAGATTTCTTTTGGAATATATGTGAATTTTTGGAAGTGGAATCAACGTAAGACGATGCCTGAGTGGCCCACGAGGATGAGGGGCGCGCCCTGGGCCCTCGTGGCACTACGTAAGGCGGTTGGTGCCCTTCTTTCGCCGCAAGAAATCTAATATTTGGATAAAAATCGTGTCAAAAATTCAGCCCAATCGGAGTTACGCATCTCCGGGAATATAAGAAACGGCGAAAGGCCAGAATCGCGGGACGTAGAAACAGAGAGAGAGAGAGAGACAGATACAATCTCGGAGGGGCTCTCGCCCCTCCCATGCCATGGAGGCCATGTACCAGAGGCGAAACCCTTCTGCCATCTAGGGAGAAGGTGAAGGAAGAAGAATAAGGAGGGGGGCTCTCTCCCCCTCGCTTCCGCTGGCGCCGGAACACCGCCGGGGCCATCATCGTGTGACGGCGATCACACCAACACCTCCGTCATCTTCACCAACATCTTCATCACCTTCCCCCATCTATCTACAGCGGTCCACTCTCCCGCAACCCTCTGCACCCTCTACTTGAACATGGTGCTTTATGCTTCATATTATTATCCAATGATGTGTTGCCATCCTACGATGTATGAGTAGATTTTCGTTGTCCTATTGGCAATTGGTGAATTGCTATGATTGGTTTAATTTGCTTGTGGTTATGTTGTTGTCCTTTGGTGCCCATCATATGATCGCGCGCGTGGATCACACCATAGGGTTAGTTGTATGTTGATAGGACTACGTATTGGAGGGCAAGAGTGACAGAAGCTTCAACCTAGCGTAGAAATTGATGCATACGGGATTGAATGGGGACCGATATATCTTAATGCTATAGTTGGGTTTTACCTTAATGAACGTTAGTAGTTCCGGATGCTTGCTAATTGTTCCAATCATAAGTGCATAGAATTCCAAGTCAGGGGTGACATGCTAGCAGTGGCCTCTCCCACATAAAACTTGCTATCGGTCTAGTAACGTAGTCAATTGCTTAGGGACAATTTCGCAACTCCTACCACCACTTTTCCACACTCGCTATACTAAATTTGTTGCTTCTTTACCTAAAACATCCCCTAGTTTTTATTTACGTGCTCTTTATATTCTTGCAAACCTATCCCGTTACACCTACAAAGTACTTCTAGTTTCATACTTGTTCTAGGTAAAGTAAACGGCAAGCGTGCGTAGAGTTGTATCGGTGGTCGATAGAACTTGAGGGAATATTTGTTCTACCTTTAGATCCTCGTTGGGTTCGACACTCGTACTTATCGAAAGAGGCTACAACTGATATCCTACACTTGTGGGTTATCAAGACCTTTTTCTGGCGCCGTTGCCGGGGAGCAATAGCGTGTGTTGAATATTCTCGTGTGTGCTTGTTTGCTTTATCACTAAGTAGATTTTATTTTTTGTTCTAAGTTGTTCTCTATCTTTAGTTATGGATATGGAACATGAAATACCAAAAAAATAGGTGTACTTGCTACTCAAGGAGATGGGGAACCTCCTAAAACCCTCCACGCTCATTATGTGAAAGATATTATGTACTACTTTGACAATCCTGAGAAAACCCCATTCAATTATATAATGGGAGTAACGTTGGATCAACATGAATACTTTAGGGATTATCGCTTGACACAAAAAGGGAAACTATTATGGGATCAAATTCATATGTTGCACTGGTATGCTCGGCAACTATGCTTGAGATATGATTATACTTGTTGCTCTAGGATGAAGGCTCCACACCTTCCCTTTTCATGCAAATTTACTGATGATAAAACCTTGGCTTCTTATGCTAATGGTATATATGATTACTATGATGTGGAACAAATAGAAGAATTCGTTGCTTTTATGGGTGCTTATGAAATTGAATCTATGTTTAAAGAGTTTGAAAATCTTGATGATGCTGTTTACAGATCTGAAAATTTTGCTATACTTAAATATTGCTATGAGAATTATGAATACAATGCTAATATTGATGTGTTTATTGAGAATGTCTTCGCTATCCAAGAAGAGACTAATATTTTGCAGGAGTCTATGAAAGAAGAAATTAATGACATTCTGAGCTCATTGGATGAAAAAGATGAGGAGGAGAGCGAAGAACAAAAGGAGGAAGAGCGGATTGATCACCCGTGCCCACCTTCTAATGAGAGTAACTCTTTATCTCATACATTGTTTAATTTCCCTTCGTGCTTACCGAAGGATGAATGCTATGATGATTGCTATGATCACGTTGATTCTTTTGAAATATCCCTTTTTGATGATTCTTGCTATTCTTGTGGCCAAGATGCCAATATGAATTATGCTTATGGAGATGAACTTGCTATAGTTCCTTATGTTAAAAATGAGATAGTTGCTATTGCACCCACACATGATAGTCCTATTATCTTTTTGAATTCTCCAAACTACACTATATTGGAGAAGTTTGCACTTATTAAGGATTATATTGATGGGTTGCCTTTTTCCATTACACATGATGATTTTGATGAGTATAATATGCATGTTCTTGCTGCTCCTACTTGCAATTATTATGAGAGAGGAACTATATCTCTGCCTGTCTACATTTCCAACACGATAGAATTGCAAGAAACTGCTTATACTATGCATTGGCCTTTACTTGAGGTGCATGAATTGTTCTTGTATGACATGCCTATGCATAGGAAGAGAGTTAGACTTCGATTTTGCATGACACATATCACTTTGTTCTCACTACTAAATGCCAAATCATTGCTAGTTAAAAATTGGCTTTGATATACCTTGGGATCCAGGTGGATCCATTACTTGAGCACTATATTCCTAGCTTAATGGCCTTAAAGAAAGCGCCGTCAGGGAGACAACCCGGAAGTTTTAGAGTCATATATTTCTGTTGTGCGCTTGTATAAAGTTTAAAAAAAAAGAGGGGAACCTAAATTTTTTTTAAAAAGAAAAGTGAAACTAAGAAGGACGAGCACCGTTGAAATGGGAGAGCTCCTTAAACTTTGTTCGTGCCCATGGAAACTTTGCAAATCTTACATTACAGAAACTTTTCAATAAAAATAATTATCCCCTTGTACAATTCCATTGTATTATAAAAATAATGTGCCAAGAGTTTCCTTTAGGATGATTAAACTGCTTGTTGGTTTGTGCAGTGCAAAACCAGAAACTTTGGTTGTAGTGCGTGATTTTACATTTTTACACGAACATCGAAAGGATCTGAAACTTTTTGCACTGTCTAGCTATACAATTTGTTGATTTTTCCTAATTTTTAAAGTTACAGAAGTATGGTTAATGTTCAGATTACTACAGACTGTCATGTTTTCACAGATTATTGTTATAGCTTCATTATTTGCATATGTTTGAATTCTTGTTGAAGCCTAATTGACTTGGGGCCATTGAATTGTGATAACATACAGTGGGTAATGTTTGTTCATAATTATACAATAATGTTAGAGCAGTACATGATGGGATTTCATTGATCATATGCACTAACCCCACCACTAAAAGTTCGGTTAAGTTTTGTGTGGATGAAGTGTTCGAAGATCGAGGAGGTCTCAATGTGAGGAGAAGGAGGAGAGGCAAGAGCTCAAGCTTGGGGATGCCCAAGGAACCCCAAGTAAATATTCAAGGAGACTCAAGCGTCTAAGCTTGGTGATGCCCGAGAAGGCATCCCATCTTTCTTCAACAAGTATCGGTATGTTTTCAGATTCGTTTCGTTCACATGATATGTGTAAACTCTTGGAGCGTAGTGTGCTTTTTATTTTTCCTTTTAATAAATGCACCATGCTGGTATGAGATAGTCCTTGGTTGATTTATAGAATGCTCTTTGCACTTCACTTATATCTTTTGAGTATGGCTTTATAGAATGCTCCATGCGCTTCACTTATATTATTTGAAGTTTGGATTGCCTGTTTCTCCTCACATAGAAAACCGCCATTTGTAGAATGCTCTTTTACTTCACTTATATTTGTCAGAGCGAGGGCATATCTTTTGTAGAAAGAATTAAAGCTCTCTTGCTTCACTTATATCTATTTAGAGAGTTGACAGGAATTGGTCATTCACATGGTTAGTCATTAAATCCTACATAAACTTGTAGATCGCTGAATATGATATGTTTAATTCCTTGCAATAGTTTTGTGATATAGAGATGCTAATATGTGGGAGGTACCAGTGAATGATTGTGGTTTAGTAAGAATATTGGTGTTACGGTTTGTGATTCCCGAGGCATGCACGTATGGTCTCCTAACTATGTAACCAAATTGGCGCGCATTGTATTTTGATTGTTTATCTTTGCGTGAAGGTCGGGGCCACGCGATAGTTAACTCCTACCAACCTCCCCCCTAGGAGCGTGCGTCGTAGTATTTTGCTTCGAGGGCTAATAGATTTTCGCAATAAGTATGTGAGTTCTTTATGACTAATGTTGAGTCCATGGATTATACGCACTCTCACCCTTCCACCTTGCTAGCCACTCTAGTACCGCGCAATTTTCGCCGGTGCATCAAACCACCTTATACCCTTCCTCAAAACAGCCACCATACCTACCTATTATGGCATTATTATGACACGCGACATCATTGTCATATTGCCTTGCATGATCGTAAGATAGCTAGCATGATGTTACCATGGCTTGTCCGGTTTTTGATGTCATTGCTATGCTAGATCATTGCACATCACGGTACACCATCGGAGGCATTCATATAGAGTCATATTTTTGTTCTAGTATCGAGTTGTAAGTAAATAGAAGTGTGGTGATCATCATTATTAGAGCATTGTCCCTTGAAAAAAAAGGCCAAAAAAAGAGAAAGGCCAAAAAAAGGAAGGCCCAAAAAAAGAGAAAAAAAGAAAAGAAAAAGAAAAAGGGGACAATGCTACTATCTTTTTTTCCACACTTGTGCTTCATCATAGCACCATGTTCTTCATGATAGAGAGTCTCCTATTTTGTCACTTTCATATACGAGTTGGATTTTTAATTAGAGAACTTGGCTTGTATATTCCTACGACGGGCTTCCTCAAATGCCATAGGTCTTCATGAGCAAGCAAGTGGATGCACACCCACTAGTTTTCCTTTGAGCTTTCATAGACTTATAGCTCTAGTGCATCCGTTACATGGCAATCCCTACTCACTCACATTGATATCAATTGATGGGCATCTCCATAGTCCATTGATTTGCCTAGTCGATGTGAGAATTTCTCCCTACTTTTGTCTACTACCACCTTCTATTCCACCCATAGTGCTATATCAATGGCTCACGCTCATGTATTGCGTGAAGAGTTGAAAAGGTTCAAAAAAGTAAAGTATGAAAACAATTGCTTGGCTGACACTGGGATGGGCATGAGGGGTACCTTGTGTTAAGAAAAGGGAGCATAAAAGACTACAATTTTGTAGGGATAATGTTCTTTAGCATTGATATTTTGAAAGACTTGATTGTTTGTTGGGATGCCCGAGTATTAAATTCTTTTATGTCAAATGATAGACTATTGCTTTGAATCACTCATGTCTTAATATTCATGCCATGATTAGACTACATGATCAAGATTATGCTAGGTAGCATTCCACATAAAAAATTATCTTTTTTATCATTTACCTACTCGAGGACGAGCATGAATTAAGCTTGGGGATGCTGATACGTCTCTTTCATATCTATAATATTTGATTGTTCCATGCCAATATTATACAACTTCCATATACTTTTGGAAACTTTTTATACTATTTTTGGGACTAACATATTGATCCAGTGCCCAGTGCCAATTCCTATTTGTTGCATGTTTTTTGTTTCGTAGAATATCCGTATCAAACGGAGTCCAAACAGGATAAAAATGGCCGGAGATTTTGTTTGGAATATATATGAATTTTGGGAAGTGGAATATCCATATCTACACCAACACCTCCGTCATCTTCACCAACATCTTCATCACCTTCCCCCATCTATCTACAGCGGTCCACTCTCCCGCAACCCTCTGTACCCTCTACTTGAACATGGTACTTTATGCTTCATATTATTATCCAATGATGTGTCGCCATCCTATGATGTATGAGTAGATTTTTGTTGTCCCATCGGTAATTGGTGAATTGCTATGATTTGTTTAATTTGCTTGTCGTTATGTTGCTCTCCTTTGGTGCCCATCATATGAGCGCGCGCGTCGATCACACCATAGGTTTAGTTGTATATTGATAGTACTACGTATTAGAGGGCAAGAGTGATAGAAGCTTCAACCTAGCGTAGAGATTGATGCATACAGGATTGAAGGGGGACCAATATATCTTAATGCTATGGTTGGGTTTTACCTTAATGAACGTTAGTAGTTGCGGATGCTTGCTAATAGTTCCAATCATAAGTGCATAGAATTCCAAGTAAGGTATGACATGCTAGCAGTGGCCTCTCCCACATAAAACTTGCTATTGGTCTAGTAACGTAGTCAATTGCTTAGGGACAATTTCGCAACTCCTACCACCACTTTTCCACACTCGCTATACTAACTTTATTGCTTCTTTACCTAAAACAGCCCCTAGTTCTTATTTACGTGCTCTTTATATTCTTGCAAACCTATCCCGTTACACCTACAAAGTACTTCTAGTTTCATACTTGTTCTAGGTAAAGTAAACGTCAAGCGTGCGTAGAGTTGTATTGATGGTCGATAGAACTTGAGGGAATATTTGTTCTATCTTTAGCTCCTCGTTGGGTTCGACACTCTTACTTATCGAAAGAGGCTACAACTGATCCCCTACACTTGTGGGTTATCAGTTTCATACCCTACAAACAATTTCTTCTTATGTTCTCTGCTAGACTGGAACTTTGGTGTGATTATTTATCGAACGTTGAGGGATGGTTATGTGATCCAATTATATTAGCGTTCACTACAAAAAAAACAGTTCCGTGATAATACATGTTTGTCATAGTAGGTCACATTTTTTGTCATGCATGTACGTCCATGACGATTTTTATGACAAAATCAAGATAGTCATACCTGTGCTGTCGTAGAAGTGTTCTGTGACAATACCAAAATTATCGTCACCGAAGTGTTTACTTCCATGACGATAAATGGCGCATCATGGAAGTGCTTTTGTCAAGGGTAAATGACATGTGGCATCCACCATAACGGGCCACCGTTAAGCTATCGGGTCCGGTTTTGGATCCGATAACCCGCTAACAGAGAGGACCAATGGGAATTTTCCACGTGTAAAATTCTCATTGGCCAAAGGAACCACGTGTCAGCTCCACGCGCGGAAAAATGTCAACCAATCAATGGACATGAGGCACCAATGATACATCGACACGTTGTATGGCCCAACATGGGCCCATTTAGTTCAAAGGCCGGCCCATTTGACTTGGTTAAAGGATAACGGGCCAGCCCATCGAAAGCCTGCTAACGGCCTGCTCGCACATAGCCCATTCATGCCCGATAAATCACGACCCATTATGGCCTTTCCTAATTCGGCTCACTAGCTTCATCTGGGCCGCCCAATATGATTCCAACCCGTTGTAACTTCCGGCCCATGTATGGCCCATGACGTCTTTCGACCCAAATGAGGCCCTTTGTAACTCTTGGCCCATTAACGGCCCGTAGTCAAACGGGCCCATAATGAACAGTATATCGCTTCATACCCATTAAGGGCCCATTACTCCATTGGGCCGTTCCCATCCTGTGTTATCTTTCGGCCTTTTAAGGTCCCATTTATTCTTGGGCTGGTTTGCAGTATTTGGTAGCTTACGGTCCGTTACTGGCCTTTTTCGCTTGTGGGCCAAATTCAGCCCATGGTTAAAGATGGCTCGTTTGTGGCCCGTTGACGCGTTGGGCCGTTTTCACAGCGTCATAAAAAATGTCCCAGTAACGACCGGGTATGCCTGTCGATGGAATTAAGCCCGTTATAGTCGTCGGCCTCTTAAAGGCCCATTATGGTTGGCCCATGAAAGGACGGCTTCCATTCTAGCCCGTTTACGGCCCATAATGCGGTCTGTTGTTTGGCCAATAGATCATACGGCCCGTAGAAGGCCCATTGATTCTATGGCCGGTAGTAGGCCCGTAGAAGGCCATGGTGACAACAGTCCGCATGTTGCCCATGGTTATTGTGGCCTAGTTTTAAATAATAGGTTATTGAGGCCACTAGCAAACCACAGAAAAAGAACTGCATTGACTGCAAGCAAACAAATAAACAAGATAACGAGGAAATAAATAAGCAAGCAACATACGCTAGGCTATTACGGCTATTACACATATTACAACCACTGGGCATCACAGTTCGCCACCAGTGGAAATATGGGGAAGAAAGCAGCATATTACAAACACTGGTTCTCAAAGTTGGTGACCCGTGCAAATAAATGCCGCAGCAAAACAATTCCGGAACTGAAACCACTTCACAAGAGCTCAAGAATCAATATCCTGGGTATCCACTGATACGTCTCCAACGCATCTATAATTTTTGATTGTTCCATGCTATTATTTATGAAGTCTTGGATGTTTAATGGGCTTTATCATTCACTTTTATATCATTTTTGGGACTAACCTACTAACCCAAAGGCCTAGTCCAGATTGCTGTTTTTTGCCTATTTCAGGGTTTTGCAAAAAAGGAATATCAAACGGAGTCCAAACTGAATGAAACCTTTGCGAGAGATATTTTCGGAGGAAATCACGCACGAAAGACTTCGGGGCCAAGCCAGGGGACATAGGGGCCACCCTCAAGGGTGGGGGCACGCCCCCCTTCCCAGGGCGCACCCCCTGCCTCGAGGGC
Organism: Secale cereale; assembly: GCA_902687465.1. Taxonomy (NCBI): domain Eukaryota; kingdom Viridiplantae; phylum Streptophyta; class Magnoliopsida; order Poales; family Poaceae; genus Secale; species Secale cereale. The sequence goes on along the minus strand of LR738715.1, from coordinate 553,571,323 downwards.
AGCCTGTGTGGCCCCCGATGCCCCCCTTCTTCCTATATATACCTACGTACCCCAGAAACTCCATACGCAGAGAGAAAACCCTAATTCCACCGACGTAGCTGCTGTTCCCGTGGAGATCCCATCTTGGAGCCTATTCCGGGAGGGGGGGTCCATCATGGAGGCCTTCATCATCATCATCATCGCCCTCACCATGAGTTGTGAGTAGTTTACCTCAGACCTTCGGGTCCATAGCTAGTATCTAGATGGCTTCTTCTCTCTCTCTGGATCTCAATACAAAGTTCTCCTCGGTCTTCGAGGAGATCTATTCGATGTAATCTCTTTTTGTGGTGTGTTTGTCGAGATCCGATGAATTGTGGGTTTATGATCAAGGTTATATATGAAAGATATTTGATTCTTCTCTGAACTTTTTATGTGTGCTCATAATATCTTTGCAAGTCTCCTCGAATTATTGGTTTGGTTTGGCCTACTAGATCTATAGTTCTTGCAATGGGAGAAGTGCTTGGCTTTGGGTTCAATCTTGTGGTGTCCTTTCCCAGTGACAGTAGGGGCAGCAAGGCACGTATTGTATTGTTGCCATCAAGGATAAAAAGATTGGGTTTTCATCATATTGCTTGAGTTTATCCCTCTACATCATGTCATCTTGCTTAAGGCGTTACTCTGTTCGTATGAACTCAATACACTAGATGCATGCTGGATAGCGGTCGATGTGTGGAGTAATAGTAGTAGATGCAGAATCGTTTCGGTCTACCTGTCTCGGACGTGATGCCTATATACAATGATCATGCCTAGATAGTCTCATAATTATTCGCTTTTCTATCAATTGCTCGACAGTAATTTGTTTACCCGCCGTAGAATATCGCTATCATGAGAGAAGCCACTAGAGAAAACTATGGCCCCGGGGTCTATCTTTATCATATTACTTTCCCTAGCCAATTTATGCCGCCGTTGTTTATTTGCTTTATTTTCTGTTTCTATACCAATAATACCAAAAATATAATTACCATCTCTATCAGATCTCACTATCGTAAGTGACCGTAAAGGGATTGACAACCCCTTATCGCGTTGGCTACGAAGTTCTTATTTGTTTGTGCAGGTGCGAGGGACTGGCACGTGGTCTCCTACTGGATTGATACCTTGGTTCTCAAAAACTGAGGGAAATACTTACGCTACTGTGCTGCATCTCCATTTCCTCTTCGAGGGAATACAACACAAGCTCAAGAGGTAGCATCCACCATGCTGGCAAGACGCTTAGCAAGCTTATTAGCTTTCTCTTGTTTGGCGCTTAAATCCTCCAGCACTTGGTGTTGCACCAGAAACTATGCATCTGAATTCTGCAGGGACTTCCTCAGTCCTACGGCTTCCTGTCGCAGCACATCTGATCGATGTCTTTCAACTTGAAGTTGAGACTTAAGAAGCCGAACTGATTCAGGCAGCGAGTTCGAAGAGCTTGTGCCAGCGGTAGTGGCCAGTAACTTAAACACTACATCAAGGCATGACTTTGGGGTTGTCTCACTGTTTACAAGATAGTTTTTATCAGCTTTCTTGGAGACCAACATGTTTGTCTCACTATCTTGAACCTTATGTGCATTACTTTCTCTACCATTGCATAATGGGGTGCTCTTGTCCAATATTATGTCGGCATTCTACAAAAGAGGAACAAGCAGACACGTCACAGGTGTACCATGTTGTATATGAACATCATTTTGGTAAACCAGTTCTGTTGTAAGGTGGACATGATAACAACATGAAACAAACATATATCTATGTAGTTGGTCACTGTATGGTCTGTATCATTCTAGTTTATGTTGCCAAATCAAGATAGAGACAGTTCAAATCATATATGTTTAAGACAAAGTAGCATAGACAGAATATAAGTGTGGGAAACTACACATCACTAACAACAATTGTAATGTGCATGCCATGAGGTCGTAACTGTTTATTCAATTGAAACTGAAATCAACATAGAGCAAGTTACAACAGCAAACCAGTTAAAGAAACAGGTTTAAAACATACCTTTTGCACCATTGGAGTTTCAATCGCATCCTTCAAATTTGAAATTAGTTGGTATGAGTAAACACAGTGATGCTAGAGCAAAGGAGTATGAACAATAGCTATGGAACCTGACCTGAAAACAATTCTTCTTCTGCTTTAAGCATTGACTTGGGGTTCGGAGTGGTGGTCCTCGTGCTTTGTGTTGGGGAATGTAGCAGAATTCAAAAAAATTCCTACGCTTCACCAAGATCAATCTAAGGAGTCATCTAGCAACGAGCATAAAGGAGTGCATCTACATACCCTTTGTAGATCGCGAGCGGAAGCGTTCGAAGGAACGTGGAGGATGGATTCGTACTCGTCGTGATCCCTATCACCGATGATCCCAGCGCCGAACGGACGACACCTCCGCGTTCAACACAAGTACGGTACAGCAACGTCTCCTCCTTCTTCATCCAGCAAGGGGGGAGGAGAGGTTGATGGAGATCCAGCAGCACGACGGCGTGGTGGTGGATGCAACGGGAAAAGCTGCAGGGCTTCGCCAAGACCCTGCGGGAGGAGGGAGAGGTGTAACGGGGGGGAGAGGCGCCAGGGGCTGAGGTGCGGCTGCCCTCTCTCCCCCCACTACATATAGGGGGCCAGGGGGCGCCGGCCCTAGGAGATTGGATCTTCTGGGGGGCGGCGGCCAAGGGGGTGGCTTGCCCCCCAAGCCTAGGGGGGCGCCCCCCACCCCTAGGGTTCCCAACCCTAGGCGCATGGGGGAGGCCCAAGGGGTGTGCGCCAGCCCACTAGGGGCTGGTCCCCCTCCCCCTACGGCCCATGGGGCCCTCCGGGATGGATGGCCCCACCCGGTGGACCCCTGGGACCCTTCCGATGGTCCTGGTACACTACCGGTGACCCCCGGAACTCTCCCGATGGCCGAAACTAGACTTCCTATATATCATTCTTTACCTCCGAACCATTCCGGAACTCCTCGTGACGTCTAGGATCTCATCCGGGACTCCGAACAACATTCGGGTTACCGTGTGCATATATCTCTACAACCCTAGCATCACCGAACCTTAAGTGTGTAGACCCTACGGGTTCGGGAGACACGTAGACATGACCGAGACGACTCTCCGGTCAATAACCAACAGCGGGATCTGGATACCCATGTTGGTTCCCACGTGTTCCTCGATGATCTCATCGGATGAACTACGATGTCAAGGATTCACTCAACCCCGTATGCTATTCCCTTTGTCCATCGGTACGGTACTTGCTCGAGATTCGATCGTTGGTATACCGATACCTTGTTCAATCTCGTCATGGCAAGTCTCTTTATTCGTTCCGTAATCCATCATCTCGTGACTAACTCCTTAGTCACATTGATCTCATTATGATGATGTCTTACCGAGTGGGCCCAGAGATACCTCTCCGTCATACGGAGTGACAAATCCCAGTCTCGGTTCGTGCCAACTCAACAGACACATTCGGAGATACCCGTTGCGTACCTTTATAGCCACCCAGTTACGTTCTGACGTTTGGCACACCCAAAGCATTCCTACGGTATCCGGGAGTTACACAACCTCATGGTCTAAGGAATATATACTTGACACTGGAAAAGCTTTAGCATTACGAACTACACGATCTTGTGCTAGGCTTAGGATTGGGTCTTGTCCATCACATCATTCTCCTAATGATGTGATCCCATTATCAATGACATCCAATGTCCATGGCCAGGAAATCGTGACCATCTGTTGATCAACGAGCCAGTAACTAGAGGTTTACCAGGGACACGTTGTGGTCTATGTATTCACACATGTATCGATGTTTCCGTACAATAAAATTCAAGCATGAATAACAGAAAATTATCATGAACAAGGAAATATATAATAATAACCATTTTATTATTGCCTCTAGGGCATATTTCCAACAGTCCCCCACTTGCACTAGAGTCAATAATCTAGTTACATTGTGATGAATCGAACACCCATAGAGTTCTGGTGTTAATCATATTTTGCCCGTGGAAGAGGTTTAGTCAACGGATCCGCAACATTCAGATCCGTATGCACTTTACAAATATCTATGTCTCCATCTTGAACATAATTCCGGATGGAGTTAAAACGGCGCTTGATGTGCTTGGTCTTCTTGTGAAACCTGGGCTCCTTGGCAATGGCAATAGCTCCAGTGTTGTCACAGAAGAGAGTCATCGGGCTTGATGCGCTTGGAATGACTCCTAGGTCGGTGATGAACTCCTTCATCCAGACTCCTTCCTGCGCTGCTTCACAAGAAGCTATGTACTCCGCTTCACATGTAGAATATGCCACGACACTCTGCTTGCAACTGCACTAGCTGACTGCTCCACCATTCAAAATATACACATATCCGGTTTGTGACTTGGAGTCATCCAGATCTATGTCGAAGCTAGCATCGACGTAACTCTTTACGACGAGCTCTTCGTCACCTCCATACATGAGAAACATATCCTTAGTCCTCTTCAGGTACTTCAGGATGTTCTTGACCGCTGTCCAGTGTTCCATACCGGGATCACTTATGGCAAGGTTCACATCAGGTCTGGTACACAGCATGGCATACATAATAGAACCTATGGCTGAGGCATAGGGGATGACAGTCATCTTTTCTCTATCTTCTGTCGTGGTCGGGGATTGAGCCGTGCTCAATCTCATACCTTGCAAAACAGGCAAGAACCCTTTCTTAGACTGATCCATATTAAACTTCTTCAATATCTTGTCAAGGTATGTGCTTTGTGAAAGACCAATGAGGCATCTCGATCTATCTCTATAGATCTTGATGCCTAATATGTAAGCAGCTTCTCCAAAGTCCTTCATTGAAAAACTCTTATTCAAGTAGGCCTTTATGCTCTCCAAGAATTATATATCATTTCCCATCAGCAATATGTCATCCACATATAATATGAGAAATTCTACAGAGCTCCCACTCACTTTCTTGTAAATACAGGCTTCTCCCCAAGTCTGTATAAAACCAAACGCTTTGATCACATCATTAAAGTGAATATTCCAACTCCGAGATGCTTCCACTAGCCCGTAGATCGAGCGCTGGAGCTTGCATACCTTGTTAGCATTCTCAGGATCGACAAAACCTTCCGGCTACATCATATACAGCTCTTCCTTGAGGAAGCCATTAAGGAATGTTGTTTTGACGTCCATTTGGCATATCTCATAATCATAGAATGCAACAATTGCTAACATGATTCGGACGGACGTCAGCATCGCTACGGGAGAGAAAGTCTCGTCGTAGTCAATCCCTTGAACTTGTCGATAACCTTTAGCGACAAGCCGAGCCTTATAGATGGTCACATTACCATCCGCGTCAGTCTTCTTCTTGAATATCCATTTATTTTCTATGGCGTGCCGATCATCGGGCAAGTCCACTAAAGTCTATACTTTGTTTTCATACATGGATCCTATCTCGGATTTCATGGCTTCAAGCCATTTGTTGGAATCCGGGCCCGCCATCGCTTCTTCATAGTTGAGAGGTTCACCGTTGTCTAACAACATGATTTCCATGACAGGGTTGCCGTACCACTCTGGTGCGGAACGTGTCCTTGTGGACCTTCGAAGTTCAGTAGTAACTTGATCTGAATTTTCATGATCATCATCATTAACTTCCTCCCTTGTCGGTGCAGGCACCTTAGGACCAATTTCTCGCGCTGCGCTACTCTCCGATTCGGGAGGGGTGACTGTCACCTCATCAAGTTCTACTTTCTTCCCACTCACTTCTTTCGAGAGAAACTCTTTCTCCAGAAAGGATCCATTCTTGGCAACAAAGACCTTGCCTTCGGATCTGAGGTAGAAGGTGTACCCAATCGTTTCCTTCGGGTATCCTATGAAGACGCATTTTTCCGATTTGGGTTCGAGCTTTTCAGGTTGAAGTTTCTTGACATAAGCATCGCAACCCCAAACTTTCAGAAACGACAGCTTAGGTTTCTTGCCAAACCAAAGTTCATACGGTGTCGCCCCAACGGATTTCGACGGAGCCCTATTTAAAGTGAATGCGGCAGTCTCTAAAGCATAACCCCAAAAAGATAGCGGTACGTCGGTAGGACAAAAGATGTCATGCAAGTTCTTTTCCATAAGCACGTATGACTATATTCGGAATACGTGCCTACATTGCATTGATGAACTGGAGCAAGTTCTGTGTCACCCTAGGTTATAACTTCTACATGATGAATTGCATCCAACGTAATTTTCCATCACCGATCCAATGCCTACGAGCTTTACCTATATTGCTAGTTGCTATTTACTTTTCCATTGCTATTATCACAAAACCTACAAAAACACTATCTTTACTTTTATCGCTGCTACCACAACTATCATATTACTGTGCTACTAAACTATCTTGCTGCAAATACTAAGTTTCCAGGTGTGGCTGCATTGACAACTTAGTTCCTAATACTTAAGAGTATTCTTTGGCTCCCCTTGTGTCGAATCAAAAAATTTGGGTTTAATACTTTACCCTCGAAAACTGTTGCGATCCCCTACACTTGTGGGTTATCACATATCTATCGTTGCAATCAAGAAAGTCTCTAGCAGTTTCTTCATCCATAACACAACCCTCAGGAACAATAGGCAATTCATATCTAGGGGGAGAAGCTTCATCATCACTTTCATAAATATTATCAGTTTCAATATGTGCATTCTCCCTAACCTTGGCAATTTGTTCATCTAGAAATTCACCTAGTAGCACAGTATTACCAAGAATAGAAGTAGTTTCATCATACATAGCAGAAGTGGCATCATCAAGAACATACGACATATCAGATTCAATTGCAGGAGTAGGCATCACAAATTTACTCATAACAGAGGGTGAATCAAGTGCAGAGCTAGATAGTAGTTCCTTACCTCCCCTCGTAGTTGAGGGATAGATCTTGGTTTTTGAGTCCTTGAAATTCTTCATAGTGATCAACAGATATAAATCCCAAGTGACTTAAAGAATAGAGCTATGCTCCCCGGCAACGGCGCCAGAAAATAGTCTTGATAACCCACAAGTGTAGGGGATCGCAACAATTTTCGAGGGTAAAGTATTCAACCCAAGTTTGTTGATTCAACACAAGGGGAGCCAAAGAATACTCTTAAGTATTAGCAGCTAAGTTGTCAATTCAACCACACCTAGAAACTTAGTATCTGCAGCAAGATAGTTTAGTAGCAAAGTAATATGGTAATAGTGGTAGTGGCAATAAAAGTAACGGTAGTGTTTTTGTAGTTTTTTGTAACAGTAGCAGCGGAAAAGTAAATAAGCAACATGCAATATGTGAAGAGCTTGTAGGCATTAAATCGGTGATGGGGAATTATGTCGGATGCAATTCATCATGTAAAAGTTATAACCTAGGGTGACACAGAACTAGCTCCAGTTCATCAATGCAATGTAGGCATGTATTCCGAATATAGTCATACATGCTTATGGAAAAGAACTTGCATGACATCTCTTGTCCTAGCGGGGTCCTTGTGGAAACTAAGGGATATTAAGGCCTCCTTTTAATAGAGTACCGGACCAAAGCATTAACACATAGTAAATACATGAACTCCTCAAACTACGGTCATCACCAGGAGTGGTCCCGATTATTGTCACTTCGGGGTTGCCGGATCATAACACATAGTAGGTGACTATGGACTTTCAACATAGGATCAAGAACACACATATATTCATGAAAACATAATAGGTTCAGATCTGAAATCATGGCACTCGGGCCCTAGTGACAAGCATTAAGCATAGCAAAGTTATAGCAACATGAATCTCAGAACATAGTGGATACTAGGGATCAAACCCTAACAAAACTAACTCGATTACATGATAGATCCCATCCAACCCATCACCGTCCAGCAGGCCTACGATGGAATTACTCACACACGGCGGTGAGCATCATGGAATTGGTGATGGAGGAAGGTTGATGATGACGATGGCGACGATCTCCACTCTTCGGAGCCCCGAACGGACTCCAGATCAGCCCTCCCGAGAGAGATTAGGGCTTCGCGGCGGCTCCGTCTCGTAAAACGTGATAATTCTTTCTCCTTGATTTTTTTTCTCCACGAAACGGCAAATATAGGACCTGGGGATACGTCGGTGGGGCATCGGGGTGCCCACGAGGCAGGGGGCGCGCCCCCCACCCTCGAGGACAGCCCGTGGGCCCGCTGTGTGGATCTTCTTGCAGGTATTTTTTATATTTTTTGAAATAAATCTCCGTTGATTTTCAAGCGATTCCGAGAACTTTTTATTTCTGCACAAAAACAACACCATGGCAGTTCTGCTGAAAACAGCGTCAGTCCAGGTTAGTTCCATTCAAATCATGCAAGTTAGAGTCCAAAACAAGGGCAAAAGTGTTTGGAAAAGTAGATACGTTGGAGACGTATCAACTCCCCCTAATTTTGCTTTATTTATCCTAATTAACAGAAAGTAAAAGGAGGGTACAGAAGGTTGTGCTATCTAGATTCACCTATCTCATGATTTGAATGGAACGAACCCGGACTGACGCTGTTTTCAGCAGAATTAATACGTCTCCAACGTATCTACTTTTCCAAACACTTTTGCCCTTGTTTTGGACTCTAACTTGCATGATTTGAATGGAACTAACCCGGACTGACGATGTTTTCAGCAGAATTGCCATGGTGTTGTTTTTGTGCAGAAATAAAAAGTTCTCGGAATGACCTGAAAATCCACGGAGAATTGTTTTGGAAAATAAAAAAAATATCCGCGGAAAGATCCACGTCAGGGGGCCGACACCCTGTCCACGAGGGTGGGGGTGCGCCCCCTACCTCGTGGGCCCCCTGATGCTCCACCGACGTACCCCCGGACTACATATATTCACTTTTGGGGAGAAAAATTGAGAGAGGAAGTATTATCGCGTTTTACGATACAGAGCCGCCGCCAAGCCCTAATCTCTCTCGGGAGGGCTGATCTGGAGTCCGTTCGGTGCTCCGAAGAGTGGAGATCGTCGCCATCGTCATCATCAACTTTCCTCCATCACCAATTCCATGATGCTCACCGCCATGCGTGAGTAATTCCGTCGTAGGCTTGCTGGACAGTGATTGGTTGGATGAGATTTACCATGTAATCGAGTTAGTTTTGTTAGGGTTTGATCCCTAGTATCCACTATGTTCTAAGATTGATGTTGCTATGACTTTGCTATGCTTAATGCTTGTCACTAGGGCCCGAGTGCCATGATTTCAGATCTGAACCTGTTATGTTTTCATGAATATATGTGTGTTCTTGATCCTATGTTGAAAGTCTATAGTCACCTACTATGTGTTATGATCCGGCAACCCCGGAGTGACAATAATCGGGACCACTCCCGGTGATGACCGTAGTTTGAGGAGTTCATGTATTCACTATGTGTTAATGCTTTGGTCCAGTACTCTATTAAAAGGAGGCCTTAATATCCCTTAGTTTCCACTAGGAACCCGCTGCCATGGGAGGGTTGGAAAAAAGATGGCATGCATGTTCTTTTCCATAAGCACGTATGACTATATTCGGAATACATGCCTACATTGCATTGATGAACTGGAGCTAGTTCTATGTCACCCTAGGTTATAACTTTTACATGATGAATTGCCTCCGGCATAATTCCCCATCACCGATCCAATGCCTACGAGCTTTTCACATATTGCTTGTTGCTTATTTACTTTTCCGCTGCTACTGTTACAAAAACTACAAAAACACTACCGTTATTTTTATTGCCACTACCACTATTACCATATTACTTTGCTACTAAACTACCTTGCTGCAGATACTAAGTTTCCAGGTGTGGTTGAATTGACAACTCAGCTGCTAATTCTTAAGAGTATTCTTTGGCTCCCCTTGTGTCGAATCAACAAATTTGGGTTGAATACTTTACCCTCGAAAACTGTTGCGATCCCCTGCACTCGTGGGTTATCACTTGCGACAAGATAGCATTGCATAATTCACGTATATAATGTCTTGCAACAAGATGGTATTGCATAATTCACATATATGGTAACTAGACACTAAATAGGTGGCATTCACACAAAGATGTGTAAACTAAGCAAATAACATGGCAATGCATGCACCATATGCACGATATGAGCAATATAACCCTGCCAACTTAGAGCATGCACCTTGGGGGGATAATACTAGTCATCTATCTCTGAAACCTCCTCTAAGGAGCTATGCGTAACCAGCAAGACATGCGCTTCATCAGATAGCATTGTCTGCTCCTAAGACCTTGTTTTCACTCCAGATTTTTCCATGATCATGTCGAATGGCTGATGCACAGGAAGAGTAATTGAATGTACTAACATTGTTGACAAATTTATTATGTAATAAAAAACGATGGCATGATATAATTCACCTAAAAGATGACTAGCTAACCAGGATGGCGTTGCAAAATTCACACATATGATGCCTAGCTGAACAAGATGGCATTGCATGATCCACATATATGATATAGAAACTAAATAGATGGCATGCACACAATACATGTCTAAACTAAGCAGATGACATATTTTAGGTGCAAAGTAAGCAATGCAAGGCACCATATGCATGATATGACCAACATCAGCATGCCAAGTTAGAGCAAAAGACCGGAGGGGTTAAATAGGAGTGGTCTGCTGTGGGGACCCCGACTTAGCAGTCGAGATCACCGAATGCACGTGTACAGTGATCCCAGAGATCAATGCTCACTGAACACACAGAAGCTGAATAACAAGAGTCTTACATCCATACATATCGTCTTACATAAATTAAGGCCATTATGGCCAAGTCTTACATAGATAAAGCCTCACGGCTGAATAGCAAATAACACAAATAGCGGAAGTCTTCGATGATAGGTAGACCCCATGCCATCTGCCTTAACCCTACAGGCATTCTGACTGGGATAGCGTCCTAGTTCGCATGATCGTCTCCAAAGAACTCTTCCTCATATTCCTGTTCTTCCATGCCTGGCCAATTAAATAACCAGTGGCAAGCCAATGAGTACTTTGAATGTACTCGCAAGCAACCCATGATGTGGTTCAAAGTAACAATGCAATTGAACAATAATGAGCAATCTAGCAGTGGGCTAGAATAAATATTCTACCATCAAGTTTATGCATCAATGAACTCGTGCAACCTCGAAGACAGGTTACCGATATCAACATGAATATGATTCATCTCATCAAGTCAAGTCACCACCTTGACTCATCATACACTCACACAAGGTTTCGCAAACATTGGACGTAGCCCAAGAGCGGTTACCCAACTGTCCTTGACCGTGGACACGGCTATTCGAATAGTTTTACACTCTGCAGAGGTTGCACACTTTACCCACAAGATCCGGGGAACTTCCGTGTCATCCACGACCCGCGGTACCTCAAGTACCCGGGGTAAGCACCCGGTCATTATCTTTCCTTAGACGACACTAACATAGAGTCCACTCGTTGGTACACGGCCCTCGAGTACAACCAATAGATTTCGGGACTTGCCCTAATTTAATGTCATGCGTACCCGAAGGGACCAACGGTGTGTCCGGTGCCCTGTGAAAACAGTCATGGTCGTCTATCCAAGCACGACCCCGTCCCGGGAAAGACCTCAAGTCTTCCTGTCACTAGTAATGCGGGCACCATGCTAGTATCGACCTAAGTAATCAACAACGCCCCGTCCCATAAGGGGTAGAGTGGTTGCACATGTATGGTTGGGATAACGGTCGCAACTTAAACCAATCCGTATGAAAAACAACACACACACTTGTTTCGGTACACCACTTCGTCATCAAGTGGTTACCCAACTCATCATCTCCCTCGGGCATGAATGGCACCCGACGGGGTTTTATGCAAAGATTTCAACCACGAAGGTTCATGTCACACATGCATCACTAAGCATCACTACTAACCATTTGCATGCCATCTAGCACATAGCAAGATTAAGATCAAGGCATGCATCATGTGGTGGTTCAACTAGGTCACCATCGTAACGCTATCATCATGCATCGGAAACAAATGGGTTCCGAAGAACAAGTGTATCATGGTCAAAGGGTTGCTTGCCTGGATTGGCTTGGTCTTCAAAGTCTTCAAATCCTTCTCCTTCTCCTTCTTCAGCAACTTCCTCAAATACGGTATCTATACGTCGCATAATAACAATGGAAAAATAAAACCACAAATAAAACAGAAAAATCAAAGTGCTCAGAAAAATGTCAACTTATTTTTGTTAAATACTAGAGGGAAATCTAAGATGGAGAAAATTCTTAGTTGGAGTTTTGGAGTTACAGAATGGAATCTAGGGATTTTTGAACAGGAGTTTTATTGCTCAAATTTGAATTTAAATTTGAACAGAACAGAAAAGTTTCATAGATATGTGTGGAAGTGACACCATTAAATAGGTTGGAATATTACAAGATTTTAGGAGTTCGAATTATTTAATTTGGACAATTATTCATTTCTGTAAAAATATTTGAAGTTTTTACAGAAAAGAAAAGAAGAAAAAGCCCTGTGCAACTGGGCCAGGACGGCCACAGTGCACGGCCCAGGGCTAACAGCCCAGCCAAACGGGCGCCAGCGCGCGCACGTCAGGTTTTCAAACCTGACGGGTGGGGCCCGGCAGTCAGCGGCTGCAAGGGGGGAGAGAGAGAGGTGAGGATGACAGGCGGGGCCCGCCTGTCATCTTCAACCTCTCGGCCACGGCGACGGCGAGCTCACCGGCGTCGATTCCGGCCACGGCGAATCCAACGGAGGGCAGGGACGGGTTCAGCGACGAGTCGCGGAGGTAGCGGTGGTGGTGCAGCTCGCCGGGGCGGTCGGGTTCGTCGGCGGCGAGGTGGGACGGCGGAGGGCCGTCGGGAAGCTGCTGGCTAGCCCGTTTCCGGCAGCTGCAGAAGGGGAAAATGGAGGGGAAAGTATCAGTGAGCTGTGGCGGTTCTAAATCGAGCTAAAGGAGGGGCGGAGGAGGCCCGTACTGCGAGATCTCTGGCTGCCCGACGCGGCGGAGCTCCGGTCGGTCCCGAGCACAGGGGCTTTTGGGGAGGAGTGAGTGGTGCTGGAGCATTGCTGGGGATGAGGAGAGGCCGTTGGTGCTGAGTGGCAAGCTTCTTCTCGACGCTACAGCGCACGGGAGGCGATGGGAGTGTGTCTGTGGCGTTGCTGGACGAGCCCTACGCCCATTAGAGGAGAGAGGAGGAGCGGGGAGGCTTCCAGACGGTGCGCGCGTGTTAGCCCGACGAGTGGAGGTCGCGGGCGACCGGTGCGCGTGTGGAGACGGCCACTGGAGGGCGTAGGAGGAGGGGGACAACACCGGTGGAGGTTGCGGACGTCGAGGCGCGTTGAGAGGCGCGAGGGGAGAGCCCGAGGCTGTCGGGGGCAGGCGATTGGGCGAAGCTACAGTGCGGTGGCACACTGTAGCGCGCTCTGGAGCGCCCTTATCGCATGCCATGGCATGCCATTGGCCCTCTGTACGCGTCCACCGTGTCTGGGGGGTCCAGGGTGATGCAAGCACTACGGATGAGGCTTTGGATGCTCTGAAGATGCTGTGAGAGAGAAGAGAGGCTGGTGACTTGGTAGAAAATGGCTGTCCAGCAGGGTGAACTAGGGTTTTTACCCCTCAATCATGGAGCTGGAGACATGGGAGAGTTACTAGAGGTAGATAGTAACTAGATGAACGTGTGGTAGAAAGTTGAGGCCAAGGTAAATGGTAAAAGTGATCAAGAAGAGGGTTTTGGTAATTTTGCAGAAGGTGTTTGATCAGTGTTTGGTCAAGCAAATGATCTCCACTTGCCATGACACTTAACAGGATTGAATTCTATAAGAAAATAGGGTGTTTTACCAAATTTGGGCTCATTTGAAGAAACTAGCCAATGTAACTTTGGTGAACCCTAGAAAACAACAGAAATGGCTTCATCTTGTTTGAGTCAAGCTAATCATCTCCCCTTGATGCACCACTTGGTGTAGTTTCATCATTTGGGGTGTTGATCATGCTCACAAAGTTTGAAGCTCCAGATAAAAAGTTGGTAATGTAAAGTTGTTCAAATTTGCATTTGAACAGAAGGGGTTTTGGGGTATTCTGATCAAGTTGCTCTACTCCAAATCTTATGCCATTTGGTCTAGATGCCTTATTAGGCCATTCTAGCATGTGCACCAAATTTGAGAGCGTTTGGACAAGTTTGGCAATGTAAAGTTGCTGAAACTTCAAATATGGACAGAATGGTTATGAAGGGTTTTGATGATGTTTTCTTGCTTCCCAAGGCATGGGACTTGGCAAGATCATCAAATATGTCATATGTGACATGATAGAATTTCCCTGGAATTTTTGGAGAATATTTCCTTTGTAAATATTTCAAAAGCTTGAAATATCCAGAAAGGGTTTTAGAAGGATTAGCCCATTATTTTGAACATGACCAAGTGTTGAAGCTCTTATATATGGACAATATATGTCCTATGAGTCTCCCTGAATTTTGGCAAATATTTTTGAAATATTTAAATAATTTTTCCCTATTAAAGACCATTTCTGGCCTTAAGAAAAAGCTTTTAAATAAAATAGGAAAATAACTTTTAAAATTATACTCTTGTGGTTTCTGGGAGTCCTATGACTACTAGGTCTCAAATATACCTTTTTAAATAATTTTCTCACCCTAAATCAAGCACTTGCAGTGCAAATCCCAATTCAGGGGTTTTTGGAAAACTAAATTTATAAAATACATTTTGGCCAAATTAATTTTGTAAGAAAATACTATACTGCTATATAACACTTGGCATGATCATTGGGCAGAAGTTATGGAGATGAATTCTACAAGAGGTAATAGTTGAATTTAATGAGCACATGAAAAGCACATGAAGAAAAACTCAATTCCAAATAAAAGCCAAATGATGCCAAAAAAAATTGTTGGTCCAAATTTTCATGCTTCATTGATGCAAATAACATGTTACAAAATGCAGGGTGTGACATCTGCTCCCTCCGAATCCCCCTCCGAACAGTTATCTTCCTCTTGATTACAGGCTGGAACGGGGGGGGGGGGGTTGCTTTTGCGCCCACCATGGAGCGACGTTTGCATGAAATTTTATTGCCATGCAAGGCTCGTCTCTTTTGCTCTACATGTTCAGTATCATTGTGTACAATAACTGACATGCATAGGAATAAAAATATAGTGAGATTATGTAAGGAGTGCATACTGTGGATAGACCCAAAACCAATGATAGCATGCAGATAATAGCTTAAGTTAAAAAATACAGATAATGTCTCCTTTAATGTTTGTTTCCACCCAACATGAAACTCACAGTAGACACCCGAGATTATTCACATAGTAGACAGATAGTATTGATTGCTGCTCCAATATGTACCCCACAACCATTTAAAAACTCAAGTTTGAGCATTAGTTTGGACCTGACTCGGAGTCTAACCGGTGAACTGGACGATAAAGTAGCATGTCATCATGTTAAGCGATGCTTAACGTAAGTAGACACGAAAGAGTGCGACCTCTCTTGCGGACCCGTTAGTCCTCAAGGTCCTCTGCTCAGTTGATGATGCTAATGCAGTTGCCGTGGCTGCCAGCGAGGAGGAAGAAGATCTGAGGCAGCGAAAGATAGTCTGGAGGGCGGATCCCTGCTATGGTGAATCCTTCTGTCGTTGGAGCAGCTGAGCTGGGGTGGACCACAGCGCAGCAGGAGCGGGACAAACCACACAAGGTTTTATTTGACACATATCTGTAACAGAAGTAATTCTGTAAGGGCTTGTTTGAATTGGAGGATTCTAACAATGCAGGGTTAGGAAATACACATAAATAGGATAGATGCACGTGCAAAATAGAGAATTTAAAAGCACAAGATTTCTGTCAATCCAGGTGTTTGGTTCACAAGAATTGGAAGATCACAGGAATGCAAAGAAGCATGGTGAAATTACGTCAAACCATAAGAAAATGTACAGTTATAATGCTATTATGCTACTATCTCATAGTCTTGTGCTTCATGAATAGCAATTTGAAAAGGAGGCCAAGTGGATATTAAAATTCCTATGGTTTTTCTACCAAGGAGATACTAAAGGAACAAATCCTACAGTTTTCCTTTACTCCATTCCTTTGAACCAAATGCATGAATAGTAGTACCATAGGAAACTTTCCAATTCCTATGTTTTCCTTCATTTTTTCTTTCAATCACTAGCAATTCTAGTATGCAGGCTTGAATAGGAAAAAGCCTACACTCAAACAATGTTTTTGTGCTACTTCTACTACTTTGGACCCAGGACACTGCCGTACTAGCTCAACTCCCAGGTCCATCTAGAAATGCTTAGCTCAAACACGTAGAAATAATGATGGCTTTCAAAAGAGTCCATCACAGATAGCTAGGTTGCCTGGCACCTCACTACTTGTTATATAGGATAAATTAATCATATTTCACGTTACTATGTGTGCTCAGTAGACAATATATATAACATGTAGAGTAAAAAAGCGATGTAGCAAGTATACAACCTCTTTGGCGAAGTCATGTCATTCTCGGCATCACTGGGTTGGTTGCTGAGGATGCTGCGGCTGATGTGGCAGTCGGAGGAGGGGAAGAAGACCTTAGGCGCCTGGAGATGGAGCCAAGGGTACTGCTCGAATGTGATGGAGGGTTTCTTCGTTGGAGCAGCTTTGCTGAGTTGTACGATGGCGAGGCTGAAGCAGGACAAGAGAGACAACGTTAACCTGAGTGGAATTCTAATAGCATCTCCAATAGATGACATAGAATACATAACCACAAAGTGGTAGATGTAAAATATAGCAGCCGCTCATCTCTGAACTTAACTGTCGAAACTGAATTTAACTGTCAAAACTGAATGTTACTGACAAAACTGAATTTTGTTGTCGAAACTGAATTTTACTGTCAAAACTGAACGCAATAGTAGCAGAAAAGCAGTAGCAGCAGCAGCGCCCGAAGCAGCAGCACGTGCGAGAGCCGAGGCAACTCATCGTGTAGCAACATCTCGGTTAGCAGCTGCAGGGGCTCGAGTGAGAGCACGATCTGCTGCTCGTGCAGCAGCAACGCGAGGAAGACTAGAGCAGCAGTGCAAGCAAGAGCAAGAGCAAGAGCAGGATCTGATGCTTGTGCGGCAGCAGCGCGAGGAAGACTAGAGCAACATCGCAAGCAAGAGCAAGAGTAAGAGCAACAATGGAAGCAAGGGCAAGAGCAGACCAGGCAGGGGACCGGAGAGCAAGAGCAAAGCAACAGCGCGAGCGAGAGCCAAAGCAGTAGCAGCTCCTACTAATGTGGACGTCGCCGCCAAGGGAGCGACGCCGTAAAGGAAGTGGCCGGCGACGCCACCGTAGATGGAGCTGCACCATGGCGGCTCTGGACCGAGCGCCGGCAGCACCGTGACATCGAAGCAAGAAGAAAATGCAGTGATTACTGTAGAACCTCTTCGGTGGCGCCGATTAGGCCTCAGCTTCATCCGAGGAATCGGTGATGATGCTGCTCTTCCGGCGGTGTGGGAATGGAGGTGGCGCGAAAGACGAGGGGAACGTCGGGGCAGCTCCTTGGAGGTGGAGGGCGGGGTGGCTGAACCAGCGGGATGACGAGATCAACGACGGCTCCTCATCCGATGCGGTGGATGAGGAGGTCGAGGTGTTGCGGTGTACGACATCGTCAGGGAAGAGGCTCTGGCTGGGTGGCGGACGGAGGAGGGTGTGGAGCTTCACGGGTTTTCGCGGCCTCGGTGTTCGAATGAGGGCGGCGGAGGGGATGGAGTGGGAACCATGGCTTAGGGACGCGCTTGTCCGAAATGTCGGGTAAGTTAAAAAAATACCCCAACGATTTCAACTAGGTAGTTCTTTCAGTTCAGGGGTATCATGGGAATTTCGCGTGTCGTGATTTCGCAGGAGGTGGGAGTACCCGCACGCGTTGTAATTTTGAGATGGCAACGCGTGGGTTGAGATGGAGGGAGTTTTTCGAGACAACGAGACAAAGAGTTAGCTTCAAATTTCGGGATAACAAGCCGCGGGTTGAAGAGGCGGGAGTTTCTCAGGACGATAGACAGAGATGCTGGCTTGAAATTTCGGCATAACACGGCACGGCTTGAAATTTCGGGAGAACAAGCTTAACGTGTACGAAAAAAACAATTTGCACCTCACTGGAGAGAGCCATGTCCCGGTTTACTATATTACTATAAATGCATTCAAATACATCAACAAAAAACTAAAAAAATCGGGACAACTATAGGGACCTCGATCCGAATGGATAGGATTCTCTGTGCTCAGTGTCATCCCTGGATCGGTTTGCTGACACACACAGTACTTCGAGGATTTATAGCAGAGTTCAATCACACTTTATTACATAGAAAATCCTCATAATGAGTATTATTACAATAAGATGGCTAAAGGCCATAAGCTAATACGAAATCTTGCAGAAGCATCGAAGAATAGTTGAGTCCATCCAACTCCACGACAAACATTGAGTGCATGACAACGACCTAATCGTACCTTATTCTTCGTCGGTAAACTCTGCAACATGAGACGTTGCAGCCGTGTAGGTCAGCACATTGAGTATGCTGGCAAGAACACAGTGTAGCAAGTAATGAAGAACAAAAGCCTACAACTATATGCATATATGGCTGGTGGAGGCTGTAAGGTTAGTTTTTGCATAAAGCTAATCTTTTCCTACAACAAAGGAATAAATTTTATTTACTACTCAGTTGTTAATTAAGCAATATTGAGAAATGGTTCCTCCATCTCAATCCCAAATTACCAAAGTTATTAATTACCCAACAAGTTAAATTAATAGAGTGTGGAGAGCAGTCCATAATTCAAATACCAGGATACTCAGGATGTCCATAACCGGGGACACGGCTAATCATGATCAGTTTGTACACTCTGCAGAGGTTTGTGCACTTTTCCCCACAAGACTTGATCTCCTCCGTTTGATTTCTCGCACTGCATGGTGTTTGCGAAATGGATGACCGAGACACAATCTTTCAGAAGCATTTACTCTTTACCCTGTATGAACAGTTACACCTACTTTCCCCTACATCTTCTAGTTCACCACTTAAAGAGCTCACACAACATACTCAACTATGCCAGAGCCCATAATGGCATGTGGCTACACACGGAAGTTTCTAGGCATGAATGATATATGATCCCTTTGAGCCTAGGTGGCATTCCATAGGATAATCACACGGGTCCTCCATGATTTCCTAGGACAACACTGCATTCTCCAGGTGCCCTGCAACCAATCCACCCAGTGGTGTATTAAAGTTACCACCTTAAACATTCCCTTAGTTGTTATTACACTCACAACTTTCATGAATTCTCACATACCAATCCATGTCTACAAGCATGGCTAAGCAATAAGTAACAAAACATATATTCCCTTGGGTTGATCTCAATAATTGGGTTCCTACCTCATGAACTACTAAGCAATACCACATGTGATCAAGTCCTACTCATGCAATCTTTGAGAATAGAACTAATGCAATAAAAACTGGGTATTGGAAATTATGATCAAAGTATGAACTTGCCTTGTTGACGATCGCTGAAACCTAGAGACTCGTAGTAGCACGCTTCGCACTCCGTAAATTCTATCGCAATCAAACAATAGCATACATTAGCAATCATGCAACAGAATCGAAGAACGAAACTCGAAAGAACTCAAAAACAAACGAATAACTCTTGTAACAGAAAACAATTTCTAACAGTACCAAAATTAAATGAATTTGGCCTTATCAGAAAGTTTAGGTCAAGAGCTTCAATTTGCAAAAAGAATCAACTCAAACGGAGTTATGAAACTCAAATTACGATCAAAAGAAGTTCAAATACAAATCTGTTTGAATTCAAATTTAAAACTTTCAAAATCAAATTTGGGTCGCGCTACTGGAAAGATAAGATCGAAATGAAGAAACCGGCGTTGGTTTCATCTAATTCCGACTGACGAGTAAAAAGTAACGATCGTTTGAAAACCAGGGGTTGATCGGTAAAAACTTAAATCACGGATAGGTCCCTGACGAAAAATAACAGAAAAAGAAAAATCTGAATTGTGAACGTTCGTTTTCTGAAACTAAACAGCGGACGTTCGCTGTTTAAATAAACCCAAAAAATGAATCTAGGTTTTCTAAAAAAACCGAAAATAAAACTAAAAAAATGGTGGTTTATACCTCGCGGATCGGGTTCGGCCGGCGGGTTCGCGGGTCGGGCGGGGCGGCTTCGCGGGCGCGGGACGGTGGTGGTGGCGTCGGCCGGCGGCGGAGCGGGCGAGGCGGCGGCGAGTGCGGGTCGCGGCGCGGGCTGCGGGGAGGGGCGGCGGCACAGGCGGCGGGGCGAGGTGATGAGACGGGGGGGGTCGGCCGGCTATATAAAGGCCCCGGGGGGTCCCTTTCTTGCGGGAGGTGGCGACGGCGGCCATGGCGAAGCCGAACTCCGGCGGGAGTCCGTGCTGGCCAAGATGCGGGAGGCGGCGTGGAGATGGGCCGGCTGGGCTTCGACCTGGTCGGTCCGATTTTTTTTAAATTCGCCGAACAAAAAATTCAAAATAAAATATAAAAAATCCGAAAAATTTCAGAAACAATTTTCCTCGTTCCCACCTAATATTTGGGACAAAGTGAACATTTTTCTAAAATAAAAATGCCTAAAAATAAAATAACTTTTTAATGCAATTTTAAAATAATAAATTGCAAATAAAAATCCAATAAAAATGTTTTTACTCAAAATTCAAATTCCAATATTTTTATTATGTTTTTGAAGAAGTTATATTATCTTCGCTCATTTTATTTAAAATATTGAAAATGAAAATTGGCAAAAAATAATATTTGATCCAACTTCACTGATAAAATAATAAAATAGTGGGTCCTCTTTAGGAAAACTTCCAACTCTCTCACTTGGGTCCTTGAGTTGCTTAAAGTTTTTGGATCAATTTTTCAAATAAACTCAAATTCAAAATGCTCAAATGATGTATGCATATGAATGATCTATGTTAACATCCAAATTGAAAATTGGGATGTTACAACAACAAGCTTAACGTGTTTAACACGCGCAACACACACAAACATAATGTGTTTAACACGCGCAACACACACTGACGCACACACACACCATTTAGACTAGTAAGGTACACGTGCATTGCACGCATGAAGTTTGGCAATCAAATTATGAATAAATACCACATTATAGCATGTAAGCTTTGAGTCATATATATGCATGATGTAGATGTTCGTTTAATTCTTATAGTTCATCACATTCAAATCAATTAGTTTTTATCAAAAAGCTAATCTATTTTAAGATTCGTGGAATTGTGCGCTGAAAAGCACAAACTAAAAACAAATAATGGTGATTCGTCTAGAAAAAAGGGCAATTATGATACGGAAGATTCTACAATAGAGGAGAAATGCTTGTGTTTTGAGATTTGTGCATTCTGCTTAAGTTCCACCATGGAGTCTTCTAGATTGTACATGTGGCAGAATCTGGTGGAATGTGTTGGGGAACGTAGTATTTTAAAATTTTCCTACGATCACGCAAGATCTATCTACCAGATGCATAGCAATGAGAGGGGAGAGTGAGTCTACGTACCCTCGTAGACCGAAAGCGGAAGCGTTAGAACAACGCGGTTGATGTACTCGTACGTCTTCACGGCCCGACCGATCAAGCACCGAAACTACGGCACCTCCGAGTTCTAGCACACGTTCAGCTCGATGACGTCCCTCGAACTCCGATCCAGCTGAGTGTCGAGGGAGAGTTCCGTCAGCACGACGGCGTGGTGACGATCTTGATGTTCTACTGTCGCAGGGCTTCGCCTAAGCACCGCTACAATATTATCGAGGAGAACTATGGTGGAGGGGAGCACCGCACATGGCTAAGAGATCAAGAGATCAATTGTTGTGTCTAGAGGTGCCCCCCTGCCCCCGTATATAAAGGAGGGAGGGAGAGGCCGATCCTAGAGGGGGCGCGCCAAGTGTGGGGAGTCCTACTAGGACTCCCAAGTCCTAGTAGGATTCCCCTTTCCTTTCCGGAGTAGGAGAGAAGGAAAGAGGGGGAGAGGGAGAAGGAAAAGGGGGCTGCACGCCTTGTCCAATTCGGACCAGAAGGGGGGTGCGCGCCTCCTTCCTTTTGGCCTCTCTCCTCTATTCCCGTAACTCCCCGATACTCCGAAAATACCCGAATCACTCAGAACCTTTCCGATGTCCGAATATAGTTGTCCAATATATCGATTTTTACGTCTCGACCATTTCGAGACTCCTCGTCATGTCCCCGATCTCATCCGGGACTCCGATCTCCTTCGGTACATCAAACTCATAAACTCATAATAAAACTGTCATCGAAACCTTAAGCGTGCGGACCCTACGGGTTCGAGAACTATGTAGACATGACCGAGACACGTCTCCGGTCAATAACCAATAGAGGAACCTGGATGCTCATATTGGCTCCCACATATTCTATGAAGATCTTTATCGGTCAAACCGCATAACAACATACGTTGTTCCCTTTGTCATCGGTATGTTACTTGCCCGAAATTCGATCGTCGGTATCTCAATACCTAGTTCAATCTCGTTACCGACAAGTCTCTTTACTCGTTCCGTAACACATCATCCCGCAACTAACTCATTAGCTGCAATGCTTGCAAGGCTTATAGTGATGTGCATTACCGAGTGGGCCCAGAGATACCTCTCCGACAATCGGAGTGACAAATCCTAATCTCGAAATACGCCAACCCAACAAGTACCTTCGGAGACACCTGTAGAGTACCTTTATAATCACCCAGTTACGTTGTGACGTTTGGTAGCACACAAAGTGTTCTTCCGGTATTCGGGAGTTGCATAATCTCATAGTCATAGGAACATGTATAAGTCATGAAGAAAGCAATAGCAGTAAAACTTAAACGATCATAGTGCTAAGCTAACGGATGGGTCTTGTTCATCACATCATACTCCTAATGATGTGATCCCGTTGATCAAATGACAACTCATGTCTATGGCTAGGAAACATAACCATCTTTGATCAATGAGCTAGTCTAGTAGAGGCATACTAGGGACACTCTGTTTTGTCTATGTATTCACACATGTATTAAGTTTCCGGTTAATACAATTCTAGCATGAATAATAAACATTTATCATGATATAAGGAAATATATAATAACTTTATTATTGCCTCTAGGGCATATTTCCTTCAGTCTCCCACTTGCACTAGAGTCAATAATCTAGTTCACATCGCCATGTGATTTAACACCGATAGTTCACATCGTCATGTGATTAACACCCAAAGGGTTTACTAGAGTCAATAATCTAGTTCACATCGCTATGTGATTAACACCCAAAGAGTACTAAGGTGTGATCTTGTTTTGTTTCATGAGAGAAGTTTAGTCAACGGGTCTGTCACATTCAGATCCATATGTATTTCGCAAATGTCTATGTGTCTACAATGCTCTGCATGGAGCTACTCTAGCTAATTGCTCCCACTTTCAATACGCATCCAGATTGATACTTAGGGTCAGCTGGATTTAGTGTCAAAGCTTGCATCGGTGTAACCCTTTACGATGAACTCTTTATCACCTCCATAATCGAGAAACATTTCCTTAGTCATCCAGTTACTAAGGATAATTTTGACCGTTGTACAGTGATCTACTCCTGGATCACTATTGTACCTCCTTGTCAAACTCATGGCAAGGTACACAATATGTTTGGTACACAGCATGGCATACTTTATAGAACCTATGGCTGAGGCATAGGGAATGACTTTCATTCTCTCTATATTTTTCAGCCGTGGTCTGGCTTTGAGTCTTACTCAACTTGACACCTTATAAGTCAGGCAAGAACTCCTTCTTTGACTGATCCATTTTGAACTACTTCAAAATCTTATCAAGGTATGTACTCATCGAAAGTCTTATCAAGCGTCTTGATCTATCTCTATAGATCTTGATGCCCAATATGTAAGCAGCTTCACCGAGGTCTTTCTTTGAAAAACTCCTTTCAAACACTCCTTTATGCTTTCCAGAATATTCTACATTATTTCTGATCAACAATATGTCATTCACATATACTTATCAGAAATGTTGTAGTGCTCCCACTCACTTTCTTGTAAATACAGGCTTCACCGCAAGTCTGTATAAATCTATATGTTTTGATCAACTTATCAAAGTGTATATTCCAACTCCGAGATCCTTGCACCAGTCCATAGATGGATTGCTGGAGCTTGCACATTTTGTTAGCACCTTTAGGATTGACAAAACCTTCTGGTTGCATCATATACAATTCTTCTTTAATAAATCCATTAAAGAATGCAGTTTTATTATCCATTTGCCAGATTTCATAAAATGCGGCAATTGCTAACATGATTCGGACAGACTTAAGCATCGCTACGGGTGAGAAAGTCTTATCGTAGTCAACTCCTTGAACTTGTCGAAAACCTTTCGCTACAAGTCGAGCTTTGTAAACAGTAACATTACTGTCAGCGTCAGTCTTCCTCTTGAAGATCCATTTATTTTCGATGGCTTGCCGACCATCGGGCCAGTCAACCAAAGTCCACACTTTGTTCTCATACATGGATCCCATCTCAGATTTCATGGTCTCAAGCCATTTTGCGGAATCTGGGCTCATCATCGCTTCCTCATAGTTCGTAGGTTCATCATGGTCCAGTAACATGACTTCCAGAACCGGGTTGCCGTACCACTCTGGTGTGGAACGTACTCTGGTTGATCTACGAAGTTCAGCAGTAACTTGATCCGAAGTTTCATGATCATCATCATTAGCTTCCTCACTAATTGGTGTAGGAATCACTGGAACCAGTTTCTGTGATGTACTACTATCCAATTCGGGAGAAGGTACAATTACCTCATCAAGTTCCACTTTCCTCCCACTCACTTCTTTCGAGAGAAACTCTTTCTCTAGAAAGGATCCACTCTTAGCAACAAAGACCTTGCCTTCGGATCTGTGATAGAAGGTGTACCCAACAGTTTCTTTTGGGTATCCTATGAAGATTTATTTCTCCGATTTGGGTTCGAGCTTACCATGTTGAAACTTTTTCACATAAGCATCGTAGTCCCAGACTTAAAGAAATGACAACTTAGGTTTCTCGTCAAACCACAGTTCATACGGTGTCATCTCCACGGATTTAGATGGTGCCCTATTTAACGTGAATGTAGCTGTCTCTAATGCATAACCCCAAAAGCGATAGTGGTAGATCGGTAAGAGACATCATTGATCGCACCATATCTAATAAAGTACGGTTATGACGTTCGGACACACCATTACACTGTGGTGTTCCAGGTGGCGTGAGTAGTGAAACTATTTCACATTGTTTTTACTGAAGGCTAAACTCGCTAACTCAAATATTTTACCTCTACGATCATATCATAGAAACTCTTATTTTCTTGTTACGATGATTCTCCACTTCACTCTAAAATTCTTTGAACTTTTCAAATGTTTCAGACTTGTGCTTCATTAAGTAGATATACCCATATCTGCTCAAATCATCAGTGAAGGTCAGAAAATAACGATACCTGCCGCGAGCTTCAACACTCATTGGTCCGCATACATCAGTATGTATGATTTCTAACAACTCTGTTGCTCGCTCCACAGTTCCAGAGAACGGAGTTTTAGTCATCTTGCCCATGAGGCATGGTTCGCAAGCACCAAGTGATTCATAATCAAGTGATTCCAAAAGTCCATCACTATGGAGTTTCTTCATGCGCTTTACACCAATATGACCTAAACGGCAGTGCCACAAATAAGTTGCACTATCATTATTAACCTTGCATCTTTTGGCTTCAATATTATGAATGTGTGTATCACACGATCGAGATCCAACAAACCATTTTCATTGGGTGTTTAACCATAGAAGATTTTATTCATGTAAACAGAACAACAATTATTCTCTAACTTACATGAATAACCGTATTGCAATAAACATGATCAAATCATATTCATGCTCAACACAAACACCAAATAACACTTATTTAGGTTCAACACTAATCCCGAAAGTATAGGGAGTGTGCGATGATGATCATATCAATCTTGGAACCACTTCCAACACACTTTCACCTTTAACTAGTTTCTGTTCATTATGCAACTCCCATTTCGAGTTACTACTCTTTAGCAACTGAACCAGTATCAAATACCGAGGGGTTGCTATGAACACTAGTAAAATACACATCAATAATCTATATATCAAATATACCTTTGTTCACTTTGCCATCCTTCTTATCCACCAAATATCTAGGGTAGTTCCACTTCTAGTGACCTTTTCCTTTGCAGTAGAAGCACTTAGTTTCAGGCTTGAGTTTAGCTTTGGGTTTCTTCACGGGAGTGACAACTTGCTTGTCATTCTTTTTTTTGAAGTTCCCCTTCTATCCCTTTGCCCTTTACTTGAAACAAGTGGTCTTATTAACCATCAACACTTGATGCTCTTTCTTGATTTCTACCTTCGCCGATTTCAGGCTCGCGAAGAGCTCGGGAATTTCCTTCGTCATCCCTTGCATAATATAGTTCATCACGAAGTTCTACTAACTTGGTGATAGTGACTAGAGAACTTTTGTCAATTACTATCTTATCTGAAAGAATAACTCCCACTTGATTCAAGTAATTGTAGTACCCAGACAATCTGAGCACATGCTCACTGGTTGAGCTATTCTCCTCCATCTTGTAGGCAAAGTACTGTCAGAGGTCTTATACCTCTCGACACGGGCATGAGTATGAAATACTAATTTCAACTCGTGGAACATCTCATATGCTCCGTGGCGTTCAAAACATTTTTGAAGTCCCGGTTATAAGCCGTAAAGCATGGCGCACTAAACTATCAAGTAGTCATCATACCGAGCTTGTCAAACATTCATAACGTCTGTATCTGCTCCTGCAATAGGTTCGTCACCTAGTGGTGCATCAAGGACATAATACTTCTGTGCAGCAATGAGGATAATCCTCAGATCACGGACCTAGTCCGCATAATTGCTACTAACATCTTTCAACTTATATTTCTCTAGGAACATATAAAATAAACGGGGAGCTATCTTACGAGCTATTGATCTACAACACAGATATGCTAACACTACCAGGACTAAGTTCATGATAAATTAAAGTTCAATTAATCATATTACTTGAAGAACTCCCACTTAGATAGACATCCCTCTGGTCATCTAAATGATCACGTGAACCAAATCAACTAAACCATGTCCGATCATCACGTGAGATGGAGTAGTTTTCAATGGTGAACATCTTATGTTGATCATATCTACTATATGATTCACGCTCGACCTTTCGGTCTCCAGTGTTCCGAGGCCATATCTGCATATGCTAGGCTCGTCAAGTTTAACCCGAGTATTCTGCGTGTGCAAAACTGGCTTACACCCGTTGTATTTGAACGTAGAGCTTATCACACCCGATCATCACGTGGTGTCTCGGCACGACGAACTTTCGCAACGGTGCATACTCAGGGAGAACACTTATACCTTGAAATTTTGTAAGGGATCATCTTATAATGCTACCGTCGTACTAAGCAAAATAAGAAGCATAATAAGATAAACATCACATGCAATCAAAATATGTGACATGATATGGCCATCATCATCTTGTGCTTTTGATCTCCATCTCCAAAGCACCGTCATGATCACCTTCGTCACCGGCGCGACACCTTGATCTTCATCGTAGCATCGTTGTCGTCTCGCCAACTATTGCTTCTACAACTATCGCTACCGCTTAGTGATAAAGTAAAGCAATTACATGGCGATTGCATTTCATACAATAAAGCGACAACCATATGGCTCCTGCCAGTTGCCGATAACTTTACAAAACATGATCATCTCATACAAAACCGTATAACTCATCATGTCTTGACCATATCACATCACAACATGCCCTGCAAAAACAAGTTAGACGTCTTCTACTTTGTTGTTGCAAGTTTTACGTGGCTGCTACGGGCTTAGCAAGAACCGTTCTTACCTACGCATACAAAAAAAACACAACGATGTTTCGTCAAGTATGTGCTGTTTTAACCTTCACAAGGACCGGGCGTAGTCACACTTGATTCAGCTAAAGTGAGAGAGACAGACACCCGCCAGTCACCTTTAAGCAACGAGTGCTCATAACGGTGAAACCAGTCTCGCGTAAGCGTACGCATAATGTCGGTCCGGGCCGCTTCATCTCACAATACCGCCGAAGCAAAGTATGACATGCTGGTAAGCAGTATGACTTGTATCGTCCACAACTCACTTGTGTTCTACTCGTGCATATCATCTACGCATAGACCTGGCTCATGATGCCACTGTTGGGGAATGTAGTATTTTAAAATTTTCCTACGATCACGCAAGATCTATCTACCAGATGCATAGCAATGAGAGGCGAGAGTGAGTCTACGTACCCTCGTAGACCGAAAGCGGAAGCGTTAGAACAACGCGGTTGATATAGTCGTACGTCTTCACGGCCCGGCCGATCAAGCACCGAAACTACGACACCTCCGAGTTCTAGCACACGTTCAGCTCGATGACGTCCCTCGAACTCCGATCCAGCTGAGTGTCGAGGGAGAGTTCCGTCAGCACGACGGCGTGGTGACGATCTTGATGTTCTACTGTCACAGGGCTTCGCCTAAGCACCGCTACAATATTATCGAGGAGAACTATGGTGGAGGGGAGCACCGCACACGGCTAAGAGATCAAGAGATCAATTGTTGTGTCTAGAGGTGCCCCCCTGCCCCCGTATATAAAGGAGGGAGGGAGAGGCCGGTCCTAGAGGGGGCGCGCCAAGTGTGGGGAGTCCTACTAGGACTCCCAAGTCCTAGTAGGATTCCCCTTTCCTTTCCGGAGTAGGAGAGAAGGAAAGAGGGGCAGAGGGAGAAGGAAAAGGGGGCTGCACCCCTTGTCCAATTCGGACCAGAAGGGGGGTGCGCGCCTCCTTCCTTTTGGCCTCTCTCCTCTATTCCCGTAACTCCCCGATACTCCGAAAATACCCGAATCACTCGGAACCTTTCCGATGTCCGAATATAGTCGTCCAATATATCGATTTTTACGTCTCGACCATTTCGAGACTCCTCGTCATGTCCCCGATCTCATCCGAGACTCTGAACTCCTTCGGTACATCAAAACTCATAAACTCATAATAAAACTGTCATCGAAACCTTAAGCGTGCGGACCCTACGGGTTCGAGAACTATGTAGACATGACCGAGACACGTCTCCGGTCAATAACCAATAGAGGAACCTGGATGCTCATATTGGCTCCCACATATTCTACGAAGATCTTTATCGGTCAAACCGCATAACAACATACGTTGTTCCCTTTGTCATCGGTATGTTACTTGCCCGAGATTCGATCGTCGGTATCTCAATACCTAGTTCAATCTCGTTACCGGCAAGTCTCTTTACTCGTTCCGTAATACATCATCCCGCAACTAACTCATTAGCTGCAATGCTTGCAATGCTTGCAAGGCTTATAGTGATGTGCATTACCGAGTGGGCCCAGAGATAC
The DNA here is from genome assembly GCA_902687465.1 of Secale cereale. Lineage (NCBI taxonomy): Eukaryota > Viridiplantae > Streptophyta > Magnoliopsida > Poales > Poaceae > Secale > Secale cereale. The sequence goes on along the minus strand of LR738715.1, from coordinate 553,541,999 downwards.
CTCTCCGACAATCGGAGTGACAAATCCTAATCTCGAAATACACCAACCCAACAAGTACCTTCGGAGACATCTGTAGAGTACCTTTATAATCACCCAGTTACGTTGTGACGTTTGGTAGCACACAAAGTGTTCTTCCGGTATTCGGGAGTTGCATAATCTCATAGTCATAGGAACATGTATAAGTCATGAAGAAAGCAATAGCAGTAAAACTTAAACGATCATAGTGCTAAGCTAACGGATGGGTCTTGTCCATCACATCATTCTCCTAATGATGTGATCCCGTTGATCAAATGACAACTCATGTCTATGGCTAGGAAACATAACCATCTTTGATCAATGAGCTAGTCTAGTAGAGGCATACTAGGGACACTCTGTTTTGTCTATGTATTCACACATGTATTAAGTTTCCGGTTAATACAATTCTAGCATGAATAATAAACATTTATCATGATATAAGGAAATAAATAATAACTTTATTATTGCCTCTAGGGCATATTTCCTTCAGAATGTAGATGATATCCAACGGCAAGTAGTGCTCGGATTTGCCATCTTTGCACCATCGGATTGATTTCATCCAACAGCCATCTTTCAAGTTTATTCGCACACTATATAGGGGTATAGATATGTGATGCGAAAGCCACCCATCATCTCCAATATGAGTACTATGTCCATGTGTGGATGCAATGTGGCCAAACGATGCCTGCCATTTGTATCTCAAATTCAAATCGGTCTGACCTTGTTCAATGTGTATACAGTATAGCATACTCGTTTACAAACCACACCATGCATATCTGAGTTATATTCATGCATGCATGGGTTTCAAACATCATGATCTCTTATTCAAATATTTGAATTCTACTTTATATTGATTATGACCTCACCTACTAGTCTTTTACACCCACACAGTCGTCTTCTCTTTATAATTGTACCACTAACTTTCTCTCGTGTATGCATGTACACACACTACCACTCGGCATTATCCATCACACACATGCAATCTTTTTCTTCAAGCCGGTCTCCCACGCATGCACAGACACACACCTCCCCCTCTTCATCACTTCGGCCATTCTTTTTCTTCATGTTCCTCTATGTGTGTAAATATATGGCTAGGTCTTTTCCAGTTTTCCACACAAACCGATCGATCTATATATCTAGTCAGATCTCACCCTCTTTCCCACGTACACATCGATCAATCTATACCTCTTTATATAGGAACACATAGCTAATACACCCATGTTATTTATCCCATCGTCTCCCTCTCATCATCCATGCCTTCTGCTTCATCTCTCAGACGGGCGCAAAGTGGCGAAGGCAGGGGCAGTAAGGGCCCTGCCCCCCTAACATCACTATATATTGAGGCTAATATGAATGTGATAAGTAGATTAATTGCTGGTAAAATGGTTTAAGTTGATGAATTGGCCCTCCCCGTAAAGGATTAGCAATGCTTGGCCCCTTGCTCATTTATTTTTCATGGCTCCGCCACTGCGCGCAACCGCACACGTTCTTGCCCCCTCTCTTTAAATATCGATCTCGCACTTGTGCACTCCTTCATTGTCTCCATCCACTTGGCCCCTCACACCATATTCCTGCCCCTCATGTCCCGGTGCTTGTACGCTCGTAGAGCTCTTCCCTCGATATGTCTCTATTGATATCTCGCGCAGTCGACCCCTCCCCTCCGTTCTCGTATATCACCCCGGCCCCATGCACATACATTTATGCATATAGGCCTATCCTTCACACAAATTGCATTGACACATATTCTCTCAGCATATCTTAGTATCTCTCACACACATGGACTATGTGTGCGAAAGAGAAGAGGTACACACACACTCGATCCCACATACAAACGCGCGGGTGCATGGTAGAGCACATTTCTACAAAAAAATGAGCGTGTAGAAAGGCTTTAGATGATGTGCCACTAGTCCATATCTATACCTCTGTATCTATATTTATATATATACTCTATACCCCTATATAATGTGCGAATACATTTGAAAGATGGTCGTTGGATGAAGCCAATCCGACGGTGTAAAGATGGAAAATCTGAGCACTACTGGCCACTGGATATCATCTGCTTTCCACCAGATTCCGCCACATGTACAATTTGGAAGACTCCATGGTTGAACTTAAGCATAATGCACAAACCTCAAAAACACAAGTACTTATCCTTTGTTCTAGAATCTTCCGTATCATAATTGCCCAAACTTTTTTTCTAGTTGAATTGCCATTATTGATTTTACTTTATGCTTTACAACGCACAATTCCATGAACCATAAAATAGATTAACTTTTTTTTTATAAAAACTAATTGATTTTGAATGAGATGAACTATAAGAATGAAATGAACATCTACATCATGCATATATGACTCAAAGCTTACGTGCTATAGTGTGGTATTTATTCATAATTTGGTTTCCAAATCTCATGCGTGTAATGCACGTGTACCTTACTAGTACTTCCAGGATGTGCAAAACACATAAATTAGAATTCAAATGGCACACTAAACAGTGTGTCTCCCTATTTTAGTTAATATATTATGATTAAAATGATGTGGGGGCATCCATGAAGCCACATGGCACATGTGGAGGCGTTGTCGCGACCTCCTTGTGTGGATTGATCACAGTGATGTGCTGCTGGTTCGAGAAGAATGTACTCGTCCTCTCTCACACACACTGGCAGTATGTGCACGAAGCGAAGATGTGCACGCATGCACTCATTCCCTCGCACACACACACACACACACACGGGTACACGTTGGGACGCATTTTTGTAGGAAGATCCACCCCATGTGATAATTTGACGCGTGTAAAGTCGTTCACTTCATTGATAGTCAATTAATACAATGCATGCAAATAGAGTGGATGTGCGGGAGGAAGTAGTTGAGAATAACTACTCTAGTGCGTGCATATGAGTAGATAAATCATGGGTTGCTACTTCCATTGGTCTCCTTCGTATTTTGTGCCAATTTAGACCATAATTTTAAGGAAGACAATATTTATGCATGTCATAAAAATTAATGTAATCGAAAACTATGTTTAAATGTGATTTCAATGATATAATTTTTGGTGACATGCATTAACATTTTCTTAGTTAATTTTTTGGTCAAAAATTGGCATAAAATAAAAAGGGGGCCAATAAACCAGGACGCGGGCATCATGATCAATTTTTCCTAGGTTACTGTTGGTGGCATTTGTATTTAAATATTGACGGAGTGGAATACTATTCTTTATCTTAGCCTCGTAGGGCTCTCCCAGCTCCTACACTTGCCTCCCCGCCACGCCCATCGGATCCCCCCATGGAGGATCCCGCCATGGATGATCCCTTAGACCCCAGGATCCCGCGGGCTTCCCTCTCGCTATGGCCCGCAGCACTGCCGCCATTGAGCAAAACCCACATTTGTTTTAGAGGGGATCCATTGCTCTAGAATCATAGATCGGTGGTGCCGAAGGACATGCCAGGGCTGCGTTTCCGGTGGTGGGCAGCAAGGGCAAATTGGATTGAGGAAGCGTCACCTCGATTGGAGAGAAGTTCGAAGGAGCTGCGCCTAGCGAAGCACAAGGCGGAGGCGCAAGTCGATCTCAGAGGAGAGATGCTGAGGGATGTCAGCATCTCGCAGCGTTGCGTTGGTTTAGAGCTGGGGCTAATGGCATAGATCATATTCACGGAGTCGACTGCGAAGGAAAGAATGCGCATGCCTACGGGATGGGATGAGCAGCCGGTGCAACTGTTCAAATGGGCGGTAGGAGAAGCCAAATCGTGAAGCCAGCTGCGGCGGCGGCGCTGGGGATGCATCGTAGGCGAGGTGAGTTGCCCTCCTTCCCCGCCAGCGATGCAGTGAACTTGCGGTGCCGTGGCAGTTTGCAATCGTGACAATCACTCCATCTATATGTATTGTATTCCTGTGAAAATACTTGGTCGTTTGGAAAAAGATAGTAATCGATTTATCACTAGTTTTGACTGCTTGGTTGTGACAATCACCTGAAGCCACAACCAGAAGTCTCCATCGCGTAATTCTTATGGTCGGTTGCACCAATAGACGGTCAGTCAGAACCGCGACACGCATCAGCTTGGTCTAACATGTACGACCAGTTACATCACTGACTTGTGCCACCGCATTTGAGAAGTAGTACTTGAATATTGTGTTCCAGGAAACTCATCGGGGGCCGTTTCGGGCCTCGACCATCAATTAATCTTTAGCTTGTTCCCATCACATTCCAAAGTAGTACTACCATGCTATAATTAAGTGCAAACCTGCTCACACCTAGTACGTATCAAACCTGATCTTGTTCCCGCTATGCAGGTATTAGTACTAGTGCAGTACTAGGCTATAAAAGGGGGGACTATACCTAGCCGAAAATCACTCTAACTTCCTCCTCATAAGTATTTCTTGTTCATCCGTCCTTACCATGGCCGGTGTGCAGAGTTCTAGATCGAAAACTACTCGTAGCAATGGAGTGGCGACCAAGGCCGCAGAAAAAAGAGAGGGCTCGCCGCCTCGCAGAGACCTCGAAAGATCACTCATGGGCAGGCGAGGGCTCCCAGGAGCGCCCTAGCCGCGGAGGCGAACATGCGGAGCTGGCGGTGCTGGAGTCGTTATCCCTCGACGACATACCCAATCAGCTCAATAAGCAGAAGGAGTTCATCGACAGCTTGGTGGAGCTACTGAAGAAGAGCCTCGACAACATGCCCACAAAGCTCAATAAGCGGGAGGAGTTGACCGCCGGCTTGATGATGCAGCTGAAGGAGAGCACTGCCTCAGGTAAGAAGGCGATCAGCAAAATCCTGCAACTTCAGGAGGACAATGTGAAGCTCCTCCACGAGCTCGACCTGCTGGAGGAGAACGCCGGCTGGAAGGAGCTGCATGAGAAGAGTACTTCCTCCGTGAAGATGTTGCAAGCCCTCATCATGGAACAGAAGGAGGAGTTAGCGAAGCTCCGCATTGAGCACCCGACTGCTGTCAAGGTACATAATGCGGCCGTGGAAGAGATGATGAATGCTCGCATCAAGAAATCCCGTGTCATGGACAGAATGAAGAAGATGGCGGAGGAGACGAGCAAGGAGATGAAGGTCGTGGAGGCGATGACGAAGCAGTTAGGACTCTGCGGTCAACTCTTCATGAAGTAGAGAGCAGCGCCCGAGACTTGTGTCTGCGTCTTCCTTCTTTTTTGGGGGGGGGGGGCAATCTTCCTTCTTATTTTGCTCCTGTGTTTCTTCTTTTGCTTCGGGTGTTTCGCCGCATGTGTCACATTCTCTGCAGGCATAAAGAGAACAATGTTATTCCCTCCCTTTTAGTTTACAAGTCTTGCGCGTATACCTAGGTTGCCAATTTTATCTCTGTAATATAAACTATATAACACAAAATTTATACCATTTGCAAATAGAATATCTAAAGTTTACAATGGTATGTTTCTTAATATATGACTTATACTAGGTTGGCCAAATTAACGACTTAGGAGAACACACACGCCTTGTAAACTGGGAGAGAGGGAGTAATGATGAGCGGCGCCATGGGATCGCCATGTCGCAGTGGGCTGCCGTGTTCCAAGCTCCTCCGTCGTACTAGTCCTACTCCAGCGGAAAGTAGTTGTATACCACACAGTTCTTTGCTCCTCCTCAGGTCATCGGCAACATTTATACGAGTAGTAAAATCACAACGCCCCACCTTCCAGCATTAATGAGCCGTCAAATCAGACCGTCGCCTCTCATGAAACCGACCAAGCGAGACTGTCCCAACCTCTAGCCTTTTAAAAATACTTTTGTACAGTAGCACATTATTGATGGATTGCGCCATGGAGCAAAACTAACAAGATGAAATTAAAGAAAAAGGTGGTACATATAGAGAGCGCTCGTCGCCAAATTATGCATATAGTACTATTAAAAAAAACTAGTACGTGCTTAGATGGGGTGCATACTGAAGAGTTAAAGTAATGAGAGGGAGCATAAAATAGTTCTGCTGGGGGCTCAGCACAACACACCCCTCAAATAAAACTAAGCACCAGCATGAAATTAAACTAAGCAACTAATCTGGTAGACCCTGTATTAGAACCACCATGAGCAACAACACTGCCACCTTACTCGGACTCCTCGTTCTCGTGCTCGACTTCGTCCTTGTCCCTCTTCCTCTTGGATGATACTTTGCTTGAACCACACACTTGGCTTCCGCTCTTCATCCAACCCTTGTAGATATTGAAACAAAGGTAGGCATCCATTGCAGCGTAGTGGATGTGGTCTATATCTAGCACATTCCACTCCCATCCATAATAAAACCTGGGCGAAGGTTTCTTTAGTGTATGGTACAAAGGATGAACCATGGCTCCTGCCAGGGTTAGCATTGAAGGCTGATCGGAGGACACCAGCCGATTCCTCTGGAGGTCGAAGGGCTGGCCTGCAATGAGGCCTATCTGACCTAGGACTTTTTTGTCGTTCGTAAAGTCTACAATAACGAATTTGACTTTGTGGTCCACGAGGAAGGTCTTAAATTCCTCGCACTCAATGTTGGCATGACATATGTGGAAGACCAAGCACAAGTTATGCACGCAAACTTGGATCACGGCGGGCTTCTTCTTTTCTTCCTCCTTTAGATCCTTCTCTCTTCCCAGGTACTGTGGTGTACTCAAAATCTAGCCCAGCGACCCACTCATCACCATTTGACTTTTTGAACATGCTTCTGAAGCGAGCAAGGCATCTTTTCACCATCGCAGAAGAACAGGTGTAGATGACGTCGAACTCATCGCCGCTGATGGTTCTAACCTTGTACTCACCGAAGATCATGGAGATTTGGGACGCCATGGATTTGGGAGGATGGCTAGGATTAGTGGAACTGCTGTAATGTGAAAGGATGGGACGACTAGGAGCGAATTGCCCTAATGTTAAAGGACGGTCGGGGACGAGTAGGAGCGAACTGCTAGCAGTTTTCCAATTGTAAAAATGCTGAGTGGGGAGTGCGAATAGTAGGGTAGTGGCTTGCCCGGTGGATAAATGGATTCATGCACAGTACCATGGGGGCCCAATTAGATGTCATGTCTACTAGAAGCCCAATTAAATGACTTCATGCATCTGCGTGTTCGCACATCAAGCGTCGGTAATATTACATGTGATACGAAGCTTTCCATGCTGCCATGATACAGGCTTCCGAGAGCCCCTGGATCTGAGATCGAACGGTTGCATGGCGTGATTCTAGACCTATGGGCGAATATCCTATCCTAGAGGGTTATTCTCCAAATTTTCAGCAACTTACCATGCGACCATTCAATCTCAGATCCAAGGGCTGTCAGCAACCCGTATCATGGTCGCGCCTACCAGACCCATTGCCTCGCTTGAGCGGTCACGCCCTTGGAGATTTCAGACGGCTATAAATGAGCATTTTTTGCCTACTTCGCATGCATGAAACTACTTTCTCCGTCTAGGTGCGTTAGGCTATCTGATGTTGGCATGTCATACATAGTCATCACTTAGTCACTCATACAACAAGGCTAGCTATAAGGCTGGCTATATGAGTATTTTTCTTTTACTTCTCTCTATCTCTTTCTTCGTAGTATTTATTGCATTTGCCAAGGAGTAAGGATTACAATACTTGGCACATGTATACTCCCTCCGTTTCAGTATACAGGTCCTACGCGTATACCTAGGTTGCCAATTTTATCATCGTAATATAAATTATATAACACAAAAAATATACCGTTGAAAATAGAATATCTAAAGTTTACAATGGTATGTTTTTGTAATATATGACTTCTATTAGGTTGGTCAAATTGATGACTTAAGGATACCCGCACACCTTGTAAACTAAGAGAGAGGGAGTACCATGGAGTTGGTCAGGAATGGGTGACTCATGCCGGTTGTAGCACTGCAGTAATAATGATAATTGCAAGTAAAATCACAGGGCCCCACCTGTCCAGCAGTAACGAGCCGTCAAATCACACAGCCCTACGTTTGCCGCAGCCTACCCCCTCATCTTCTCGCCTCTCTGTCGAACCGAGTAGGCGGAACTGCCCCGCCTACCGCGCGATAAAAGCCCAACCCTCGACTTTCAAACATAATTTTGTATCCATGGATTGCGCCATGGAGCAAAGCCTATATAAAACGGCGGTACACATGTATGCAACACGTCCGTCGCGTTCGCGTCGCACCCCAGACGGTCGGTGGGTCGGTCTGGCACGCCGCTCTCCGGATGGAACCCGCGTCATATTGCATTTGTACACACATGTGGGACCGCGATTGAGAACCGTCCATAGGCACACCCATCATCCCCGCAAGTCGGCTGAGTTAATAAAAGAGAGAGACGAGCGATAGTACTAGAGTAGTGATGTAAACATGTCGGTGCCTGGACGATCCACGCATGACATGGGGGATCAGTTCGTCCATGCATGTGAGAAGAATCCAGCAGACGGCTGGATTGTCTATCGTCTACATATCATGCAGGCTATGTTGTACAGGGTTGTAGTTCTGATGAGAAATCTAAAAAAAGGTTTATTGTCATCTCGCAATATTAGGTGTGATGTGTGCTTCGGATCACTGCGAGGGTTAAACAGCAACAACTGCGTTCCTCCAAGGCGCTGCTCATTGGGGGCACATGCATGAAGACTACTCGGTTGCCATCTAGGTCAAGCCGACTATGTTAATTAGGACATCTATTGATTGACCCCTTTTCTATGAGTTTGTCTTTAAATTGAGCTTTGATCCCCGTCTAGTTTGTTCGTCGGGATTCATGTTGTCTCCTTGGGGCAGTTAGGTTATGGTTTCTTGTCATGTGGCATTTTTTCGTGTTATATGTTAATCTGGTGTGCTTTAGATCAAAATGACGATAACCTCGCTTCCGAGGCACGTGTATGAAGACTTCTCGACAGTCATTGACGAGGTCAAGCCGGCTCCGGTAGATAAAAGAAAACAATTCCAGTATATAGGCAGGAGCCTCCGCGCGTGCTTGCTAGTGTTTCTCTCTTCACAGTCTCTCGTCCTCTCCAGATCTAAACATGATAGCGGTGGACACACTCTCTCTTTGCTCGCCGCTGGTCACAGATCCGGTCGGATCCCCTCTGCCGGGGAAGGTGAGAAGGTGCAATGTTCACGCGGTCGTTGTCAGGACCGGTTTTTCAGTAAAATAATTACCAAAAGACCGACCTTTTTAATAAACCAGCAAGGAAGAATACTTCTTGCCGATAGACAATTCCTTGATACCGAATTTCTAGAGTACTGAATATTATACAAGGTTGAGCTGGGATAGCTCAACAATTTTATTACAAGCGCGCCAATATAGTACATAAAGGCGGATATGACACAATGGTAGGGTGGCATACTACTACTCGTAATAAAAAGTGGTGGATATGTCACAGTGTAGTGGGTGACGTGACTCCAATATATTACAGTTCATCGAGTGTCGGAGTGAGACCCGATGAATTTATTTGGTGTGTGGCGGAAGCGGTTATATAACAGTGTTCAACTCCAGGATCGCAAGAGACTGACTGGGACTCCACTAGACGTCGGACTCGCTATCGAACTCTTCATCCATGAGATCGCCTTCGTCCACATCTGGCCAAATCAACAAGCCAGGTGAGTACTTTGAATGTACTCGCAAGACAGTTCGGACTTAAGATATAATAAAAGAAAGCATGATGCATATGAGTATTCTAGCAAAATGCAATCGGACAATAATATTTCTGTGCTGTACGAAAAATAGAAGTCGGGTGGCAATCCTCCTGAAATCCATAAAATAAATAAAAGAAAACCAAACGAGTGTCTGAGTGACGCCTCGTGAGGGTAAATAAATGGAAACATGCCACAGTCGGGCGTCTGAGCGACACCACGTAAAGGGCTTATAAAGAAAACAAATGACAAGAATGCCTCAGTCGAACGTCTGAGCGACATCACATAAAGGGCTTATAATGAAAATAAGTAACAGGAATGCCACAGTCGGACGTCTGAGCGACATCACATAAAGGGCTTATAAATAACAAGATTTGCCACAGTCGGACGTCTGAGCGACATCACATAAAGGGCTTATAAATAACAAGAATGCCACAGTCGGACGTCTGAGCGACATCACATAAAGGGCTTATAAATAACAAGAATGCCACAGTCGGACATCTGAGCGACATCACATAAAGGGCTTATAAATAACCAATAGTATAACGGTGAAATACTTCAGGAAGTAAATCAGTACAGAGATATTTGGTTAGTTCATCTACCAAATGAACTTGACAGAAATCACTACTCTTGTTACTATCAAGAATTTACTAGAGACGGTCACCGGGTTGACATGAAGATTGATCCTAGGCCATAAACATGGCTACTCGGGGGATTTGACTCTACAGAGCTTGTACTATTAAATCATGGCCAACGGATTCTACTAGCCACAGGGACTAGTTCCGTCTACGATGTTTTAGAAGAATCCCAACTGACCAGTACACACCCATTTCACATCCTGCTGTCCGGAATCACCCGCGACAACATTCACGAAAAACTTTAAGACGGGGAGGCTACAACCTCGAATAGCATGGGATCAAATTTATATATGCGCGCTCTAAGGGGTGCCCCCCTCTCGGTCCCAACCGGAAACACCCATGCCCCCTGACCGGATGACGGGCTTTAATCCAGGGCCATGGAACCCTCATCCCGGCCCCTCTACTTGGTGTGTACTTGGAGAGTGGTTTGCAACTGATTAGACCGTAATCACAAAAGATGGCATATGACAGTACCCAAAAAGGAGATGAGCGGGATCATGACTCGATCCACGCGGATACTAAGTTAACCAACTACTGGCATGCTCCAACAATACCAGTACTCCACCCATCATGTCACCACATGATCGGGGTGGTTCAACCATTATCATACGGGGCTCACCCAAAGCTTGCTTGCATGAAATATAACCATACACAAATGCTTATATAACCATGCTTATGAAAAGAACTACCCGAGCAAACATGCAACACATCCATCATATCAAAGGTTCAAACATGCTTGCCTGGTTCGGAGTAGTCGGAGTCTAACTCGGTGAGGTTCGCGGCTCCGTCACGTCCTTCGGTATCAACGTATTCAAACAAAACGGATACTAACATAAATATCGCGCATGCAAAAAAAGTTGCTCCAAATATTTTCAAATAAATATGACAAAAAACTAGACAGAAAACTAAAGAGGACAAAAAAGAATCAACTCAAAATCATCTTTAGTTAAAAAGATATTAGAGTTTCTGTCCAGGGACTCATCTGTAATGAAACAGAAAGTTTCCAGGGGCTAGAATAGAAAACAGAAAAGCGAATCGGTACGCAGTACGTCAACTGAGGACGAAAACGTACTTTGCCCGAAGGCGCTTTCCAGAAAAACGTTTCGGAGGGAAACGAGAGGCTGACGAGGGGGTCCCACTCGTCGGGTTTAAACTCTGAAACAGAGTCGCGCAGGCGCCAGAAGCTGCGATGGTCGCCGGCGCCGATCCACGGCGAGGTAGGGGAAGGGAGGGGTACGTACAACTTCCTGGTGTTCTTCCGCGTCGGTTTGTGGTGGAGTTGAGCGTCGGCGAGCCCCACGTCGACGGCGACCCTGTCTCCGGCGGACGGCGGTTCGGGTGATCGTGAGCCGACCTCGGAGGGAGCTCCTTGGTTCAAATTGGAGTGGGGGTTAGGTTTAGGTAGGTGCCAGGAGGCTACGCTCGAGTCCAGGGCGGCGGAGGAGTTCTCATCAGAGAGAACGCTGCTGGAGCCCGAGGCGGACGGAGTTGGCCGGAGCTGAGGAAGAAGGGCCTCTCGAGGCTCTTCCAGAGGCTGGGCGCGGTCTAGGGAGAAGGTGAAGGTGTACGAGCTCGAGAGTGAGCGCGCGGGCGCTTTATATAGCCGTCCCGAGGCGGTTGCAGTGAATGGAATAAGTCCGGCGAGCGATTACGGCGGAGCAGTGGCTGTACGGCGGGTTTAGGGGCTTGAGCATCGACTAGGAGATGCACTAGTTCCATTTCAGTGTCTAACTCAGCAGGGGAGGGGTGATTACGGGCTGCCCTTGACGGAACGGATGTGCGGCACGTCGGCGGCAGAGAACGCGCTCTGTGCGCGCCAGGCCACGGGGACGGTGCTGCAGGCGTGCGCTGGTAGTGGAGAAGGCCACGCGGAGCTCTGGGGTGGCTTGGGCGGCGCCAAACGGCGTCGAGCTGCAGGATGCTCCCTGTCGGCCGCCACGGGAGGTTCTGTTGCCGCGGAAGTCGTCGGCGTGGTCGGGCCAGGGCGCCACCGACGCCCAGAAGCAGCCAAGCAAGCGTGCGGCGTGCTGGAAAAGCAAGAGGTGCAGTGAGCATCGATCCAAGGCGAGCACTAGCGAGATTGACGCTGCGGCTCTGACGAAACTAACGACTGCACTGTCGACTGATGATCTTCAGGTAGCAGTTTCTGAAACTGACAGAACAGTGCAAGCCAGGTGTTCGATGAAATGATTTTGGCATGTGGGAAATGTTTCTGGGGCTGATATTTGGTGGAGTGGCCTCTTGATACATCTAGAGGCTGCCTGAATTTCTACAGAATTTTTGGAAGAAGATAAATATGAATTTCACCAAAGTTTGCAAATCTGGTCCAAACTTGCAACAGGTGAAATTTGAAAATTTTGAACTGTGGACTAGTGAAACAAGATGGATTTAGGTTGAGGGTACTAAGTACTATCCAGAGAAGTTAGTTTGGAATCAAATAACAAGATGGATATGGTGGTTCCTTTGTAAATCACCAAGGTCCACTATAAATGACAGAAATAGTTTTTGGAGTAAAATAAATAGAGGAAAAATTCTAATAAGGTTGAAACTCACTGGGATTAATGCGAGACTTGTCCTAAAGTGAAGAGGAGGTCTTGGAGAGAAATATTTCTGTTGGGGTTATGGCAAGATGGAGGTTGGAGAGGAAGATAAGCCCAAGGTTAAACCTAAGATGGTTAAATCAAGAAGGGGAGAAATCAAACAAACTCTTTTGAAAATCAACTTGTGCTTGAGCTAACACAAGAGAAAACCTTCAAGACCAAAAGTCGAGCTAGGGAAGAACACACAAACTTTGGTCGGAAAAGATTTTAAAAGGGTTTCAAGAGAAGATCAAATATCCCCCTTCCAAAAGACCAAAAGTTTGAAAGAAAAACCAAACCAAATTTTTTTGGAGTGTTACAACACCTGCCCCCTTAGGAAAAATCTCGTCCCCGAGATTTCAGCTGATCCTCAAATAGGTGTGGGTGTTCTGTCCGAAGAAAATCTTCCCTTTCTCATGTTGCATCATCTTCTGTGTGATTACTCCATTGAACCTTGAGAAACTTTATTGTCTTCTGACGGGTTCTCCTTTCAGACTCCTCCAATATTTTTTTTGGGTGTTCCCGGTAGGTGAGATCTGGTTGCACATCAAGATTTTCATGCGACACATGCTTCTCTGGTTTGCTTGCACACTTCCGTAGTTGCGAAACATGGAACACGTCATGGACGTCTGATAGTTCCTTGGGAAGGTCCAACTGGTAGGCCACTGTGCCTCTCCGTGCAACTATACGGAAGGGTCCGATGAATCGTGGTGCTAGTTTCCCTTTGACCTTGAATCTCTGTAGTCCCCTCATAGGAGACACGCGTAGGTATACGTCTTCACCGGGCTCAAAACTTATTTCCCGATGCTTTTGATCGTAATAGCTCTTTTGTCGGCTTTGGGCTATTTTGAGTCGATCCCGTATTATTTTAACTCTTTCCGCATCTTCTTTCAACATATCTGGGCCGAAGATACGACTGTCCCCTGTTTCCGACCAGTTTAATGGAGTACGGCATCTTCGTCCATACAAGGCTTTGAACGGTGCCATCTGCAGGCTGGCTTGGTAACTATTGTTGTATGGAAACTCGACATATGGTAAGCTTGTCTCCCAACTGGTCCCATAGGTGAGGACACATGCCCTTAGCATGTCTTCTAGTATTTGATTTACTCGTTTCGTTTGTCCTCCAGTCTGGGGGTGATAACCTGTACTGAACGTTAGTTGTGTCCCGAGGGCTTGCTGCAACTGATCCCAAAATTTGGAGACGAACTGAGTGCCTCTGTCGGATATTATAGTCTTTGGGACCCCATGTAGGCATACTATACGGGCGAGGTAAAGTTTGGCAAGCTTTTGGGTGGTGTGGGTTGTCTTGACTGGAATGAAGTGTGCCACCTTGGTCAGTCTATCTGTGATGACCCATATGGCATCATTTCCGTGTTGTGACCGTGGCAGTCCAACAATAAAATCCATCCCAATATCGTCCCATTTCCACTCTGGTATCTTGTTTGGTTGTAACAGTCCTACGGGTTTTTCATGCTCGGCTTGAATGCGTTGACATGAATCGCAGCATGCAATGTATGTGGCTATATCTCTCTTCATACCGTGCCACCAAAATCTTTCCTGAATGTACTTGTACATTTTAGTCCCTCCAGGGTGAATTGAGTACGGAGCGATGTGGCTCTCTGCTAGAATTTGCTGTTTAAGGTCGTTGCTATTCGGTACGCAAAGCCTGTCTCCGAACCATAATATTCCCTCACTGTCTATGGTAAATTTTGAGGCCTTGCCCTGACTTACTTTTCTTTTTATTCCTTTGATGCTGGGGTGTCCATGCTAAGCCTTCTTTATTTGTTCTATTAGCGTAGGCTATATTTCCAGATTTGACACTTCGCCTTCAGTGACCATCATTAAGTTGAGCTTGGCGAATTCTCGCTGAAATTCGGGTCTCAGGTTCTGTAAGCTGCCGTTGTTCGGGCTGGGGTTACGGCTGAGAGCATCAGCTACCACGTTTGCCTTTCCTGGGTGATAGTGGATGCCAACGTCATAATCTTTTACCAATTCCAGCCAGCGTCGATGTCGTAAATTGAGTTCTGGTTGCGTGAAAATATATTTGAGGCTCTTATGGTCCGTATATATTTCACAACGATTCCCAAGAAAAAAGTGAATCCACTCTTTGAGTGCATGAATGACTGCTGCCAATTCCAAATCATGAGTAGGATAATTTTCTTCATGTTTCCGTAGTTGCCGGGAAGCGTAGGCGACTACTTTGCCTTCTTGCATTAGTACGCATCCGAGACCTTTCCGGGATGCGTCGCAATATACTTCAAAACCCTTGTGTATGTCTGGTACAACCAATACTGGGGTTGTGGTTAATTTATTCTAGAGTTCCTGGAAGCTTTTCTCACATGCTTCGGTCCATACGAATTTCTTATCTTTCTTGAGTAACTGTGTCATTGGTTTGGCTATGGTGGAAAATCCTTCAATAAACCTTCTGTAATATCCAGCCATGCCGAGAACACTTCGTATATCCGTTACATTGGCCGGTGACTTCCAACCAAGTATAGCCTTGGATTTTTCCGGGTCCACAACAACTCCCTCTTGTGTCAATACGTGTCTTAGAAAACCAACTTGTCTTAACCAAAATTCACATTTGCTGAATTTGGCGTACAGTTGATGTTTCCTTAATTCTCCCAGTACAATACGTAGGTGTTCAGCATGCTCTTCTGGTGTCTTTGAATATACCAAGATATCATCAATAAGTACCACCACAAATTTGTCCATGAATTTCATAAACACTTTGTTCATGAGGTGTACAAAGTATGTGGGGGCGTTGGTCAGTCCAAACGGCATTACTGTAAATTCATATAGTCCGTATCTGGAGGTGAATGCTGTTTTCGGGATATCTTCTGTCCGTACTTTTAATTGATGATAACCCGACCTTAAATCAACTTTTGAGAAAACCTTGGCTTGCGCGAGCTGGTCAAACAATTCATTTATCCGTGGCATCAGATATTTGTTCTTGATAGTGACCATGTTGAGCGCTCGGTAGTCTATACACAATCTCATAGTCCCATCCTTCTTTTTGGCAAATAATACCAGCGAACCCCAAGGTGAGGAGCTGGCCCGTATAAATCCTTTGTCTAGCAATTCCTTTATTTGTTTCTTTAGTTCAACCAACTCAGATGGTGCCATTCTGTATGGCTTCTTGTATATGGGGGTGGTTCCAGGCGCTAATTCAATAATAAATTCTATTTCTCTGTCTGGTGGCATGCCTGGTAGTTCTTCGGGAAATACGTCTGGAAATTCACATACTACTGGAACTTTGCTTAACTCGGAAGTGTCTACGTGGTTTAATTTTGGTTGCCACGATACTGATCTTTCCTGAGCGGCGACTCTTATTGTCTTTCCGTGATGATGAGTGAGAATCACAGTCCGGTTGAAACAATCGATAAATCCTTTGTTGGTGGTTAGCCAGTCCATACCCAGGATAACATCCAGTCCCTTGTTTTCCAACACGATGAGGTTTGCGTGAAACTTTAACCCTTCAATTTCAATGGTTAAACCTTGGCAGTAATTCTGAGTGATCTGCTTACTTCCGGGGGACTTGATGGTTATTGACTTTCCCAAGGGAAGCATCGAAAAACCATGTTGCAAAGCAAAACTCTTCGAAATGAACGAATGAGAAGCTCCAGAATCAAACAAAACCGTGGTAGGTATTGTGTTGATAGGGAACGTACCGAGTATGATATCCGGGGCATCTTGTGCTTGCTCCTTGGTCACATGGTTCAGGTGGCCTTTCCTGTGATTGTTATTGGGGTTGAAGTTCTTACGCTTGGGCGCAGAATTGTTCCCGTTGCTGTTTGGCTTCGGTGCTGAGTTTCCTGGCTTTGGGCACTGTTTAGCATAGTGTCCCTCTTCTCCACATGCGTAGCAGGTAACACCTGGGTGAT
The DNA here is from genome assembly GCA_902687465.1 of Secale cereale. Lineage (NCBI taxonomy): Eukaryota > Viridiplantae > Streptophyta > Magnoliopsida > Poales > Poaceae > Secale > Secale cereale. The sequence goes on along the minus strand of LR738715.1, from coordinate 553,525,317 downwards.
AGGTGAAATCCTTGTCCCTTGCATGAAAATTCTTGTTTGGACGTGTGTCATTTGTCATGGGTTTGTTCGCCCCATTTTTCTGGAAATTTATCTTGTTCCTGTTGTTGCGAGGGTGGTTGGTCTGATCTCTTTTTCTCTTGCGAATGTCTTCCAGACTGCGACATTCATTTTCCAACGTAATAGCCTTGTCCACTAGTGTCTTGAAATCTGGAAAAGTGTGTACGACTAACTGGCATTTAAGTGCTGGTGCCAGTCCGTCTAGGAATTTTTCCATCTTCTTATTTTCAGTCATACGCTCTTCGTTGGCATAATGAGATAATTGAGTAAACTGGTTGTTGTACTTAGTTACTGTCATGCCCCTTTGCTTGAGGTCATCAAACTCTCTTTTCTTGATCTTCATAATGCTCTTAGGGATGTGCGCCCCACGAAAACCTTCTTTGAAATCTTCCCAGGTGATATCATTTATGTTGGGGTGCATAAGCAGAAAATGTCCCCACCATGACGTGGCTGCTCCAGTAAGATAATGTGGTGCATAAAGTACTTTTTCACGGTCTGAGCATTGTGCCACAATTAATTTCCTTTCAATATCTCGAAGCCAATCATCGGCCTCAAGAGGTCTGTCTGTGTGCGAAAATGTTGTCGGACGTGTCTTCTGAAATTCAGATAATTTCGAGTGCTGCTGGTATGGCTCACGGTGATTTCCCATGTTAATGACATGGTTCATCATTTCCTGGTGTTGTTGCTGACTTTGCTCGTAAAGACGACATACTTGAGAAAATGTTGTTTCGCTGCCCTGCTGACTTGACTGCCCCTGTGTGAAATTGTTGCCTGACTGCGGGCCATAATTTTCCTCTGGCGGACTTGGCATGGAACGCGTCCAGGGACGAGTCATTTCTTACTCTGGGGTATTATTGCAGAAATCAAGAGAAGAACTGAGCGGCAAGAATAAACCAAAATTTGCAAAAGCAGCAAAAACACGATCTCCAAAGAAATTTTCAAAATAAACTAGATTTTGCATGGAGAAGGACCGCTTAGTACATATCTTATAGGCGAGTCGTAATTGTACATATGTCACTCAGGATGTGCGTGCACATTCCTGACATGTTATTAATGCTAGCGCACTCCTCCAAGTTCCTACATGATGCGCAAACAGACTACTTCCCATCAACCTATTTTACATATCACACATAGCATACAAGCGAGCACAACGCGTCGCGGATAGACGCACTAGTCGGAGATGTTGAAGATTTCCCTCGGCCTGCCGAGGGTAAGGCCCAGTGGTGCTGGAGACTCAACTTCCTCCTCGCTAATAGGCTCCAGGCACGGAGTATGGGTACGAGGCGTTGATGCGGGTGCGGCAGGTGGTGCAGCTCTGACTGGGGTAGGAGCAATGACCTGGTCAAACTCCTCAGTGGTAGGCAGACGGCGAGCGGTGGCTAAGATGGAAGGTGCATAGGATGCGGCAGACGAGACGAACGTCATTGGTGGCGCAGTATGGAGTAGCTCCCTCCTGTTGGCTGAGCCACTCTGGACCAAGTCCATACGAGCAGCCACCAAGTCGTCCACAAGATTATCAAAGGCTGCCTCAAGTGCCTTGAGGTACTCAATCATTGATTCGATGGCTTCATCACGTTCCCCATTTGCGCAAGCAAACGCATAGTGGCACGTGTAGGGCACGTGGCATGGAAGGTAAGGTAGCGACGAGTCTTCATTGAAGGAAGAATGTCCCTGAGGCGAGCTATCGCCTCACAGCAAGCCATTTGCATGGCATGCCTCTCCGTAGGCATGGCCCTGCCCACAAATCGGAGGCGGCGTGCTTCAGAACGGCCTCCCTTGAAGTGTACCACGGCCTGGTGCATTGACACGCTATCGTTGAGCTTGTGACGATAGAGTGTAAACTCTGGACGAGTTGATGGCCCAATCGCGACTTTGGTGATGGCGAAGAGGAGCTTGACAAACCCCTCAGGAATGTTGGCGAACACTTGTGCATCACAGTCGTTGCTGGACATCTACAAAAGTAGACAAAATTCCGAATAGTCAAGTCATAAATTTATGATGACTAATAGAAAATTGCTACAGATGCAAAAATGCTGAATCGCAGTGATTACGCTAATAACTGATTAGCGATCGCACCTAGTGGCTTCCTACATTCAGCCTGGCTCTGATACCAAGGTTGTCAGGACCGGTTTTTTTAGTAAAATAATTACCAAAAGACCGACCTTTTTAATAAACCAGCAAGGAAGAATACTTCTTGCCGATAGACAATTCCTTGATACCGAATTTCCAGAGTACTGAATATTATACAAGGTTGAGCTGGGATAGCTCAACAATTTTATTACAAGCGCGCCAATATAGTACATAAAGGCGGATATGACACAATGGTAGGGTGGCATACAACTACTCGTAATAAAATGTGGTGGATATGTCACAGTGTAGTGGGTGACGTGACTCCAATATATTACAGTTCATCGAGTGTTGGAGTGAGACCCGATGAATTTATTTGGTGGGTGGCGGAAGCGGTTATATAACAGTGTTCAACTCCAGGATCGCAAGAGACTGACTAGGACTCCACTAGACGTCGGACTCGCTATCGAACTCTTCATCCATGAGATCGCCTTCGTCCACATCTGGCCAAATCAACAAGCCAGGTGAGTACTTTGAATGTACTCGCAAGACAGTTCGGACTTAAGATATAATAAAAGCAAGCATGATGCATATGAGTATTCTAGCAAAATGCAACCGGACAATAATATTTCTGTGATGTACGAAAAATAGAAGTTGAGCGGTAATCCTCCCGAAATCCATAAAATAAATAAAAGAAAACCAAACGAGTGTCTGAGTGACGCCTCGTGAGGGTAAATAATTGGAAACATGCCACAGTCGGGCGTCTGAGCGACACCACGTAAAGGGCTTATAAAGAAAACAAATGACAAGAATGCCTCAGTCGAACGTCTGAGCGACATCACATAAAGGGCTTATAATGAAAATAAGTAACAGGAATGCCACAGTCGGACGTCTGAGCGACATCACATAAATGGCTTATAAATAACAAGATTTGCCACAGTCGGACGTCTGAGCGACATCACATAAAGGGCTTATAAATAACAAGAATGCCACAGTCGGACGTCTGAGCGACATCACATAAAGGGCTTATAAATAACAAGAATGCCACAGTCGGACGTCTGAGCGACATCACATAAAGGGCTTATAAATAACCAATAGTATAACGGTGAAATACTTCAGGAAGTAAATCAGTACAGAGATATTTGGTTAGTTCATCTACCAAATGAACTTGACAGAAATAACTACTCTTGTTACTATCAAGAATTTACTAGAGACGGTCACCGGGTTGACACGAAGATTGATCCTAGGCCATAAACATGGCTACTCGGGGGATTTGACTCTGCAGAGCTTGTACTATTAAATCATAGCCAGCGGATTCTACTAGCCACAGGGACTAGTTCCGTCTACGGTGTTTTAGAAGAAATCCAACTGACCAGTACACACCCATTTCACATCCGGCTGTCCGAAATCACCCGCGGCAACATTCACGAAAAACTTTAAGACGAGGAGGCTACAACCTCGAATAGCATGGGATCAAATTTATATATGCGCGCTCTAAGGGGTGCCCCCCTCTCGGTCCCAACCGGAAACACCCATGCCCCCTGACCGGATGACGGGCTTTAAACCAGGGCCATGGAACCCTCATCCCGGCCCCTCTACTTGGTGTGTACTTGGAGAGTGGTTTGCAACTGACTAGACCGTAATCACAAAAGATGGCATATGACAGTACCCAAAAAGGAGATGAGCGGGATCATGACTCGATCCACGCGGATACTAAGTTAACCAACTACTGGCATGCTCCAACAATACCAGTACTCCACCCATCATGTCACCACATGATCGGGGTGGTTCAACCATTATCATACGGGGCTCACCCGAAGCTTGCTTGCATGAAATATAACCATACACAAATGCTTATATAACCATGCTTATGAAAAGAACTACTCGAGCAAACATGCAACACATCCATAATATCAAAGGTTCAAACATGCTTGCCTGGTTCGGAGTCTAACTCGGTGAGGTTCGCGGCTCCGTCACGTCCTTCGGTATCTACGTATTCAAACAAAACGGATACTAACATAAATACCGCGCGTGCAAAAAAGTTGCTCCAAATATTTTCAAATAAATATGACAAAAAACTAGACAGAAAACTAAAGAGGACAAAAAAGAATCAACTCAAAATCATCTTTAGTTAAAAAGATATTAGAGTTTCTGTCCAGGGACTCATCTGTAATGAAACAGAAAGTTTCCAGGGGCTAGAATAGAAAACAGAAAAGCGAATCGGTACGCAGTACGTCAACTGAGGACGAAAACGTACTTTGTGTGAAGGCGCTTTCCAGAAAAACATTTCGGAGGGAAAGGAGAGGCTGACGAGGGGGTCCCACTCGTCGGGTTTAAACTCTGAAACAGAGTCGCGCCGGCGCCAGAAGCTGCGGTGGTCGCCGGCACCGATCCACGGCGAGGTAGGGGAAGGAAGGGGTTCGTACAGCTTCCTGGTGTTCTTCCGCGTCGGTTGGTGGTGGAGTTGAGCGTTGGCGAGCCCCACGTCGACGGCGACCCTGTCTCCGGCGGACGGCGGCTTGGGTGATCGTGGGCCTCGTCGGAGGGAGCTCCTGGGGTCAAATTGGAGTGGGGGTTAGGTTTAGGTAGGTGCCAGGAGGCTACGCTCGAGTCCAGAGTGGCGGAGGAGTTCTCACCGGAGAGAACGCTGCTGGAGCCCGAGGCGGACGGAGTTGGCCGGAGGTGAGGAAGATGGGCCTCTCGAGGCTCTTCCAGAGGCTGGGCGCGATCTAGGGAGAAGGTGGAGGTGTACGAGCTCGAGAGTGAGCGCGGGGCTGCTTTATATAGCTGGCCCAAGGTGGTTGCCGTGAACGGGATAAGTCCGGCGAGCGATTATAGCGGAGCAGTGGCTGTACGGCGGGTTTAGGGGCTTGAGCATCAACTAGGAGATGCACTGATTCCATTTCAGTGTCTAACTCATCAGGGGAGGGGTGATTACGGGCTGCCCTCGACGGAATGGCTGTGCGGCACGTCGGCGGCAGAGAACGCGCTCTGTGCGCGCCAGGCCACGGCGACGGTGCTGCAGGCGTGCGCTGGCAGTGGAGAAGGCCACGCGGAGCTCTGGGGTGGCTTGGGCGGCGCCAAACGGCATCGAGCTGCAGGATGCTCCCTGTCGGCCGCCACGGGAGGTTCTGTTGCCGCGGAAGTCGCCGGCGTGGTCGGGCCAGAGCGCCACCGACGCCCAGAAGCAGCCAAGCAAGCGTGCGGCGTGCTGGATAAGCAGGAGGTGCAGTGAGCATCTATCCAAGGCAAGCACTGGCGAGATTGACGCTGCGGCTCTGACGAAACTGTCGACTGCACTGTCGACTGATGATCTTCAGTTAGCAGTTTCTGAAACTGACAGAACAGTGCAAGCCAGGTGTTCGATGAAATGCTTTTGGCATGTGGGAAATGTTTCTGGGGCTGATATTTGGTGGAGTGGCCTCTTGATACATCCAGAGGCTGCCTGGATTTTTACTGAATTTTTGGAAGAAGATAAATATGAATTTCACCAAATTTTGCAAATCTGGTCCAAACTTGCAACATGTGGAATTTGAAAATTTTGAACTGTGGACCAGTGAAACAAGATGGATTTAGGTTGAGGGTACTAAGGACTATCCAGAGAAGTTAGTTTGGAATCAAATAACAAGATGGATATGGTATTTCCTTTGTAAATCACCAAGGTCCACTATAAATGACAGAAATAGTTTTTGGAGTAAAATAAATAGAGGAAAAATTCTAATAAGGTTGAAACTCACTGGGATTAATGTGAGACTTGTCCTAAAGTGAAGAGGAGGTCTTGGGGAGAAATATTTCTGTTGGGGTTATGGCAAGATGGAGGTTGGAGAGGAAGATAAGCCCAAGGTTAAACATAAGATGGTTAAATCAAGAAGGGGAGAAATCAAACAAACTCTTTTGAAAATCAACTTGTGCTTGAGCTAACACAAGAGAAAACCTTCAAGACCAAAAGTCAAGCTAGGGAAGAACACACAAACTTTGGTCAGAAAAGATTTTAGAAGGGTTTCAAGAGAAGATCAAATATCCCCCTTCCAAAAGACCAAAAGTTTGAAAGAAAAACCAAACCAAAAGACCAAAAGGGAAAGAAAGTGGGGACTGGGGGACAAGTCAACAGAGTATGTCCAGCACTAGATTTGCTAGCCTCACACAGTATATGGTAGCTGCAAAAATGGGACCAACCCAGATTTCCTGTTTGCATGTTTGTTGCCTTGAGCTCCTCTTATGTAATGACACTAGTAAAATGTAGCAGTCCCACTGTTAAAGTAAGGACACGTTAAACCAATGAAGTTTTCAATGTAATGCCTCCAGTAATAAGAATCAATGGCACTGTTTTTCATGTCCTGCTAAATTTCCCATTAAGATAAGTTGCTTCTTGTCGTTAGAAATGCAACTATGCTGGTACGCCTACTCTCCCGTTCCCAAATACCAACACTTTAGCAGCTATTAATGAATGTTGCTGGTAAAATAAAGTAATTTCGTATTTAACGGTTGTCATAGTTAATCCTAATGCCCACACTAATATCTAGCAATGCTGCTTCTTTAGAAATTGCTATTGTCCTTGTAGGATCGCCATTCAGATAAGGAACATGCTTCTTTTCATTTGATGTATGTTTCGTCACTTATTAGTCATCCTTCTTTCCACCTTTTTGTGCAAACTGAGATATAAATTTCATGCTTGATCTTATTTGAACTGCACAAATTGATATCCAAATTATAGTTGAACATTCCAGCAGCTTCACGACCAACCTTGATGTTGCTCAATTTTATTACATCTAATGAAGAAGAAGTTGCTAGCTCATGGCACCAAGTACTTGCTAACTGCATGATGCAAACTTTGCTTCATTTTAGGTGAACTGCACAAAAAGGTCCCATGAATTGAATCATCCATGTTGGTGACTGGTGTCATCCCTTTTACTATGGCGTTGACTGTAGATATGGTTCCCATCACGAGGTATGTTCCTTTTTGGTCTGATCGTTTGTCAAAGATCCTGCATGTTGACTCTGCTCTTGTGCTACTGTTTTGGCACTACCATGATAAGGCATTAATGTTAGTACTTTGCACCTTAATCTAGTGGCACTATTAATTTGAGGCAATGTTTTGGCACTCCTAGTGCCATTAAATTTTTTTTATATCAAAAGAGGGGTTTCCTCCTATTTCATTAAAGACACCCAACCATAGAGAACCATTATCCAACAACATCTCAGTGTAAACGGGCAGTTATGCAACTACTACTAGAACAGACTGAGTACTAGCAGGAGACAAGTTCGCCACATAAGCTCAACGGGTAGGGGGACGTAGCACCAGCTCGACCATGTTTGGATTACAACCCAAATGCTACCACAGAAACATCAGGGGGGAAGATAGGGACTGAAAGAGCCAGCTTCAGTATCCCAGTCTAAGCACCCCCGGTCTCCATCCTTGCGACGCACAGTACACTTCGCTTGCCACTTGCTCGACCCTAGTGCCACTGATAAAATGCAGTAATAATACAGTTAAAATAGAGCGAGTGTACTCTCTATCATTTCATTTCCAATGTAGATAAATGAAGTGCTTCTCTTTGTTAGTATATGTTTCATCAACTAGTCCCACTGTTAATGTTTAAGGGTTTCTGCAAACTGGGCTGCTTAATTTTAGTTGATGTGCACAAAAATAGAGATTGGAATGTCTCAAGGCCCCTCCTTGCACTACCGATGTACACTGATGTTCATCACTGACAGAAGGTGTATCGGAGAAAATTGGGTCGATTTCCAGTATGAGGCCTACCATATGAGGCGTCGCAAGGCCCATCTCGCCCTCGCACCATGGCATACTATGATACTATCACAATATTTTCCCATGAAGTTTCTTCTATTTATTAGTGTTTATTTCATCAACCAGTGCCACTATAACATAATTGCGCTTTTTCATTATCTGTGCAGACAGGGTTATTCAGCTGCATTTTGGTGGAACTGCACAAATTTACGGATGGAACCGGCATATATGCAGAGTGCGGAGTGCAAAGTAAAAATTACCGACACCAACCATGCTCCATCTAAGCATTGGCGCTATCTGTGGACGGATCTTTCTCGGCAGCAAATCCTCTAATCCAATACTAGTAGCTTATATTGGCACTTTTCTAGGGAGTACTCTTTTCTGAAAGAAGCACCAATCGATTTATCTTTATTTGTACATGGTGTTTGTTTTCGGTCCAGAGCTATTTTAGGGTGATTGGCGTAGTACTCGGAGACTGATTGTAAGCATGATTTTCGTTAGTTGTCCCACTGATTGTAAGCATGAGCAGATGGAAGATTAGGTTAGTGTGAAGCTTACCTTAAACCCTACTGCCACCGTTGAAACGAGGCGAGCGGCGAGGGAACCATGGAGAATGGCGGGGAGGCGACATCACGCCATCCGGCCTCCTCTTGTGGTGGGAGAACAAATACTCAAGTGGCTCCGGTTGGCACCGCACCCTCACGAACGGCACACCGTACTCGATCGATTCATTATCCTCTGGATGCTCGACCTTCGACCTATACGCCCACCACCTCCGCCTGACTTTCTCATCGGGCGAATCTGTCTGCTCCATCGCCCAGAGGAGATACTCGAAGGACTGCGGCGTGACTGCCGCCTGGGAGTACATCGCCGCCCTCATCGCCGGTGTCTCACTCTTTCGCATGCATTGCCACATGGCCCTCACCGTCCTCAGAATCTCCCACTCGTTGTCAAACCAAGTAAGGATCTCCTTCAACCTGGCTAACATCGCCTGGTCACCGCCTGCGATCTGCCCGATTCACTGCTGCATCCTCCCCATAGATGTCCTTCTAAGAGGTCCGGTGCTAGCTTTTGAAGATGGGAGGAGAGACAGTGGTCTTGCAATGGAGAAGAGGGAGAGGCGAGTCAGTGGTTTAGCAATGGAGAAGATGGAGAGGAGAGGGGGTGGTTTTGCAATAGAGAAGAGGGAGAGGCGAGATGGTGGTTTTGGAATGGAGATGATGGAGAGGAGAGGGGTGGTTTTGCAGGGTTAGGATCCTTTGAAGTAGCGCACCATGTAGTACGGTCACTGCCGTGTGGACCCGACCCCACATGTCATCCGCAGTACATCACCATATAGTAATGCAGATGATCTCAACCCGGTTTTGCAATAGAAAAGAGTGAGAGGAGCGTGCAGCGGCGATTTAGGATTGGACGAGAGGGTCAGCGCGCTGTGACTGGATCAAAATCAAAATCAATTTATCCTTCAATTAAGAAAGTGACCCCACATTAACTAGTCTCCCTTGTATTCTAGGTCATATTTGACCATGATTTTCACAAATAAAATATATGTTATACATTGCGAAAATAATATAATTTGGTACATTCAAATACGAACCAAATGATACCATTTTTGATGACATACATTCACATTTTCCTTGTCAAATACAGTACTAGGTCAAACTTTGACCTCAAAATACACAAAACAATAAAATACTTCTAAGACCAGCGCCGCTCCTCTCCTCTTAAACCACCGTGCTCCAATCATGTTCCAATCCAAAAGCAGCGCCGCTTTTCTCCTCTTCCATTTCAAAACCACCGCCGCTCCTGTCCGGTTTTATCCAAAACCAACGCCGCTCCTCTCCTCTTCCATTCAAAAACCACCACCGGTGAGTGAAGGTACTATAGAGAAGTAGATCGATGGAGGAGTACAACCGATACGTGAGGATCGTAGATGGCGACCATGTGAAGATAGCCAGGAAGTTGGAGATAGAGTATTGGTTTGACAACCCGGAGAAATTAGCGGCGACGGTGAAACCGATGACCAAATATCTGGAAAAGAGCGAAAAGGAGGTGATACATCGGGAGAAAGTCGCGCGGGAGTACATAGAGTTGCTCCTCTGGGCCATGGAGCAGACAGATTCACCAAATCCGAACGTGAGGCATCGGTGGTCGGAGTATCGATCCAAAATGGAGCATCCACCAGAGATTGAAGGATCGAGCATCTACACGGTGTCGTTTGTGAGGGTGCCGTGGCAGAGCGAGCCGGTAGAGTCTTCCTCGACCGTACCCAACTGCAAGAGAAGAAAAGCAGTTGGCGCGACGACGCTTCCTAGCCATCCCCTCCCTCACCGTTCACCTCGTCTCACGGGGCGGCTGTCTGCCGTTGATGAATAGGAGGGGACTGCCCCCTATGAGGACATGACTACCTTGGATACGACCAAAAATATTGCATACATGCGTATTTGTGAGGTGATTTCTAATTTAAAGTATGCAATACTTTACTTATGTTATCCAGGACAAAAGTACTTCACTCACTTTTGTGCCATGTGTAATTGCAGGTGTATGTGGTATTTGACCAATCCACATATAAATATAAGGGAAAAGAGAAGTTTGGGTGTTGTTCATAAAGTTCTCTCATGTCACTTTTGGGCCAAGAGAAGATAGAGTCCAAGTCTCTCACGTTCTAGACTCAGATTTGGACTGCACAGATTTTTTGATATGACCTCTAATCTTGGTAATGATTTTGTGTCAAATGATTTATTGCATGTTTGCTTATTTAAGAATGTTGTAGCATGTAAATTTGATGCAAGTAAGGTTTATTCATCAATCTTGGGATGGTTTAATGATGAACACTGTCAATCTTTTGATATGAATAAGAGCTTCACTTGTTTGTGCAAACTGAGTTGCAATATTTTCATGGCTTCTACTTCTTGTGATAATATTTGGCTTTATATTTTATGATCTATGAAAGTTACTCATGTATACATGTGTCATATGTGCAAAAACTAAGGGAAGTAAAAATGGATGACATATACATATACAACATGTACACCTTGTCTCTTTTGATAGCCACATTTCATATTAAGAAACACCGAGGACGGCTTTGTTTTCAAGAAGGGGAGGATGATGAGGATATGACTACCTCGGATACGACCAAAAATATTGCATACATGCATATTTGTGAGGTGATTTCTAATTTAAATTATGCAATACTTTATTTATGTTATCCAGGACAAAAATACTTCACACACTTTTGTGCCATGTGTAATTGCAGGTGTATGGGACATTTGAACAATCCACATATGAAGATAAGGGAAAAAGAGAAGTTTAGGTGCTATTTAAAAAGTTCTCTCACGTCACTTTTGGGCCAAGAGAATATAGAGTCCAAGTCTCTCATGTTCCGGACTCAGATTCAGACTACACAAACATACCTGACTCAAAACACCAACATCTCCTTCATACGTACTCCGAATTGGGTGATTCTTTTTTTGTTGGAAAGTAGATTTCATATACTTTCCAACCCAATTAGATTCACCTTCAAATTCGTCCGGGGTGTTGAGTTATGGACGAAACAATCTGACATTGCAGCAGAATCCGAGGCAAACTACAAGTCCAAAGAGGTTGCATCACCTCCACTTGGGCCCATGAGCCTTGTACAACCTAGGGTTAGTTTTAGGCTGCCTTGGGACATCGTCCCACCTCCTTGGCCGCCAACCATTGCTCATATATAAGTAGATCCATCTAGTAGCTTTTCCCTTGGGATTTGCTTAGTCAAAAGTTAGCCATTGCAACTTCGCGTACTTCGTTTGTGTCCAAGGACTAGACTAAGATCGCTTACGGATCCCCATCTTTATCAATACTTCATCTATATTTGAAATATTCAGATTGCTTTATTATATTATTGCGTTTTCTTCGATTGCATGCAGGAATAGACCTTTGTGGTCAGGCTGATCGCGCTTCTGGCATCGTCAGTAACCCCTGGAGATTGGTTTAGCGATTGCTAAGGTGCAACGTCGTGCATGTTTGTAGTCGGATCGTCAAAGTCGTCTTCACTGAGTCGATATTTGTCATCTCATCGAAAGATAGGGACACCCCGCCTCTATCAAGTGGTATCAGTTTTTAGGTTGCTCGGTGGGAATTTCCAGAATTACCTATTGTCCAAGAAAAAACCACAAAAAAGTTAGATCTATTCATCCTTTGTCCTAGCCAGTCTGAGTCTATGCAATTTTCTTTTCATTGTTTGCATTATTGAATTATCGGTTGCATCGTCGTGTCGAGTTGCTGGTCTTGGTGTCTAGTTTGTCTTGAGTTTCGAGTTATGTTCACATTAGTAACATCGCCGCAACATCGTTATCCCTTCCGCTGTCCACCACCCCATCCATCAATTTCCACCACGTGCAACCCATCGTTCATTGTCATAATCATAGTTGAGGTTGTTCACATCTTCGCTTGATCCAATCTGCATCTTATCTAGTTTGTCTTGGAAAAAGGGAGAAAAAAGGCTGAGAGAAAAAAATGAGAAAAAAAGTGAGAGAAAAAAAAGAGAATAAAAAAAATCGGATCTATTTCGACTCAATCCCGTACGTGAATTCGGATTGGAATCTGTTTTGTACCCTGTTCAGTAAAACAGGCATATCTTTTTCATATGAAGTCCGTTTTAGCTCCACAAGTACTCAAATTAAAGCTAGCGATGAGCCGCATCTGGATACTTGCAGGAGCTAGTTCAATATTTTGTACTGCAAAATCGGCTTCTAAATAGGTCTTTTTTCCCTCCAAAGTTCGCAAACACAGCTTCTTCCAGTTTTCAGGTCAGTTTTAGAATTTTTTGGCTCCTCATATCAACTCGGAATTGAGTGATTTTTTTTGAGTTTGAAAGCTTGAGTCAGCAGCATTCTATAGAAAAATTATCAGAAAATTGGCTCAAACTTTTCCAGAGGAAAGTCGGAGAGAGAGTTGTTGTATATCCTGCTTGGCAGTTGTTTTTCATCATTATCTTTACTACCGTTGTGATCTCCACTTATATCTTGTTGTCTAGAGCTGCTTCGTATCCTTTATTGATGCTAGTTGTGCTACGCCATGACCTCATTAGTGTTCTAGGCTCGCGTCTCTAGTCCGGTCTAGCCTAGGACCAACACAGTACCATCATTCAGCGTTTATTCAGCATTGCATCTCTGAATTGATTATTGCTAATCTTTTGCTACCATACATAGCCAACACAGCTCCACATATTTCTACACCGTGTGTACGTACGTTCCCCTAGCAATCGCTTTAATAAATCTTCGGAGTTATTTGACACCGCTGGTTGCCTGTCACCACCTGTTGCATGGTAAGAACTTGTAAGATATTGATATTTTCTTTACTGTGAGCGCTTTATCACCACATCTTAGTAGTTCATAGGAACATTATTCTCGAATTTTGTTTCTTGTTTCTACTAATCATGATAGGTTACGGTGATAGAGGTTCTTGGATGACGGATATATCTTCACCATCACGAGAGGTGGGACAACACACACAAGCACATGGACAGGTTATCTCTTTACCGCCATTTGAGGGTAGATTTAATCCTATTTAGCTTGGGAGCTTGAAGTAGAAAAAGTTTATAGTCACCATGATTTTTCTGAACTTGAGAGAATACGAGCTGTTACTAGAGCATTTACTGGTTTTGCTTCTGTTTGGTGGAGTGTGCATTGTAAGAAAAACATTGATAACCAACCCACAACTTGGAAAGATTTGAAAGTTGTAATGAGAAAAAAAATCCTCCTTACTATCGTCGTGAGTTGCTTCGCAAATTGGAACAATTAAAACAAGGCAGTAACACTGTTCATGTTTACTACCAAGAGTTCAAATCTTATATGCATAATTGTGACATAGAAAAATCTGAGAATGATACAATGAGTAGATTTTTTGGTGGTTTGAACCTTGATATTCGCGCAAGATTTCAGTATATTCCTCGTTGTATTACTGGTATGTATGTTCGTGCTTTTACCTTTGAGAGACAGATACATGAGGATGCATCTGGTGAGTACAACTATTCCAGTTCATGCTCATCACTACCGGTTGATTCCTCCACCATTGCACCTACTAGAGCAGCCACACCTCAGATTGTGAGCGAGACATCATCTCAAGTGTATGGTACATTGTCATCGTTCATACCTACACCAGCTACGTCTGTGCGACAAGGTAACAGTAAAGGTATTAATGATATAATTTCACACGAGAATGATGCATGCCTAGTTAACTTGAATACACCATGTGTTAAGTTACCTATTGATCTGAGCCCACCACCTATTTTAGATAATAGTGTTATTGTCATGAATGTGTCATGTGATCAAATAGCTGAAATACCAACAATTTTGAGTGTACCCATTGAATTACCTGTTGATGCAAAAACTAATGTTTAATCATTTTGATATGAACTTAATCTTGGTAATGATTTTGTGTCAAATGATTTATTGCATGTTTGCTTATTTAAGCATGTTGTAGCATGTAAATTTGATGCAAGTAAGGTTTATTCATCAATCTTGGGATGGTTTAATGATGAACATTGTCAATCTTTTGATATGAATAAGAGCTTCACTTATTTGTGCAAACTGAGTTGCAATATTTTCATGCCTTCTATTTCTTGTGATAATATTTTGGCTTTATATTTTATGAACTATGAAAGTTACTCATGTATACATGTGTCATATGTGCAAAAACTAAGGGAAGTAAAAAATGGATGACATATACATATACAACATGTACACCTTGTCTCTTTTGTTAGCCACATTTCAGATTAAGAAACGCCGAGGACGGCTTTGTTTTCAAGAAGGGAAGGATGATGAGGACATGACTACCTTAGATACGACCAAAAATATTGCATACATGCATATTTGTGAGGTGATTTGTAATTTAAAGTATGCAATACTTTATTTATGTTATCCACGACAAAAATATTTCACACACTTTTGTGCCATGTGTAATTGCAGGTGTATGGGACATTTGAACAATCCACATATGAAGATAAGGGAAAAAGAGAAGTTTAGGTGCTATTTAAAAAGTTCTCTCACGTCACTTTTGGGCCAAGAGAATATAGAGTCCAAGTCTCTCACGTTCTGGACTCAGATTCAAACTGCACAGACATACCTGACTCAAAACACCAACATCTCTTTCATACGGACTCCGAATTGGGTGATTCATTTCTTGTTGGAAAGTAGATTTCATACACTTTCCAACCCAATTAGATTCACCTACAAATTCGTGCGTAGCGTTGAGTTGTGGATGAAACAATCAGACGTTGTAGCAGAATCCGAGTCAAACTACAAGTCCAAAGGTGTTGCATCACCTCCACCTGGGCCCATGAGCCTTGTACGACCTAGGGTTAGTTTTAGGCTGCCTTGGGACGTCCTCCCACTTCCTTGGCCGCCACCCATTGCTCCTATATAAGTATATTCATCTAGTAGCTTTTCCCTTGGGATTTGTTTAGTTAAAAGTTAGTCATTGCAACTTTGTGTACTTCATTTGTGTCCAACGACCAGACCAAGACCGCTTACGGATCCCCATCTTTATCAATACTTCATCTATATTTGCAATATTCAAATTGCTTTATCATATTCTTACTTGTTCTTCGATTTCATGGAGGAATAGACCTTCGTGATCAGGCTGATCATGCTTCTAGCAGCGTCAGTAACCCTTGGAGATTGGTTTAGCAATTGCTAAGGCGCAACATCGTGCACGTTTGTAGTCAGATCGTCAAAGTCGTCTCCACGAAATTGATATTTATCGTCTCATCGAAAGATCATGTCACCCGCCTCTATCACCCCCCCAATAGTCTCAGGAGGAGCCTAGGGTTGTCAGTATTTGCACGTTGTGAATTGTGTTTTGTGTTGTGTATTTTAAGAGTACTTTCAGATATGAATGCCATATTTGTAGTATTGAGCATATGAAGTATTTTCTGAAATCTAGAGATCTATTTTTAGCACTTCAAAAATGTAGTTTCGTATAAAAGTGCAGACAATGTGATTCTCAGAGAAGAAACTGCAAGTTTCAGTTTCAGAGGGCATAGCATTTATATTAACACGCCCTTTTCGAACAGGAATAACATTATGTTGGAAATTTTATTCATGGTCAAAAATGGAACTACCAGCCAGTTAACATCATGCTGATCAACGTTCATACATAGCTCATCTTCATATGATGCACAGTAAAAAACATATGATATTTTCAAAATGCCCACACATTGTTGAGTGCGAAAAACAAAGAAAATGAGGGACAAAGTTTTGCCAAGTGTTGGAGGTGGTCTGCGTAGATAACAATGGGGACCCACTGTTGGGGAACGTAGTATTTTAAAATTTTCCTACGATCACGCAAGATCTATCTACCAGATGCATAGCAACGAGAGGGAAGAGTGTGTCTACGTACCCTCGTAGACCGGGAGCGGAAGCGTCAAGTGACGCGGTTGATGTAGTCGAACTTCTTCGCGATCCAACCGATCAAGCACCGAACGTACGGCACCTCCGCGTTCAGCACACGTTCAGCTTGATGACGTCCCACGAGCTCTTGATCCAGTTGAGCTTCACGGGAGAGTTTCGTCAGCACGACGGCGTGGTGACGGATATGATGTGTTCACCGGCGCAGGGCTTCGCCTAAGCTCCGCGACGGTATGACCGAGGTGTGATTCTGTGGAGGGGGGCACCGCACACGGCTAAAACAATTCAACTTGTGTGTCTTTGGGTGCCCCCCTGCCCCCGTATATAAAGGAGCAAGGGAGGGAGGCCGGCCAACTCCTCCTGGTGCGGCTAGGAAAGGAGTCCTACTAGGAATAGGATTGCAATCCTATTCTTAGTAGGATTCACGAGAAGAAAGAAGAGGGAAAGGAATAGGAGAGGTGGCGCCCCCCCCCCCAATCCTAGTCCAACTAGGAACCCTAGGTGGGGGCGCCGGCCAGCCCTATGGGCTGCCTCTCTCTTTCCCTTTAGGCCCACTATGGACCATCCCCTCTCGTAGGGGGTTCCGGTAACCCCCTCCGGCATTCCCGATAAATCCGAAACTTTTCTGGAACACTTCCGGTGTCCGAATATAGTCGTCCAATATATCAATCTTTATGTCTCGGACATTCCGAGACTCCTCGTCATGTCCGTGATCTCATCCGGGACTCCGAA
This sequence comes from Secale cereale, assembly GCA_902687465.1. NCBI lineage: Eukaryota > Viridiplantae > Streptophyta > Magnoliopsida > Poales > Poaceae > Secale > Secale cereale. Next base: position 553,508,322 of record LR738715.1, on the reverse strand, counting down.
CTACCTTCGGTACATCAATACTCATAAACTCATAATACCGATCGTCATCAAACGTTAAGAGTGCGGACCCTACGGGTTCGAGAACTATGTAGACATGACCGAGACTCATCTCCGGTCAATAACCAATAGCGGAACCTGGATGTTCATATTGGCTCCTACATATTCTACGAAGATCTTTTATCGGTCAGAACCGCATAACAACATACGTTGTTCCTTTTGTCAAACGGTATGTTACTTGCCCGAGATTCGATCATCGGTATCTCTATACCTAGTTCAATCTCGTTACCGGCAAGTCTCTTTACTCGTTCCGTAACACATCATCTCGTGACTAACTCATTAGTCTTTTGCTTGCAAGGCTTATTGTGATGTGTGTTACCGAGAGGGCCCAGAGATACCTCTCCGACACTCGGAGTGACAAATCCTAATCTTGATCTATGCCAACACCACGGATACTTTCGGAGACACCTGTAGAGCATCTTTATGATCATCCAGTTACGTTGTGACATTTGATAGCACACAAGGTGTTCCTACGGTATTCGGGAGTTGCATAATCTCATAGTCATAGGAACATGTATAAGTCATGAAGAAAGCAATAGCAGTTAAACTAAATGATCATAATGCTATGCTAACGGATGGGTCTTGTCCATCACATCATTCTCCTAATGATGTGATCCCGTTGACCAAATGACAACTCATGTCTATGGCTAGGAAACATAACCATCTTTGATCAATGAGCTAGTCTAGTAGAGGCATACTAGGGACATACTGTTTTGTCTATATATATTCACACATGTACTAAGTTTCCGGTTAATACAATTCTAGCATGAATAAAAGACATTTATCATGATATAAGGAAATATAAATAACAACTTTATTATTGCCTCTAGGGCATATTTCCTTCAGTCTCCCACTTGCACTAGAGTCAATAATCTAGCTCACATCGCCATGTGATTTAATACTGATAGTTCACGTCGTTATGTGAATAACACCCATAGTTCACATCACCATGTGACCAACACCCAAAGGGTTTACTAGAGTCAATAATCTAGTTCACATCGCTATGTGATTAATACCCAAGAGTAATGAGGTGTGATCATGTTTTGCTTGTGAGAGAAGTTTAGTCAACGGGTCTGTCATATACAGATCCCTATGTATTTCGCAAATTTCTATGTCTACAATGCTCTGCATGGAGCTACTCTAGCTAATTGCTCCCACTTTCAATACGCATCCAGATTGATACTTAGAGTCATCTGGATTTAGTGTCAAAGCTTGCATCGGCGTAACCCTTTACGACGAACTCTTTATCACCTCCATAATCGAGAAATATTTCCTTAGTCATCCAATTACTAAGGATAATTTTGACCGCTGTACAGTGATCTACTCCTGGATCACTATTGTACCTCCCTGTCAAACTCTTGGCAAGGTACACAACGTGTTTTGTACACAGCATGGCATACTTTATAGAATCTATGGCTGAGGCATAGGGAATGACTTTCATTCTCTCTATATTTTTCTGCCGTGGTCTGGCTTTGAGTCTTACTCAACTTCACACCTTACAAGTTAGGCAAGAACTTCTTCTTTGACTGATCCATTTTGAACTACTTCAAAATCTTATCAAGGTATGTACTCATCGAAAGTCTTATCAAGCGTCTTGATCTATCTATATAGATCTTGATGCTCAATATGTAGGCAGCTTCACCGAGGTCTTTCTTTGAAAAACTCCTTTCAAACACTCCTTTATGCTTTCCAGAAAATTCTACATCATTTCCGATCGACAATATGTCATTCACATATACTTATCAGAAAGGTTGTAGTGCTCCCACTCACTTCTTGTAAATACAGGCTTCTCCAAAAGTCTGTATAAAACCATATGCTTTGATCACCTCATCAAAGCGTATATTCCAACTCCGAGATGCTTGCACCAGTCCATAGATGGATCACTGGAGCTTGCATAATTTGTTAGCACCTTTTGGATCGACAAAACCTTCTGGTTGTATCATATACAACTCTTCTTTGAGATATCCATTCAGGAATGTAGTTTTGACATCCATTTGCCAGATTTCATAATCATAAAATGCGGCAATTGCTAACATGATTCGGACAGACTTAAGCATCGCTACAGGTGAGAAAGTCTCATCGTAGTCAACTCCTTGAACTTGTCGAAAACCTTTCGCAACAAGTCGAGCTTTGTAAACAGTAATATTACCGTCTGCGTCGGTCTTCCTCTTGAAGATCCATTTATTTTCGATGGCTTGCCGATCATCGGGCAAGTCAACCAAAGTCCACACTTTGTTCTCATACATGGATCCCATCTCAGATTTCATGGCTTCAAGCCATTTTGCGGAATCTGGGCTCATCATCGCTTCCTCATAGTTCGTAGGTTCATCATGGTCTAGTAACATGATTTCCAGAACTGGGTTGCCGTACCACTCTGGTGCGGAACGTACTCTGGTTGATCTACGACGTTCAGCAGAAACTTGATCCGAAGTTTCATGATCATTATCATTAACTTCCTCACTAATTGGTGTAGTAATCACTGGAACAATTTCCTGTGATGTACTACTTTCCAATCCGGGAGAAGGCACAATTACCTCATCAAGTTCTACTTTCCTCCCACTCACTTCTTTCGAGAGAAACTCCTTCTCTAGAAAGGATCCATTTTTAGCAACGAATATCTTGCCTTCGGATCTGTGATAGAAGGTGTACCCAACAGTCTCTTTTGGGTATCCTATGAAGATTTACTTCTCCGGTTTGGGTTCGAGCTTATCATGTTGAAACTTTTTCACATAAGCATCGCAGTCCCAAACTTTAAGAAACAACAACTTTGGTTTCTTGCCAAACCACAGTTCTTAAGGCGTTGTCTCAATGGATTCAGATGAGGCCCTTATTTAACGTGAATGCAGCTGTCTCTAATGCATGACCCAAAACGATAGTGGTAAATCGGTAAGAGACATCATAGATCGCACCATATCCAATAAAGTACGGTTACGACGTTCGGACACACCATTATGCTGTGGTGTTCCGGGTGGCGTGAGCTGTGAAACTATTCCACATTGTTTCAAATGAAGACCAAACTCGTAACTCAAATATTCTCCTCCACGATCAGATCGTAGAAACTTTATTTTCTTGTTACGATGATTCTCTACTTCACTATGAAATTCTTTGAACTTTTCAAATGTTTCAGACTTGTGCTTTATAAAGTAGATATACCCATATCTGCTCAAATCATCAGTGAAGGTCAGAAAATAACGATACCCGCCGCGAGCTTCAACACTCACTGGCCCACATACATCAGTATGTATGATTTCCAACAAATCTGTTGCTCGCTCCATAGTTCCGGAGAACGGAGTTTTAGTCATCTTGCCCATGAGGCATGGTTCGCAAGCACCAAGTGATTCATAATCAAGTGATTCCAAAAGTCCATCATTATGGAGTTTCTTCATGCGTTTTACACCAATATGACCTAAACGGCAGTGCCACAAATAAGTTGCACTATCATTATTAACCTTGCATCTTTTGGCTTCAATATTATGAATATGTGTATCACATGATCGAGATCCAACAAACTATTTTCATTGGGTGTATGACTGTCGGTGTACTAAGGTAGGGGTACCCTAGTACCCCAACTTGTGCACGGGCAGCGGCAGCTCCCCGCGGCAGGGTTCACCACGCGCTTGTCGGAGACCTTCCTGACCCTTATCTAGCCATTCAAAAACAAAGTATACAAGACAGAAGACCAAGACCCCGGCAAGAGGAGCTTGCCGGGAAGGCCGCCCCAGGCTCGAGATTGCTTAACTAGCACGAGGCCCTGGCAAGAGGAGCTTGTCAGGACGAATAGAAGATTTCATCTTAGAAGACCCGGCAAGGGCTCGGGGAGCGGCAAGCTTCCGGGCCCGGCAAGGTCGAGATCCCCGGCAAGGTGCTTGCCGGGGGAGGTACGCTGTGTGCCCGCGCTCCAGCTCATCGGCCCACGCGTCGCCCTGGGGCCACTCCAGGGACGCGTGGCGGATGGCTGTGCAGCCTGGGGGACACGGTGGCACTCCACGGCAGAGGATCCATCGCCGTGGCAGACGGAGACGCAACGGCGGGAGCTTTTGGGGTCGACGGCGACGGGCATTAAATGCCCTTGTCCCCCACTGTTAAAGTAGGTATAGACCACTGTTCTGTACTGTAGCTCCACTGTTCCCGCACTGTTACAACTACCACCTATTTTACATTTTTACCCCTTTCTCCTACGTTGACACCTGTCGGTGACCCCTTGCACTATAAAAGGAGGCCCATGCACAACGTGGAGGGGGTTCGGTTCGGTTCGAAACCTAAATTACTCTCACGCACGGTGTAGCTGCTTCTTCAAGCTCCCGAGCGCTCAACTCAATACACAACCAAGCAGGAGTAGGGTTTTACGCATCCGTGCGGCCCGAACCTGGGTAAAACTGCCCGCGCGTCCGTTTCGATCTGCTCTTTGTGCTCCCTCCGCCCTCGTACCGCACAGACAAGGGGCTCCGGTCCCATAGGTGTTCGTGGTGGACAGTTTCCCCCGACATCTTTGGCGCGCCAGGTAGGGGACGTCGAGGTTGTGCGAACCTGATCCGGCGTTCGCGCGGGCGCAATCTTCATCAACCTCTCCAGCTTCATCAGCAACTTCATCAGCGACAACTCCATGGCCCCGAAGAAGAAGCCTTCGGAGGTCGGAGGCCCGTCCGCGTCTCACCCGCCGCCACCAGAGCCAACGGTGGGCGGGGGAGACGCCGTCGGAAGGGTGGTTGCCGGCGAGGACACTCACGGTGCCACCAGATCCAAGAACAGGACGGACGACCGGACCTCGGTCTCCGTGGACGCGCCACGTCCATCGCAACATACGACGACCCCGCAGCGCCATGCCACGGGAGGTGGTATCCGCTTGCTGGGACAAGGCCATACTGGAGGTTCGCGGGACGCCCCGGACCCCCGTCCGGGCACAAGCAAAGCGAAGGCGCCGGCGCGGGACCCCGCTCCTTCTAACGTCGTTAGAAGTCCGAGCGTATCCCGTTCCTCGCACCGCTCGCCCGCGTTCCCCACTACCCCGGCAGAAGCGCTCGCAAGGGCGCAGCTGCTCCTCGATTTTCCTCCAGCGGCCGACAAGGCCGAGGAATGGAGGGCCACTATCCGGAGCCTGATAGACTTCGCCAACAACGACTCTCCGCAGCAGCCGTCGGCCTCGCGGCCGCGGCAGGCCGAGAAGACGAAGGCTATCGGCGACAAGACTGCCGGGGGTGCGACAAGCGTGCACTCCCCGCCGCAGAAGCAGAAGACGCCGCCCCGCCGGAACAACCCCGACGACGGCTCCACAGCCTCGTCGGACCCGCGGGCCCGTCGGGACCAGCGCCAGGTCCTCGACGACCGGCGAGATGAAGACGCTCGGACTACGATCGAGCGCCGCCGAGAAGCTCGGCGACAATCCGACAAGAGAGCTGGGAACGCTGTCGACGCACCCGCGCCCGGTGAACCAGGCGACTTGCCGTACGCGGCAGGCTGCCCTGCGTTCACCCGCGAGCTGCGGCGCGTCCAGTGGCCCAGCATGAAGAACTTTAAGCCCGACGTACCGGAGAAGTACGACGGCAAGACGCACCCCTCGGAATTTCTCAGCGTCTACACCATAGCAGTGCAAGCTGCCGGGGGGCGCGACGAGAAGATCCTAGCCAACTATTTCCCGCTCGTGCTGAAGCCGAACGTCCGTTCGTGGCTCATGCACTTGCCGGAAGGCTCTATCTCTTCTTGGGCCGACCTCTGCCATCAGTTTGTTGGCGCCTTCACCGGCGGCCACAAACCCCATGGTCAGGAGAGCGATCTCCACATTTTGGCCCAGAAGGAAGGCGAACCCCTGCGCAAGTATATCCAACGTTTCAGCCGGGTGCAGCACAACATCCCCGATGTTCACCCTGCTGCGGTTATCAGCGCGTTCCATCAGAACGTGCGTAACCGCCGCATGCGTGAGGAGATGGCGATGACCAAGATCAGGGACGTCAGCGAGCTCTACGCTCTTGCCGACAAGTGCGCCCGTGCAGAAGAGGGGAGGAAACTCCCCGGGGAGGATGCTGGCGCAGGGGGAAGCGACAGCGACGACGCCGCCCCGGCAAAGAAGAGCCGGCGGCGGAACAACAGGAAGAAGGGCAAGAAGGAAGTGCTTGCCGTCGAGAAGTCCGGCAAAGAGGCCCCCGCCAAGCAAGCGCAGGCTGGCGGCTCCGGCAAGGAGCCTGCCCCTGCGGCGGCGGCCGACAAGCCGGGTAGCTCCGACAAGCAATACTGTAAGATTCACCGCACCAAGGGTCACGACCTCTCCAACTGTAAGCGCGTCGAGTACCTCGTCGAGCAGCAAAAGGCTGAGTACGAGAGGCGCGACAAGGAGAAGGCCCAAGGTGGCGGGGAAGAGCCCAGCAAGAAGCGGCCATTCAATGGCCGGGGAGGACGCCGCGGCAAGGCCAAGCAGCGGCAAGGAGATCGACCTCCCCGGGGCCGCGACAACGACGAAGACGACGATGAAGACATGGAGGACGACGAGAACAGCGAGCAGGAGTTCCAGAAGGCCACGGAAGTCCTATGCGTCGACGGTGGCGCCTCCCTGCACACCTCCCACCGCCAGCTGAAACAGTGGGTGCGTGAGGTAAATGCAGCGGAGCCGCCCGTGGAGTCGCGCAGGCTCCTCAAATGGTCCAGCACGCCCATCATTTTTGACCTTGAGGACCACCCTGACCGCACCACGGCGGTCGGGTGCTTGCCGATGCTGGTCTCACCCACCATCCGCAACCTCAAGGTCACCAAAATGTTGGTTGACGGCGGGGCCGGCCTGAACTTGATCTCCTCTGCTGTGATCAAGAAACTCCAGATTCAAGACGGCGAGCTCGAAGAGACCGGTTCATTCCAAGGAATCAACCCGGGAAGGAGCAAGCCCAAGGGAAAGATTACTCTGCCGGTGACCTTTGGCGGGGAGCTCAACTTCAGAACTGAGCGCATCACCTTTGACGTTGCTGATATTCCATTGCCCTACAATGGGATACTCGGCCGTCCCGCCCTCGCCAAGTTCATGGCAGCTTCCCACTATGCCTACAACGTGCTGAAGATGCCGGGGCCGATAAGCGTCATCACTGTCCACAGCGACAAGAAAGATGCGCTTATTTGCGCCGACAAGATTTACCGGGATGCGGCAGCTGCGGCCGAGAAGGATACTCTTGCCGCTGAAGCTCCCGGGGGGAAGAAGACGAAGACCAAGTCCGGCAAGTGCTCTGGGACACACTCCGGCAACCGCACCTCTTCGGAGTGCTGCGCTGCCGTCGAGGACGTTCCATCGAGCTCCACCGGCAAGAGCAATAAAGGAATGGCTGCTCCTCCGGCAACCAAGAAGGTGTCCGCAAGGGAGGATGGCACTGGAGGTACCTTCACCATCAGCGCCACCCTTGACAGCAAATAGGAAAGCGCGCTCGTCGCCTTCCTGCGGGCGAATGTCGATGTGTTTGCTTGGCAACCATCTGACATCCCCGGTGTTCCCAGGAAGGTGATTGAGCACAAGCTTGCTGTCTGCCCTCATGCGCGGCCCATCAAGCAAAAAGTAAGAAAGCAAGCCGTGGAGCGCCAAGAGTTCATCAACGAGGAGATCAAGAAACTAGAGGCAGCAGGCCTAGTTAGAGGTGTGATCCATCCGACGTGGTTGGCAAACCCAGTCGTCGTGCGCAAAGCCAACGGGAAGTGGAGACTGTGTATAGACTTCACTGATGTCAATAAAGCATGTCCCAAGGATCCCTTCCCTTTGCCGCGCATTGACCAGATCGTTGACTCCACTGCCGGATGTGAGCTACTCTGTTTTCTTGATGCATACTCAGGCTATCACCAGATTTTCATGGCCAAGGAAGATGAAGAGAAGACCGCATTTATCACTCCATGTGGCACTTACTGCTTTATCCGCATGCCATTTGGACTGAAGAATGCAGGCTCAACTTTTGCAAGGGTAGTGTACACTGCTTTTGAGCCACAGATCCACAGGAATGTAGAAGCCTACATGGATGATATCGTGGTGAAGAGCAAGAGCAAAGAAACACTGATTCAGGACTTGGAAGAAACATTTCAGAACCTGCGCAGGATACAGCTCAAGCTGAACCCCGAGAAGTGCGTCTTTGGAGTCCCCTCCGGCAAGCTTCTCGGGTTCTTTGTTTCGCAGAGAGGGATTGAAGCCAACCCCGACAAGATCAAAGCCATCGAGCAGATGGAAGCCCCGAGGCGAGTCAAGGATGTCAGGAGGCTTGCAGGTTGTGTGGCTGCCCTCAGTAGGTTCGTTTCTAAATCTGCAGAACGCGCCCTGCCTTTCTTCAAAATCTTGAAGAAGGCAGGTCCCATGAAGTGGACTCCGGAAGCGGAGGCAGCGCTGCAAGATTTGAAACGGTACCTTTCCTCTCCTCCAATACTTGTCGCACCTAGACCACAGGAAAAGTTGCTGCTGTATTTGGCGGCAACCAACCAGGTGGTTAGTGCTGCGTTAGTAGCGGAGAGAGAGTCCGACGAGGAGGTCACACCACCGGCAAGCGAATCCAGCGACAAGCAGGGGGCTGCCCCGACAAGCTCTGGCCCCGACAAAGATGAATCTGCGCAGGAAAAGGAAGAGGTGCGGAAGAAGATGGTGCAGCGCCCAGTGTATTTTGTAAGTTCCCTTCTCCAGGGGGCTAGATCAAGGTACTCTGGTGTGCAAAAGTTGCTTTTCGGCCTTCTCATGGCCTCGAGAAAGCTGCGCCACTACTTCCAAGCCCATGAGATAACAGTGGTCACTCGCTTTCCCTTGAAGAGGATATTGCACAATCCAGAGGCAACAGGCAGGATCGTCGAGTGGGCACTGGAACTGTCAAGCTTCGGACGCAAATTTGAAAGTACTTCAACCATTCAGAGCCGAGCTTTGGCAGAATTTATAGCTGAGTGGACCCCAACGCCAGAAGAGGAAGTTCAAGAAACGAGTGTACCCGTGCAAGAAGCGACAAGTGAATGGGTAATGTATTTTGACGGTGCCTTCTCGCTGCAAGGCGCCGGTGCTGGCGTGGTGCTCATCGCGCCCACCGGAGAGCACCTCAAGTATATTATCCAGATGCACTTCCCAAGAGAGCAAGCGACAAACAATACTGCAGAGTATGAAGGCTTGCTCGCCGGCCTCAGAATTGCGGCTGAACTTGGGATCAGAAAGCTGATTGTACGTGGGGATTCTCAGTTGGTGGTCCGGCAAGTCAACAAGAGCTACCAGAGCCCTTTGATGGAAGCTTATGTAGATGAAGTGAGGAAGCTTGAAGAGCACTTTGAAGGTCTGCAGATGGAGCATGTCCCGAGAGCTCAGAATGAAATTGCAGATGGCCTTTCAAAGTGTGCTGCGATGAAGTTACCTGTGGAACCAGGGACCTTCCTGCTCAAGCTAACTCAGCCATCAGTTACACCATCAATTGGGCAGTCTAAGAAGAGAAAGTTGGTCTCCGGCGACTACTTGCCGGCGGATCTTCCAGAAACCGCCGCCAAGGTCCCCAAGATCAACGACCAGAACGCTGAGGAACAGTTTGCTCCTGCAAGCCCTCGGGCTTGTGCAGTTGAAGCAAGTGTTCCCGACAAGCCTCGCCCCGGCGAGCTTGCCGGGGGACCGTCAGCTCCGACAGGACCAGAGGTCTTTGCCGTAGAAGCTGGGGTTCCCGCAGCGGCCCTCGAGCCTTTAGTCCTTGCCGTCGAGCCCCGGGCTCCGGCATGGGCACAGCAGATCGTCCGTTTTTTGCAAACTGGAGAACTTCCCGACGACCCTCAGGAGATAGAGAAGATAACCAGGCAGTCAAGTATGTATCAGTTTATGGATAACGAGCTGTACAGAAGAAGACTCAATGGTGTCAGGTTGAAGTGCATCTCCAGGGAAGATGGACAGAAGCTGTTGGCGGAAATACACGGAGGCATATGCGGCCACCACATTGGCGCAAGGGCACTTGCCGGGAAAGCTTTCCGGCAAGGGTTCTTTTGGCAAGAAGCCCTCCAAGATGCAACTGCACTAGTAACCAAGTGTGAAGCGTGCCAGTTCCATGCAAAGCAAATACATCAGCCAGCTCAAGCTCTCCAAACAATCCCTTTATCCTGGCCCTTCTCGGTCTGGGGGCTCGATATCCTCGGCCCTTTCCCTCGTGCTGTCGGGGGCTTTGAGTACTTGTACGTTGCAATCGACAAGTTCACAAAGTGGCCGGAAGTGGAGCCAGTGAGAAAGGTGACAGCACAGTCAGCAGTCAGGTTCTTCAGGTCGATTGTTTGCCGTTTCGGGATCCCTAACAGGATCATCACCGACAACGGTACACAATTCACTAGTCGCACCTTCATGCAGTACGTCCAAGACCTTGGCGCCAAGGTCTGTTTCGCTTCTGTTGCTCACCCGAGGAGCAACGGTCAAGCGGAGAGGGCAAATGCTGAAGTGCTGCGCGGACTCAAGACAAGGACCTTTGACAGGCTGCGCAAGTGCGGAAGGAATTGGATAGAGGAGCTCCCGGCGGCTCTTTGGTCAATCAGAACGACACCAAGTCGAGCCACCGGACAGACACCCTTTGCCCTAGTCTACGGGGCAGAAGCAGTTATCCCCACGGAACTCGTATACGGATCTCCTCGAGTGCTCGCTTATGATGAGCTCGAGCAAGAGCAACTGCGGCAAGAAGACGCATTGCTCCTTGAGGAGGGACGTCTCCAGGCTGCTGTACGAGCTGCTCGATACCAGCAAGCTTTGCGCCGCTACCATAGCCGCAAAGTCAAGGCCAGGAGTCTCGAGGAAGGCGACCTTGTTCTTCGGCGTGTTCAGTCCGCCAAGAATTCCAACAAGTTGACGCCGAAGTGGGAAGGCCCTTATCGGGTGAGACAAGTTACGAGGCCCGGCGCTGTCCGCCTCGAGACCGAAGAAGGCTTACCGGTGAGCAACTCCTGGAACATAGAGCATCTTCGCAAGTTTCACCCCTAAGGCGCGGTTGCCGTGATCCGCTCCGGCAACCACCTTTTGTACAAGCCTTGCCGCTGTTGCATGTAACCCTTTGTACAAAGCCGGGCGCAGACCCCGTGCATCAGTAAAGATTTCGTGTTTTCGCATCGATTGCCTTTCGCATGCTTCTCTTTGCTATTTGCATGTTTTATTTGGCATTTGATGCAACACTTAGACATTCGGTAAGCACTATTACGCCGAAAGGCGACATGCTTGTTTTCCTCTCCTTTTCCTTTTTCTCTCAAGCAGAAGGGACGCTCCTCGCGCACAAGTTTGCCGGGGGGGGAGGAGATGGAGGAGGAACTAAGTGCCGTTCAAGTGAGAAGAGCCTTACCGGGAAGCAAACAACATGAGCAAGCAGCTTATGAAAGATAAGTTGTTAGAATTTGACCAGTTCAAATTTTAAATTTTGGTTGTCTTCCTTGAACGATCACACTTTGTATGGAAAACCTGTGCGCGGAGGAACCTACCCGTGGCTTGCCGCACCCTTATCTTGTCTTCGAGTTCACTCAACGATTTAAGTGAGCTGCGACAAGTGTCGCGCCCTTGCCTCGTTTCCGAGTACACTCAGCAAGCTAAGTGCGTTGCGACCTGCTGCGGCAAGGTTGCTTGCCGACAAGGACCTTGGCCAGCAGGCTGCTCAGAGTCCAGCACTCAGCGCTCGCGGCAAGGGCCCCTTGCCGGCAAGCTCCCCGGGAGCGTAGGGTGAAAAACATACAAAGTCAAAGATTGGGACAAGGAAGATAACATTGCACTGATTGATTGAAGTAAAAGCAAATATCTTACAAGGATAACTTGTCGCAATGGACTAATGAGTTCATAACATAACGTGCAGCAACAAAAAGATAAAGATAGATGGGGCCCTAGTCTACGCGGTCGCCCTCCTTCCTGCCAAGCTTTGCCACCTTGGCGATGATGTGGCTGACCTGCTCCTTCAGGGCCTCCGTGTTCGCATCCTCCGGCAAGCTGCGAAGAACGTTCGTGAGGTTGATCCCCGGGTTGCGGAACACGATCTTCGTCAAGACCCGCTCCAGAGTTCCCGCGCAGAGACGGCGCGACTCCTCGGCCAGCTGCGCGGGGATGCGGTTCCGGAGACCTGCAAGGGCCGGAGCGACGCCTCTGAAGAAGAGGCTGAGCTTGGCGCTGTGCGGGAGATCTGGATCCGGCGAGTAGATAAGATGCTCGGCCTTCAAGGCAAGCAACTCCTGGTCAATGTTGGACGCAGAAGAAGCCAGCTCTTCGGTCCACGCCTCGATGGTCTGCCGGAATAGCTCAGACGCCTTGTTGACGCTATCCACTAAAGTCCGCTCCTTCCGGAGCTCCTCCTTCAGCTTGTCTTCTCGGAGCTTGGCGGCGTCAATTGAATCCCTCAGAGTTGAGACCTTCAGCTCCAAGTCTTCGATGGAATCCTTGGCGGCCTTCAACTCGTCGCCCTTCTTTGATAAGCTTACTTGGAGCTCCGCGTTGGTGTGGGCGTCCTTCTCGCGCTCAGTAATGAGCGCGGCAACCTTCTCGGCGCTCACCTTCATCGCCTTCTCCAACTGGACGACCTTGGCGGCGAGCTCCTTCTTGGCGTCTTCCGCGGCAGCAGCAGCGGCTTTCGCCTCCTTCAGCTCCCCGCCAAGAGCAGCCTCGCGAGCGGCAAGGTCCTCCTCGTGGGAGTCGAGATCCACCTTCCGCTGCGCGAGCTCTCCCTCTCGCCGGGACATCTCCACCCCGGCGAGCCGTTGCTGTTCCTCAGCCTCGGCCTTCTCCAGCACCCATTCTTCATATTCGCCGGCAAGACGCTCGCGCGCCTCCGCCACCTCGCGGAGGCCCGCCTTGTGGGCAGCGCTGAGCTCCGCCGCACGCTTCTCCATTTCGGCGGCGGCCTTGGCGGCAAGCGCTTCCCGGGAGGCGAGCTTCGCCTGCCTGGCCCGGTAAAGGGCCAGGAGCTGGTGGAGAAGCTTCTCCTCCTCGGGCCCATCTCCTTCGCCGGGCGCTTCGACGACTGTCAGACCCGCGGAGGCGAGGACTTCCCCGTCAAACGCCTCGCCCTCCGCGGGAGCTCTTGATGAAGACCCCCAAGGCACTTGGATAAAGATGCCATTGGGGGCACGAAGATAGTAACCGGCTGGCTCCTCGCCGGCGGAGGGACCGGCGGCCGGTGCAGCATCTGATGCTCCCGCCACCTCCGGGTTGGCGGTGCGGTCGCCGTCCCCCTCCCCGGCCGCTGCATCCGCAGCCGGAGCGGTCTCCTGCACGGCCGGCTCGGTGGTTTCGGCCGTCTCCGCGGTGACCTCGGCCATCTCCACGACGACGGGAACGTCATCGCCGCCGCCCTGCGCGCCCTCCTCATCCTCAATATTGATGACCTCGGTCTCCATCGGCACGGGAGGAGGAGGAGGAAGATCTAGAAGAAGAAGAAAAAGAAGTTCAAAATCAAACAAAGATCCGAAAAGAAGCAAAGTCAAGAAAACCAAGTACAGAACATACCTTGGCGGGCGTCCTCTGCGGCGGGCTCCCTTGCCGGGGAGCTCGGCCTTGGCGGAGTGGCCGCCCTCGCCGGGCTGCTCGCCCTTGGCGGGGTACTCTGCCTTGGCGGCGGAGTACCCGCCCTTGGCGGAGCACTCTCCCTTGCCGGAGGGTTCGGCCTTGGCGGGGACGGCGGGGCCTGCGGCTCCTCGGTGACGGTCTCCGGGCGCTCTTCCCGCTGCGGCTCCACCTCTGCAAAGAACAGGACCAGAAACGTCAAGACATGAAGACAAAACCAAATCCTCAGGCGTACCCCGACAAGCGAGAAGAAAGAACCCCAGACTTACGCTGGGGGCTGCGCTGCGGGCTGCGCTGGGGGCTGCTCATCGGAGCAGTGCCAGAGTCCGGCAGGATCGGCTCCGGTGCGTCCTCTGTTGCCGCCGCCGCCGAGTCCTCCGCGACCTCAGCCTCGGGCGCCTTGGTCCTCTTCGCGGCGCGATGGGCCAGGGTCCTGAAACCAGAACAGAAGACAGAGTTAGCATCAACAGAAGCTCAAGACAAAAATTAAGAAGATAAAGAATCTCAGATCCTTACTCCTGGTCCTCCTCGTCGTCCTCGCTCAGGGCGGAGAAGTCGTACTCCACCGTGGGCGCGTCGACGCGAGGAGCGGGAGGCGAGGACTCCCTCGCGCGCTTGGTACTCGCCGGGGCTGGGGGCTGCGAAGACCCAGCCCCTGTGGCTGCCGGCGCCCGGGGGACGGGCGGAGCCGTTGCTCCGCTCCGAGAAGACCCTTGCCGGCTCGGTGCCGGCCTGCGGGACGCCTCTGTCGTGGTCTGCGCGCGCGGGGCCTCTGCCGTGGCCGGCACGCCGGTCGCCCTTGGCACGGCTTGGCTCGGCTGGGGAGCTGCCCGGCGAGCTGGCTGTTGCCGGGGCGCTCGCGCCTGCTCCCCCGTCGCCGCCTTGCGGAGACGCTTCAATGGGGACTGCTTCGGGCTTGCCGGGGGCGGGGAGCTCTCCGACGGGGAGAGGTCGTCGGCGTACAACTCTGTCGATCCGCCAGAGTCTTCGGCCTCCTCCTCCTCCTCCTCCTCTGCCTCGGCCGGCTCGCTGGGCCCAGCATCCGACGATGCGGCCCTCTTCCCCTTGGCGCCTCCGCCCCTCGCGGCGCCTCTGCTTCCTCCGGCTGTGCCCTCCATTGCCGCGGCCTCCGTCGCGATCCCACTGATCCCGGAGTGCCTCAGCGAGGGGACCCCGGCGAGCGCGTCGGGAGGGAGCTCTAGCAGCTTGCGAATCTCCTCCTTATCCGCCTGGCTGGAGGCATCCGCGGCTTCCGCCTCCGCGGGTGTGTATCCAAAGTTTCCCGCCGCCGCGGCTGCGGCGACTTCTTCAGCGCGAGAAGCCATGTAAGCAATCTCTTGGTCGGTGGTGGCCCGCGTGTGCAGCTTGAGATCGTCCTTCTTCTCCAACACCTCCACAAGGCGATCGTAGAACTCGAGGACGTCGATAGGCTTGGGCGCAATCCACGTGCGCTCCAATCCATGAGAGTCGCACGCGGGCATCATAGCGACAAGACGATCCCGGGCGCTGCTGGCGCAGAGCGGCACCACTCCCCGGGGAGCGCGGAAGTACTCGGGGTGTGCCGGGTCGAACTTGAAAAGTTCCCTGACCATACCCCGCAGCTCGAGTGTTGTGAAGTTAAAATTGAGGCCGGGGCGCAGCCTCATGATGTCTGCCGGGCCGCCATATTGCCACGCCGGCCTTTTCCGGTCTTGGAGGGGGGCGATCCGGCGACGAAGAAAGTCCGCGCCCACTTCAGCGACAGACAGCGGCGCCATCCGAAGACGAAGGATTCTGACGAGAGCGATATCCAGCTTGGCATCGTCGGAATCAAAATTACTCCAATCCCTGCCGCGCACGATGGGCGATGTGCGCGGCGCGGTGAAGTGTTGCGGCCGCTCCTCGACGACCCAGCACCACTCCGCGCGCCACTCTTCCCACTTGCCGCGGAGCTCCCCCGGCAAGTAGGATAATTTCTTATTCAGCCTAAACACCCAAGAGATTCCTCCGGAGAGGGGGGCGTCGGCCTCTACTCTGGGGATGAAAAAGTGCCTAAAGAGAGCTACGTTGGGCTGGATTCCTACGAAGTTTTCGCACATGTGTGCGAAAACGGACATGGTGAGGATGGCGTTGGGAGTGAAATCGAGGAGGTGGAGGCCATAAGTATTCATGATATCGCAGAAAAAGTTTGAGAAGGGAGGGCACAGACCGCAGTGGAAGAAGGCTGCGAAAAAGTAATACCCGCCGGGGTAGTGATCCTTGGCGGCGGCCGGGTAGACGCGCGTGCGGGGGTGCGCTGGGGTCTCCTTGGCCCAGAACAAATAATATTTGTTCCAAAGCTCCCGCACGCCGAGCTTCGGCGCAAAGACGATGTGCTCCTTCCGGAACGCGACGAGCTTCGCCGCCTGATCTGACTTCTCCCGCTTGGACTTCTCCGACTTCGCCTTGTCGGTCTTTGGGGCCATGGCGGACGCGGTGGAAGGAAGGGGACGAAGAGCTTGGTGATGGCGGAGGAGTAGAGGCAAAGAGCAGAGGAATCTGAGGAAGAAGACGATGGCAATGAGTGCGCAGGGAGGGGAACCGCGCCGCTCTCTCTGCTTTTATGGGGGAGTGGGGGGCGTTTCGCCCTTCCCATTAAAGAAATCGTGGGCACGTCCCATCCCACGGCGCCGCAATCGACGCGTGCCGTTGCCGTGGGGTGCGGCGGATATGGAAGTGGATTCGGCGCGCCGCGGGCCGCGGGTGCCCGTGCACTGTTTTGGGCCTGGCCCAACAGCGCTCGGCACCGTGTGTGGCCCAGGCCCGGGGGCTCCTGTCGGTGTACTAAGGTAGGGGTACCCTAGTACCCCAACTTGTGCACGGGCAGCGGCAGCTCCCCGCGGCAGGGTTCACCACGCGCTTGCCGGAGACCTTCCTGCCCCTTATATAGCCATTCAAAAACAAAGTATACAAGACAGAAGACCAAGACCCCGGCAAGAGGAGCTTGCCGGGAAGGCCGTCCCAGGCTCGAGATTGCTTAACTAGCACGAGGCCCTGGCAAGAGGAGCTTGTCAGGACGAATAGAAGATTTTATCTTAGAAGACCCGGCAAGGGCTCGGGGAGCGGCAAGCTTCCGGGCCCGGCAAGGTCGAGATCCCCGGCAAGGTGCTTGCCGGGGGAGGTGCGCTGTGTGCCCGCGCTCCAGCTCATCGGCCCACGCGTCGCCCTGGGGCCACTCCAGGGACGCGTGGCGGATGGCTGTGCAGCCTGGGGGACACGGTGGCACTCCACGGCAGGGGATCCATCGCCGTGGCAGACGGAGACGCAACGGCGGGAGCTTTTGGGGTCGACGGCGACGGGCATTAAATGCCCTTGTCCCCCACTGTTAAAGTAGGTATAGACCACTGTTCTGTACTGTAGCTCCACTGTTCCCGCACTGTTACAACTACCACCTCTTTTACATTTTTACCCCTTTCTCCTACGTTGACACCTGTCGGTGACCCCTTGCACTATAAAAGGAGGCCCATGCACAACGTGGAGGGGGTTCGAAACCTAGATTACTTTCACGCACGGTGTAGCTGCTTCTTCAAGCTCCCGAGCGCTCAACTCAATACACAACCAAGCAGGAGTAGGGTTTTACGCATCCGTGCGGCCCGAACCTGGGTAAAACTGCCCGCGCGTCTGCCTCGATCTGCTCTTCGTGCTCCCTCCGCCCTCGTACCGCACAGACAAGGGGCTCCGGTCCCATAGGTGTTCGTGGCGGACAGTTTCCCCCGACATCTTTGGCGCGCCAGGTAGGGGGCGTCGAGGTTGTGCGAACCTGATCCGGCGTTCGCGCGGGCGCATTCTCCATCAACCTCTCCAAGCTTCATCAACAACTTCATCAGCGACAACTCCATGGCCCCGAAGAAGAAGCCTTCGGAGGTCGGGGGCCCGTCTGCGTCTCATCCGCCGCCACCAGAGCCAACGGTGGGCGGGGGAGACGCCGTCGGAAGGGTGGTTGCCGGCGAGGACACTCACGGCGCCACCAGATCCAAGAACAAGACGGACGACCGGACTTCGGTCTCCGTAGACGCGCCGCGTCCATCACAGCACACAACGACCCCGCAGCGCCATACCACGGGAGGTGGTATCCGCTTGCTGGGACAAGGCCATACTGGAGGTTCGCGGGACGCCCCGGACCCCCGTCCGGGCACAAGCAAAGCGAAGGCGCCGGCACGGGACCCCGCTCCTTCTAACGTCGTTAGAAGTCCGAGCGTATCCCGCTCCTCGCACCGCTCGCCCGCGTTCCCCACTACTCCGGCAGAAGCGCTCGCAAGGGCGCAGCTGCTCCTCGATTTTCCTCCAGCGGCCGACAAGGCCGAGGAATGGAGGGCCACTATCCGGAGCCTGATAGACTTCGCCAACAACGACTCCCCGCAGCAGCCGTCGGCCTCGCGGCCGCGGCAGGCCGAGAAGACGAAGGCTATCGGCGACAAGACTGCCGGGGGTGCGACAAGCGTGCACTCCCCGCCGCAGAAGCAGAAGACGCCGCCCCCGCCGGAACAACCCCGACGACGGCTCCACAGCCTCGTCGGACCCGCGGGCCCGTCGGGACCAGCGCCAGGTCCTCGACGACCGGCGAGATGAAGACGCTCGGACCACGATCGAGCGCCGCCGAGAAGCTCGGCGACAATCCGACAAGAGAGCTGGGAACGCTGTCGACGCACCCGCGCCCGGTGAGCCAGGCGACTTGCCGTACGCGGCAGGCTGCCCTGCGTTCACCCGCGAGCTGCGGCGCGTCCAGTGGCCCAGCATGAAGAACTTTAAGCCCGACGTACCGGAGAAGTACGACGGCAAGACGCACCCCTCGGAGTTTCTCAGCGTCTACACCATAGCAGTGCAAGCTGCCGGGGGGCGCGACGAGAAGATCCTAGCCAACTACTTCCCGCTCGTGCTGAAGCCGAACGTCCGTTCGTGGCTCATGCACTTGCCGGAAGGCTCTATCTCTTCTTGGGCCGACCTCTGCCATCAGTTTGTTGGCGCCTTCACCGGCGGCCACAAACCCCATGGCCAGGAGAGCGATCTCCACATTTTGGCCCAGAAGGAAGGCGAACCCCTGCGCAAGTATATCCAACGTTTCAGCCGGGTACAGCACAACATCCCCGATGTTCACCCTGCTGCGGTTATCAGCGCGTTCCATCAGAACGTGCGTAACCGCCGCATGCGTGAGGAGATGGCGATGACCAAGATCAGGGACGTCAGCGAGCTCTACGCTCTTGCCGACAAGTGCGCCCGTGCAGAAGAGGGGAGGAAACTCCCCGGGGAGGATGCTGGCGCAGGGGGAAGCGACAGCGACGACGCCGCCCTGGCAAAGAAGAGCCGGCGGCGGAACAACAGGAAGAAGGGCAAGAAGGAAGTGCTTGCCGTCGAGAAGTCCGGCAAGGAGGCCCCCGCCAAGCAAGCGCAGGCTGGCGGCTCCGGCAAGGAGCCTGCCCCTGCGGCGGCGGCCGACAAGCCGGGTAGCTCCGACAAGCAATACTGTAAGATTCACCGCACCAAGGGTCACGACCTCTCCAACTGTAAGCGCGTCGAGTACCTCGTCGAGCAGCAAAAGGCTGAGTACGAGAGGCGCGACAAGGAGAAGGCCCAAGGTGGCGGGGAAGAGCCCAGCAAGAAGCGGCCATTCAATGGCCGGGGAGGACGCCGCGGCAAGGCCAAGCAGCGGCAAGGAGATCGACCTCCCCGGGGCCGCGACAACGACGAAGACGACGATGAAGACATGGAGGACGACGAGAACAGCGAGCAGGAGTTCCAGAAGGCCACGGAAGTCCTGTGCGTCGACGGTGGCGCCTCCCTGCACACCTCCCACCGCCAGCCTTCTGACATCCTTGACGCGCTTCGGGGCTTCTATCTGCTCGATGGCTTTGATCTTGTCGGGATTGGCTTCAATCCCCCTTTGTGATACAAAGAACCCGAGAAGCTTGCCGGAGGGAACTCCAAAGACGCACTTCTCGGGGTTCAGCTTGAGCTGTATCCTGCGCAGGTTCTGAAACGTTTCTTCTAAGTCTTGAATCAGTGTTTCTTTGCTCTTGCTCTTCACCACGATGTCATCCATGTAGGCTTCTACATTCCTGTGGATCTGTGGCTCAAAAGCAGTGTACACTACCCTTGCAAAAGTGGAGCCTGCATTTTTCAGTCCAAATGGCATGCGGATAAAGCAATATGTGCCACATGGAGTGATAAATGCAGTCTTCTCTTCATCTTCCTTAGCCATGAAAATCTGGTGATAGCCTGAGTATGCATCAAGAAAACAGAGTAGCTCACATCCGGCAGTGGAGTCAACGATCTGGTCAATGCGCGGCAAAGGGAAGGGATCCTTGGGACATGCTTTATTGACATCAGTGAAGTCTATACACAGTCTCCACTTCCCGTTGGCTTTGCGCACGACGACTGGGTTTGCCAACCACGTCGGATGGATCACACCTCTAACTAGGCCTGCTGCCTCTAGTTTCTTGATCTCCTCGTTGATGAACTCTTGGCGCTCCACGGCTTGCTTCCTCACTTTTTGCTTGATGGGCCGCGCATGAGGGCAGACAGCAAGTTTGTGCTCAATCACCTTCCTGGGAACACCGGGGATGTCAGATGGTTGCCAAGCAAACACATCGACATTCGCCCGCAGGAAGGCGACGAGCGCGCTTTCCTATTTGCTGTCAAGGGTGGCGCTGATGGTGAAGGTACCACCAGTGCCATCCTCCTTTGCGGACACCTTCTTGGTTGCCGGAGGAGCAGCCATTCCTTTCTTGCTCTTGCCGGTGGAGCTCGATGGAACGTCCTCGACGGCGGCGCAGCACTCCGAAGAGGTGCGGTTGCCGGAGTGTGTCCCAGAGCACTTGCCGGACTTGGTCTTCGTCTTCTTCCCCCCGGGAGCTTCAGCGGCAAGAGTATCCTTCTCGGCCGCAGCTGCCGCATCCCGGTAAATCTTGTCGGCGCAAATAAGCGCATCTTTCTTGTCGCTGTGGACAGTGATGACGCTTATCGGCCCCGGCATCTTCAGCACGTTGTAGGCATAGTGGGAAGCTGCCATGAACTTGGCGAGGGCGGGACGGCCGAGGATCCCATTGTAGGGCAATGGAATATCAGCAACGTCAAAGGTGATGCGCTCAGTCCTGAAGTTGAGCTCCCCGCCAAAGGTCACCGGCAGAGTAATCTTTCCCTTGGGCTTGCTCCTTCCCGGGTTGATTCCTTGGAATGAACCGGTCTCTTCGAGCTCGCCGTCTTGAATCTGGAGTTTCTTGATCACAGCAGAGGAGATCAAGTTCAGCCCGGCCCCGCCGTCAACCAACATTTTGGTGACCTTGAGGTTGCGGATGGTGGGTGAGACCAGCATCGGCAAGCACCCGACCGCAGTGGTGCGGTCAGGGTGATCCTCAAGGTCAAAAATGATGGGCGTGCTGGACCATTTGAGGAGCCTGCGCGACTCCACGGGCGGCTCGGCTGCATTCACCTCACGCACCCACTGTTTCAGCTGGCGGTGGGAGGTGTGCAGGGAGGCGCCACCGTCGACGCATAGGACTTCCGTGGCCTTCTGGAACTCCTGCTCGCTGTTCTCGTCGTCCTCCATGTCTTCATCGTCGTCTTCGTCGTTGTCGCGGCCCCGGGGAGGTCGATCTCCTTGCCGCTGCTTGGCCTTGCCGCGGCGTCCTCCCCGGCCATTGAATGGCCGCTTCTTGCTGGGCTCTTCCCCGCCACCTTGGGCCTTCTCCTTGTCGCGCCTCTCGTACTCAGCCTTTTGCTGCTCGACGAGGTACTCGACGCGCTTACAGTTGGAGAGGTCGTGACCCTTGGTGCGGTGAATCTTACAGTATTGCTTGTCGGAGCTACCCGGCTTGTCGGCCGCCGCCGCAGGGGCAGGCTCCTTGCCGGAGCCGCCAGCCTGCGCTTGCTTGGCGGGGGCCTCTTTGCCGGACTTCTCGACGGCAAGCACTTCCTTCTTGCCCTTCTTCCTGTTGTTCCGCCGCCGGCTCTTCTTTGCCGGGGCGGCGTCGTCGCTGTCGCTTCCCCCTGCGCCAGCATCCTCCCCGGGGAGTTTCCTCCCCTCTTCTGCACGGGCGCACTTGTCGGCAAGAGCGTAGAGCTCGCTGACGTCCCTGATCTTGGTCATCGCCATCTCCTCACGCATGCGGCGGTTACGCACGTTCTGATGGAACGCGCTGATAACCGCAGCAGGGTGAACATCGGGGATGTTGTGCTGCACCCGGCTGAAACGTTGGATATACTTGCGCAGGGGTTCGCCTTCCTTCTGGGCCAAAATGTGGAGATCGCTCTCCTGACCATGGGGTTTGTGGCCGCCGGTGAAGGCGCCAACAAACTGATGGCAGAGGTCGGCCCAAGAAGAGATAGAGCCTTCCGGCAAGTGCATGAGCCACGAACGGACGTTCGGCTTCAGCACGAGCGGGAAATAGTTGGCTAGGATCTTCTCGTCGCGCCCCCCGGCAGCTTGCACTGCTATGGTGTAGACGCTGAGAAATTCCGAGGGGTGCGTCTTGCCGTCGTACTTCTCCGGTACGTCGGGCTTAAAGTTCTTCATGCTGGGCCACTGGACGCGCCGCAGCTCGCGGGTGAACGCAGGGCAGCCTGCCGCGTACGGCAAGTCGCCTGGTTCACCGGGCGCGGGTGCGTCGACAGCGTTCCCAGCTCTCTTGTCGGATTGTCGCCGAGCTTCTCGGCGGCGCTCGATCGTAGTCCGAGCGTCTTCATCTCGCCGGTCGTCGAGGACCTGGCGCTGGTCCCGACGGGCCCGCGGGTCCGACGAGGCTGTGGAGCCGTCGTCGGGGTTGTTCCGGCGGGGCGGCGTCTTCTGCTTCTGCGGCGGGGAGTGCACGCTTGTCGCACCCCCGGCAGTCTTGTCGCCGATAGCCTTCGTCTTCTCGGCCTGCCGCGGCCGCGAGGCCGACGGCTGCTGCGGAGAGTCGTTGTTGGCGAAGTCTATCAGGCTCCGGATAGTGGCCCTCCATTCCTCGGCCTTGTCGGCCGCTGGAGGAAAATCGAGGAGCAGCTGCGCCCTTGCGAGCGCTTCTGCCGGAGTAGTGGGGAACGCGGGCGAGCGGTGCGAGGAGCGGGATACGCTCGGACTTCTAACGACGTTAGAAGGAGCGGGGTCCCGCGCCGGCGCCTTTGCTTTGCTCGTGCCCGGACGGGGGTCCGGGGCGTCCCGCGAACCTCCGGTATGGCCTTGTCCCAGCAAGCGGATACCACCTCCCGTGGTATGGCGCTGCGGGGTCGTCGTATGTTGCGATGGACGTGGCGCGTCCACGGAGACCGAGGTCCGGTCGTCCGTCCTGTTCTTGGATCTGGTGGCACCGTGAGTGTCCTCGCCGGCAACCACCCTTCCGACGGCGTCTCCCCCGCCCACCGTTGGCTCTGGTGGCGGCGGGTGAGACGCGGACGGGCCTCCGACCTCCGAAGGCTTCTTCTTCGGGGCCATGGAGTTGTCGCTGATGAAGTTGCTGATGAAGCTGGAGAGGTTGATGAAGATTGCGCCCGCGCGAACGCCGGATCAGGTTCGCACAACCTCGACGCCCCCTACCTGGCGCGCCAAAGATGTCGGGGGAAACTGTCCACCACGAACACCTATGGGACCGGAGCCCCTTGTCTGTGCGGTACGAGGGCGGAGGGAGCACGAAGAGCAGATCGAGGCAGACGCGCGAGCAGTTTTACCCAGGTTCGGGCCGCACGGATGCGTAAAACCCTACTCCTGCTTGGTTGTCTATTGAGTTGAGCGCTCGGGAGCTTGAAGAAGCAGCTACACCGTGCGTGAGAGTAATCTAGGTTTCGAACCCCCTCCACGTTGTGCATGGGCCTCCTTTTATAGTGCAAGGGGTCACCGACAGGTGTCAACGTAGGAGAAAGGGGTAAAAATGTAAAAGAGGTGGTAGTTGTAACAGTGCGGGAACAGTGGAGCTACAGTACAGAACAGTGGTCTATACCTACTTTAACAGTGGGGGACAAGGGCATTTAATGCCCGTCGCCGTCGACCCCAAAAGCTCCCGCCGTTGCGTCTCCGTCTGCCACGGCGATGGATCCCCTGCCGTGGAGTGCCACCGTGTCCCCCAGGCTGCACAGCCATCCGCCACGCGTCCCTGGAGTGGCCCCAGGGCGACGCGTGGGCCGATGAGCTGGAGCGCGGGCACACAGCGCACCTCCCCCGGCAAGCACCTTGCCGGGGATCTCGACCTTGCCGGGCCCGGAAGCTTGCCGCTCCCCGAGCCCTTGCCGGGTCTTCTAAGATAAAATCTTATATTCGTCCTGACAAGCTCCTCTTGCCAGGGCCTCGTGCTAGCTAAGCAATCTCGAGCCTGGGACGGCCTTCCCGGCAAGCTCCTCTTGCCGGGGTCTTGGTCTTCTGTCTTGTATACTTTGTTTTTGAATGGCTAGATAAGGGGCAGGAAGGTCTCCGGCAAGCGCGTGGTGAACCCTGCCGCGGGGAGCTGCCGCTGCCCGTGCACAAGTTGGGGTACTAGGGTACCCCTACCTTAGTACACCGACAGGAGCCCCCGGGCCTGGGCCACACACGGTGCCGAGCGCTGTTGGGCCAGGCCCAAAACAGTGCACGGGCACCCGCGGCCCGCGGCGCGCCGAATCCACTTCCATATCCGCCGCACCCCATGGCAACGGCACGCGTCGATTGCGGCGCCGTGGGATGGGACGTGCCCACGATTTCTTTAATGGGAAGGGCGAAACGCCCCCCACTCTCCCATAAAAGCAGAGAGAGCGGCGCGGTTCCCCTCCCTGCGCACTCATTGCCATCGTCTTCTTCCTTAGATTCCTCTGCGCTTTGCCTCTACTCCTCCGCCACCACCAAGCTCTTCGTCCCCTTCCTTCCACCGCGTCCGCCATGGCCCCAAAGACCGACAAGGCGAAGTCGGAGAAGTCCAAGCGGGAGAAGTCAGATCAGGCGGCGAAGCTCGCCGCGTACCGGAAGGAGCACATTGTCTTCGCGCCGAAGCTCGGCGTGCGGGAGCTCTGGAACAAATATTATTTGTTCTGGGCCAAGGAGACCCCAGCGCACCCCCGCACGCGCGTCTACCCGGCCGTCGCCAAGGACCACTACCCCGGCGGGTATTACTTTTTCGCAGCCTTCTGCTTAAGTGAAAAAGGAAAAGGAGAGGGAAACAAGCATATTGCCTTTCGGCGTAATAGCGCTTACCGAATGTCTAAGTGTTGCATCAAATGCCAAATAAAACATGCAAATAGCAAAGAGAAGCATGCGAAAGGCAATCGATGCGAAAACACGAAATCTTTACTGATGCACGGGGTCTGCGCCCGGCTTTGTACAAAGGGTTACATGCAACAGCGGCAAGGCTTGTACAAAAGGTGGTTGCCGGAGCGGATCACGGCAACCGCGCCTTAGGGGTGAAACTTGCGAAGATGCTCTATGTTCCAGGAGTTGCTCACCGGTAAGCCTTCTTCGGTCTCGAGGCGGACAGCGCCGGGCCTCGTGACTTGTCTCACCCGATAAGGGCCTTCCCACTTCGGCGTCAACTTGTTGGAATTCTTGGCGGACTGAACACGCCGAAGAACAAGGTCGCCTTCCTCGAGACTCCTGGCCTTGACTTTGCGGCTATGGTAGCGACGCAAAGCTTGCTGGTATCGAGCAGCTCGTACAGCAGCCTGGAGACGTCCCTCCTCAAGGAGCAATGCGTCATCTTGTCGCAGTTGCTCTTGCTCGAGCTCATCATAAGCGAGCACTCGAGGAGATCCGTATACGAGTTCCGTGGGGAGAACTGCTTCTGCTCCGTAGACTAGAGCAAAAGGTGTCTGTCCGGTGGCTCGATTTGGTGTCGTTCTGATTGACCAAAGAGCCGCCGGGAGCTCCTCTATCCAATTCTTTCCGCACTTGCGCAGCCTGTCAAAGGTCCTTGTCTTGAGTCCGCGCAGCACTTCAGCATTTGCCCTCTCCGCTTGGCCGTTGCTCCTCGGGTGAGCAACAGAAGCGAAACAGACCTTGGCGCCAAGGTCTTGGACGTACTGCATGAAGGTGCGACTAGTGAATTGCGTACCGTTGTCGGTGATGATCCTGTTAGGGATCCCGAAACGGCAAACAATCGACCTGAAGAACCTGACTGCTGACTGTGCTGTCACCTTTCTCACTGGCTCCACTTCCGGCCACTTTGTGAACTTGTCGATTGCAACGTACAAGTACTCAAAGCCCCCGACAGCGCGAGGGAAAGGGCCGAGGATATCGAGCCCCCAGACCGAGAAGGGCCATGACAAAGGGATTGTTTGGAGAGCTTGAGCTGGCTGATGTATTTGCTTTGCATGAAACTGGCACGCTTCACACTTGGTTACTAGTGCAGTTGCATCTTGGAGGGCTTCTTGCCAAAAGAACCCTTGCCGGAAAGCTTTCCCGGCAAGCGCCCTTGCGCCAATGTGGTGGCCGCATATGCCTCCGTGTATTTCCGCCAACAGCTTCTGTCCATCTTCCCTGGAGATGCACTTCAACCTGACTCCATTGAGTCTTCTTCTGTACAGCTCGTTATCCACAAACTGATACATACTTGACTGCTTGGTTATCTTCTCTATCTCTTGAGGGTCGTCGGGAAGTTCTCCAGTTTGCAAAAAACGGACGATCTGCTGTGCCCATGCCGGAGCCCGGGGCTCGACGGCAAGGACTAAAGGCTCGAGGGCCGCTGCGGGAACCCCAACTTCTACGGCAAAGACCTCTGGTCCTGTCGGAGCTGACGGTCCCCCGGCAAGCTCGCCGGGGCGAGGCTTGTCGGGAACACTTGCTTCAACTGCACAAGCCCGAGGGCTTGCAGGAGCAAACTGTTCCTCAGCGTTGTCGTTGATCCTGGGGACCTTGGCGGCGGTTTCAGGAAGATCCGCCGGCAAGTAGTCGCCGGAGACCAACTTTCTCTTCTTGGACTGCCCAATTGATGGTGTAACTGATGGTTGAGTCAGCTTGAGCAAAAAGGTCCCTGGTTCCACAGGTAGCTTCATCGCAGCACACTTTGAAAGGCCATCTGCAATTTCATTTTGAGCTCTCGGGATGTGCTCCATTTGCAGACCTTCAAAGTGTTCTTCAAGCTTCCTCACTTCATCTACATATGCTTCCATCAAAGGGCTCTGGTAGCTCTTGTTGACTTGTCGGACCACCAACTGAGAATCGCCCCGCACAATCAGCTTCCTAATCCCAAGTTCGGCCGCAATCCTGAGGCCGGCAAGCAAGCCTTCATATTCTGCGGTGTTGTTTGTCGCCTGCTCCCTGGGAAAGTGCATCTGGATAACATATTTGAGGTGCTCTCCGGTGGGCGCGATGAGTACCACGCCGGCACCGGCGCCTTGCAGCGAGAAGGCACCGTCAAAATACATTACCCATTCACTTGTCGCTGCTTGCACGGGTACACTCGTTTCTTGAACTTCTTCTTCTGGCGTTGGGGTCCACTCAGCGATGAACTCTGCCAAAGCTCGGCTCTGAATGGTTGAAGTACTTTCAAATTTGAGTCCGAAGCTTGACAGTTCCAGTGCCCACTCGACGATCCTGCCTGTTGCCTCTGGATTGTGCAATATCCTCTTCAATGGAAAGCGAGTGACCACTGTTATCTCATGGGCTTGGAAGTAGTGGCGCAGCTTTCTCGAGGCCATGAGAAGGCCGAAAAGCAACTTTTGCACTCCAGAGTACCTTGATCTAGCCCCCTGGAGAAGGGAACTTACAAAATACACTGGGCGCTGCACCATCTTCTTCCGCACCTCTTCCTTTTCCTGCGCAGATTCATCTTTGTCGGGGCCAGAGCTTGTCGGGGCAGCCCCCTGCTTGTCGCTGGATTCGCTTGCCGGTGGTGTGACCTCCTCGTCGGATTCTCTCTCCGCTACTAACGCAGCACTAACCACCTGGTTGGTTGCCGCCAAATACAGCAGCAACTTTTCCTGTGGTCTAGGTGCGACAAGTATTGGAGGAGAGGAAAGGTACCGTTTCAAATCTTGCAGCGCTGCCTCCGCTTCCGGAGTCCACTTCATGGGACCTGCCTTCTTCAAGATTTTGAAGAAAGGCAGGGCGCGTTCTGCAGATTTAGAAACGAACCTACTGAGGGCAGCCACACAACCTGCAAGCCTCCTGACATCCTTGACTCGCCTCGGGGCTTCCATCTGCTCGATGGCTTTGATCTTGTCGGGGTTGGCTTCAATCCCTCTCTGCGAAACAAAGAACCCGAGAAGCTTGCCGGAGGGGACTCCAAAGACGCACTTCTCGGGGTTCAGCTTGAGCTGTATCCTGCGCAGGTTCTGAAACGTTTCTTCTAAGTCTTGAATCAGTGTTTCTTTGCTCTTGCTCTTCACCACGATGTCATCCATGTAGGCTTCTACATTCCTGTGGATCTGTGGCTGAAAAGCAGTGTACACTACCCTTGCAAAAGTTGAGCCTGCATTCTTCAGTCCAAATGGCATGCGGATAAAGCAGTAAGTGCCACATGGAGTGATAAATGCAGTCTTCTCTTCATCTTCCTTGGCCATGAAAATCTGGTGATAGCCTGAGTATGCATCAAGAAAACAGAGTAGCTCACATCCGGCAGTGGAGTCAACGATCTGGTCAATGCGCGGCAAAGGGAAGGGATCCTTGGGACATGCTTTATTGACATCAGTGAAGTCTATACACAGTCTCCACTTCCCGTTGGCTTTGCGCACGACGACTGGGTTTGCCAACCACGTCGGATGGATCACACCTCTAACTAGGCCTGCTGCCTCTAGTTTCTTGATCTCCTCGTTGATGAACTCTTGGCGCTCCACGGCTTGCTTCCTTACTTTTTGCTTGATGGGCCGCGCATGAGGGCAGACAGCAAGCTTGTGCTCAATCACCTTCCTGGGAACACCGGGGATGTCAGATGGTTGCCAAGCAAACACATCGACATTCGCCCGCAGGAAGGCGACGAGCGCGCTTTCCTATTTGCTGTCAAGAGTGGCGCTGATGGTGAAGGTACCACCAGTGCCATCCTCCCTTGCGGACACCTTTTTGGTTGCCGGAGGAGCAGCCATTCCTTTCTTGCTCTTGCCGGTGGAGCTCGATGGAACGTCCTCGACGGCAGCGCAGCACTCCGAAGAGGTGCGGTTGCCGGAGTGTGTCCCAGAGCACTTGCCGGACTTGGTCTTCGTCTTCTTCCCCCCGGGAGCTTCAGCGGCAAGAGTACCCTTCTCGGCCGCAGCTGCCGCATCCCGGTAAATCTTGTCGGCGCAAATAAGCGCATCTTTCTTGTCGCTGTGGACAGTGATGACGCTTATCGGCCCCGGCATCTTCAGCACGTTGTAGGCATAGTGGGAAGCTGCCATGAACTTGGCGAGGGCGGGACGGCCGAGTATCCCATTGTAGGGCAATGGAATATCAGCAACGTCAAAGGTGATGCGCTCAGTTCTGAAGTTGAGCTCCCCGCCAAAGGTCACCGGCAGAGTAATCTTTCCCTTGGGCTTGCTCCTTCCCGGGTTGATTCCTTGGAATGAACCGGTCTCTTCGAGCTCGCCGTCTTGAATCTGGAGTTTCTTGATCACAGCAGAGGAGATCAAGTTCAGGCCGGCCCCGCCGTCAACCAACATTTTGGTGACCTTGAGGTTGCGGATGGTGGGTGAGACCAGCATCGGCAAGCACCCGACCGCCGTGGTGCGGTCAGGGTGGTCCTCAAGGTCAAAAATGATGGGCGTGCTGGACCATTTGAGGAGCCTGCGCGACTCCACGGGCGGCTCCGCTGCATTTACCTCACGCACCCACTGTTTCAGCTGGCGGTGGGAGGTGTGCAGGGAGGCGCCACCGTCGACGCATAGGACTTCCGTGGCCTTCTGGAACTCCTGCTCGCTGTTCTCGTCGTCCTCCATGTCTTCATCGTCGTCTTCGTCGTTGTCGCGGCCCCGGGGAGGTCGATCTCCTTGCCGCTGCTTGGCCTTGCCGCGGCGTCCTCCCCGGCCATTGAATGGCCGCTTCTTGCTGGGCTCTTCCCCGCCACCTTGGGCCTTCTCCTTGTCGCGCCTCTCGTACTCAGCCTTTTGCTGCTCGACGAGGTACTCGACGCGCTTACAATTGGAGAGGTCGTGACCCTTGGTGCGGTGAATCTTACAGTATTGCTTGTCGGAGCTACCCGGCTTGTCGGCCGCCGCCGCAGGGGCAGGCTCCTTGCCGGAGCCGCCAGCCTGCGCTTGCTTGGCGGGGGCCTCCTTGCCGGACTTCTCGACGGCAAGCACTTCCTTCTTGCCCTTCTTCCTGTTGTTCCGCCGCCGGCTCTTCTTTGCCGGGGCGGCGTCGTCGCTGTCGCTTCTCCCTGCGCCAGCATCCTCCCCGGGGAGTTTCCTCCCCTCTTCTGCACGGGCGCACTTGTCGGCAAGAGCGTAGAGCTCGCTGACGTCCCTGATCTTGGTCATCGCCATCTCTTCACGCATGCGGCGGTTACGCACGTTCTGATGGAACGCGCTGATAACCGCAGCAGGGTGAACATCGGGGATGTTGTGCTGCACCCGGCTGAAACGTTGGATATACTTGCGCAGGGGTTCGCCTTCCTTCTGGGCCAAAATGTGGAGATCGCTCTCCTGACCATGGGGTTTGTGGCCGCCGGTGAAGGCGCCAACAAACTGATGGCAGAGGTCGGCCCAAGAAGAGATAGAGCCTTCCGGCAAGTGCATGAGCCACGAACGGACGTTCGGCTTCAGCACGAGCGGGAAGTAGTTGGCTAGGATCTTCTCGTCGCGCCCCCCGGCAGCTTGCACTGCTATGGTGTAGACGCTGAGAAACTCCGAGGGGTGCGTCTTGCCGTCGTACTTCTCCGGTACGTCGGGCTTAAAGTTCTTCATGCTGGGCCACTGGACGCGCCGCAGCTCGCGGGTGAACGCAGGGCAGCCTGCCGCGTACGGCAAGTCGCCTGGTTCACCGGGCGCGGGTGCGTCGACAGCGTTCCCAGCTCTCTTGTCGGATTGTCGCCGAGCTTCTCGGCGGCGCTCGATCGTGGTACGAGCGTCTTCATCTCGCCGGTCGTCGAGGACCTGGCGCTGGTCCCGACGGGCCCGCGGGTCCGACGAGGCTGTAGAGCCGTCGTCGGGGTTGTTCCGGCGGGGCGGCGTCTTCTGCTTCTGCGGCGGGGAGTGCACGCTTGTCGCACCCCCGGCAGTCTTGTCGCCGATAGCCTTCGTCTTCTCGGCCTGCCGCGGCCGCGAGGCCGACGGCTGCTGCGGAGAGTCGTTGTTGGCGAAGTCTATCAGGCTCCGGATAGTGGCCCTCCATTCCTCGGCCTTGTCGGCCGCTGGAGGAAAATCGAGGAGCAGCTGCGCCCTTGCGAGCGCTTCTGCCGGGGTAGTGGGGAACGCGGGCGAGCGGTGCGAGGAACGGGATACGCTCGGACTTCTAACGACGTTAGAAGGAGCGGGGTCCCGTGCCGGCGCCTTCGCTTTGCTTGTGCCCGGACGGGGGTCCGGGGCGTCCCGCGAACCTCCAGTATGGCCTTGTCCCAGCAAGCGGATACCACCTCCCGTGGTATGGCGCTGCGGGGTCGTCGTATGCTGCGATGGACGTGGCGCGTCCACGGAGACCGAGGTCCGGTCGTCCGTCCTGTTCTTGGATCTGGTGGCACCGTGAGTGTCCTCGCCGGCAACCACCCTTCCGACGGCGTCTCCCCCGCCCACCGTTGGCTCTGGTGGCGGCGGGTGAGACGCGGACGGGCCTCCGACCTCCGAAGGCTTCTTCTTCGGGGCCATGGAGTTGTCGCTGATGAAGTTGCTGATGAAGCTGGAGAGGTTGATGAAGATTGCGCCCGCGCGAACGCCGGATCAGGTTCGCACAACCTCGACGCCCCCTACCTGGCGCGCCAAAGATGTCGGGGGAGACTGTCCACCACGAACACCTATGGGACCGGAGCCCCTTGTCTGTGCGGTACGAGGGCGGAGGGAGCACGAAGAGCAGATCGAGGCAGACGCGCGGGCAGTTTTACCCAGGTTCGGGCCGCACGGATGCGTAAAACCCTACTCCTGCTTGGTTGTGTATTGAGTTGAGCGCTCGGGAGCTTGAAGAAGCAGCTACACCGTGCGTGAGAGTAATCTAGGTTTCGAACCTCCTCCACGTTGTGCATGGGCCTCCTTTTATAGTGCAAGGGGTCACCGACAGGTGTCAACGTAGGAGAAAGGGGTAAAAATGTAAAAGAAGTGGTAGTTGTAATAGTGCGGGAACAGTGGAGCTACAGTACAGAACAGTGGTCTATACCTACTTTAGCAGTGGGGGACAAGGGCATTTAATGCCCGTCGCCGTCGACCCCAAAAGCTCCCGCCGTTGCGTCTCCGTCTGCCACGGCGATGGATCCTCTGCCGTGGAGTGCCACCGTGTCCCCCAGGCTGCACGGCCATCCGCCACGCGTCCCTGGAGTGGCCCCAGGGCGACGCGTGGGCCGATGAGCTGGAGCGCGGGCACACAGCGCACCTCCCCCGGCAAGCACCTTGCCGGGGATCTCGACCTTGCCGGGCCCGGAAGCTTGCCGCTCCCCGAGCCCTTGCCGGGTCTTCTAAGATGAAATCTTCTATTCGTCCTGACAAGCTCCTCTTGCCAGGGCCTCGTGCTAGTTAAGCAATCTCGAGCCTGGGACGGCCTTCCCGGCAAGCTCCTCTTGCCGGGGTCTTGGTCTTCTGTCTTGTATACTTTGTTTTTGAATGGCTAGATAAGGGTCAGGAAGGTCTCCGACAAGCGCGTGGTGAACCCTGCCGCGGGGAGCTGCCGCTGTCCGTGCACAAGTTGGGGTACTAGGGTACCCCTACCTTAGTACACCGACAGGAGCCCCCGGGCCTGGGCCACACACGGTGCCGAGCGCTGTTGGGCCAGGCCCAAAACAGTGCACGGGCACCCGCGGCCCGCGGCGCGCCGAATCCACTTCCATATCCGCCGCACCCCACGGTAACGGCACGCGTCGATTGCGGCGCCGTGGGATGGGACGTGCCCACGA
Source organism: Secale cereale (assembly GCA_902687465.1). NCBI lineage: Eukaryota > Viridiplantae > Streptophyta > Magnoliopsida > Poales > Poaceae > Secale > Secale cereale. Next base: position 553,475,907 of record LR738715.1, on the reverse strand, counting down.
TTTCTTTAATGGGAAGGGCGAAACGCCCCCCACTCTCCCATAAAAGCAGAGAGGGCGGCGCGGTTCCCCTCCCTGCGCACTCATTGCCATCGTCTTCTTCCTCAGATTCCTCTGCTCTTTGCCTCTACTCCTCCGCCATCACCGAGCTCTTCGTCCCCTTCCTTCCACCGCGTCCGCCATGGCCCCAAAGACCGACAAGGCGAAGTCGGAGAAGTCCAAGCGGGAGAAGTCAGATCAGGCGGCGAAGCTCGTCGCGTTCCGGAAGGAGCACATCGTCTTTGCGCCGAAGCTCGGCGTGCGGGAGCTTTGGAACAAATATTATTTGTTCTGGGCCAAGGAGACCCCAGCGCACCCCCGCACGCGCGTCTACCCGGCCGCCGCCAAGGATCACTACCCCGGCGGGTATTACTTTTTCGCAGCCTTCTTCCACTGCGGTCTGTGCCCTCCCTTCTCAAACTTTTTCTGCGATATCATGAATACTTATGGCCTCCACCTCCTCGATTTCACTCCCAACGCCATCCTCACCATGTCCGTTTTCGCACACATGTGCGAAAACTTCGTAGGAATCCAGCCCAACGTAGCTCTCTTTAGGCACTTTTTCATCCCCAGAGTAGAGGCCGACGCCCCCCTCTCCGGAGGAATCTCTTGGGTGTTTAGGCTGAATAAGAAATTATCCTACTTGCCGGGGGAGCTCCGCGGCAAGTGGGAAGAGTGGCGCGCGGAGTGGTGCTGGGTCGTCGAGGAGCGGCCGCAACACTTCACCGCGCCGCGCACATCGCCCATCGTGCGCGGCAGGGATTGGAGTAATTTTGATTCCGACGATGCCAAGCTGGATATCGCTCTCGTCAGAATCCTTCGTCTTCGGATGGCGCCGCTGTCTGTCGCTGAAGTGGGCGCGGACTTTCTTCGTCGCCGGATCGCCCCCCTCCAAGACCGGAAAAGGCCGGCGTGGCAATATGGCGGCCCGGCAGACATCATGAGGCTGCGCCCCGGCCTCAATTTTAACTTCACAACACTCGAGCTGCGGGGTATGGTCAGGGAACTTTTCAAGTTCGACCCGGCACACCCCGAGTACTTCCGCGCTCCCCGGGGAGTGGTGCCGCTCTGCGCCAGCAGCGCCCGGGATCGTCTTGTCGCTATGATGCCCGCGTGCGACTCTCATGGATTGGAGCGCACGTGGATTGCGCCCAAGCCTATCGACGTCCTCGAGTTCTACGATCGCCTTGTGGAGGTGTTGGAGAAGAAGGACGATCTCAAGCTGCACACGCGGGCCACCACCGACCAAGAGATTGCTTACATGGCTTCTCGCGCTGAAGAAGTCGCCGCAGCCGCGGCGGCGGGAAACTTTGGATACACACCCGCGGAGGCGGAAGCCGCGGATGCCTCCAGCCAGGCGGATAAGGAGGAGATTCGCAAGCTGCTAGAGCTCCCTCCCGACGCGCTCGCCGGGGTCCCCTCGCTGAGGCACTCCGGGATCAGTGGGATCGCGACGGAGGCCGCGGCAATGGAGGGCACAGCCGGAGGAAGCAGAGGCGCCGCGAGGGGCGGAGGCGCCAAGGGGAAGAGGGCCGCATCGTCGGATGCTGGGCCCAGCGAGCCGGCCGAGGCAGAGGAGGAGGAGGAGGAGGAGGCCGAAGACTCTGGCGGATCGACAGAGTTGTACGCCGACGACCTCTCCCCGTCGGAGAGCTCCCCGCCCCCGGCAAGCCCGAAGCAGTCCCCATTGAAGCGTCTCCGCAAGGCGGCGACGGGGGAGCAGGCGCGAGCGCCCCGGCAACAGCCAGCTCGCCGGGCAGCTCCCCAGCCGAGCCAAGCCGTGCCAAGGGCGACCGGCGTGCCGGCCACGGCAGAGGCCCCGCGCGCGCAGACCACGACAGAGGCGTCCCGCAGGCCGGCACCGAGCCGGCAAGGGTCTTCTCGGAGCGGAGCAACGGCTCCGCCCGTCCCCCGGGCGCCGGCAGCCACAGGGGCTGGGTCTTCGCAGCCCCCAGCCCCGGCGAGTACCAAGCGCGCGAGGGAGTCCTCGCCTCCCGCTCCTCGCGTCGACGCGCCCACGGTGGAGTACGACTTCTCCGCCCTGAGCGAGGACGACGAGGAGGACCAGGAGTAAGGATCTGAGATTCTTTATCTTCTTAATTTTTGTCTTGAGCTTCTGTTGATGCTAACTCTGTCTTCTGTTCTGGTTTCAGGACCCTGGCCCATCGCGCCGCGAAGAGGACCAAGGCGCCCGAGGCTGAGGTCGCGGAGGACTCGGCGGCGGCGGCAACAGAGGACGCACCGGAGCCGATCCTGCCGGACTCTGGCACTGCTCCGATGAGCAGCCCCCAGCGCAGCCCGCAGCGCAGCCCCCAGCGTAAGTCTGGGGTTCTTTCTTCTCGCTTGTCGGGGTACGCCTGAGGATTTGGTTTTGTCTTCATGTCTTGACGTTTCTGGTCCTGTTCTTTGCAGAGGTGGAGCCGCAGCGGGAAGAGCGCCCGGAGACCGTCACCGAGGAGCCGCAGGCCCCGCCGTCCCCGCCAAGGCCGAACCCTCCGGCAAGGGAGAGTGCTCCGCCAAGGGCGGGTACTCCGCCGCCAAGGCAGAGTACCCCGCCAAGGGCGAGCAGCCCGGCGAGGGCGGCCACTCCGCCAAGGCCGAGCTCCCCGGCAAGGGAGCCCGCCGCAGAGGACGCCCGCCAAGGTATGTTCTGTACTTGGTTTTCTTGACTTTGCTTCTTTTCGGATCTTTGTTTGATTTTGAACTTCTTTTTCTTCTTCTTCTAGATCTTCCTCCTCCTCCTCCCGTGCCGATGGAGACCGAGGTCATCAATATTGAGGATGAGGAGGGCGCGCAGGGCGGCGGCGATGACGTTCCCGTCGTCGTGGAGATGGCCGAGGTCACCGCGGAGACGGCCGAAACCACCGAGCCGGCCGTGCAGGAGACCGCTCCGGCTGCGGATGCAGCGGCCGGGGAGGGGGACGGCGACCGCACCGCCAACCCGGAGGTGGCGGGAGCATCAGATGCTGCACCGGCCGCCGGTCCCTCCGCCGGCGAGGAGCCAGCCGGTTACTATCTTCGTGCCCCCAATGGCATCTTTATCCAAGTGCCTTGGGGGTCTTCATCAAGAGCTCCCGCGGAGGGCGAGGCGTTTGACGGGGAAGTCCTCGCCTCCGCGGGTCTGACAGTCGTCGAAGCGCCCGGCGAAGGAGATGGGCCCGAGGAGGAGAAGCTTCTCCACCAGCTCCTGGCCCTTTACCGGGCCAGGCAGGCGAAGCTCGCCTCCCGGGAAGCGCTTGCCGCCAAGGCCGCCGCCGAAATGGAGAAGCGTGCGGCGGAGCTCAGCGCTGCCCACAAGGCGGGCCTCCGCGAGGTGGCGGAGGCGCGCGAGCGTCTTGCCGGCGAATATGAAGAATGGGTGCTGGAGAAGGCCGAGGCTGAGGAACAGCAACGGCTCGCCGGGGTGGAGATGTCCCGGCGAGAGGGAGAGCTCGCGCAGCGGAAGGTGGATCTCGACTCCCACGAGGAGGACCTTGCCGCTCGCGAGGCTGCTCTTGGCGGGGAGCTGAAGGAGGCGAAAGCCGCTGCTGCTGCCGCGGAAGACGCCAAGAAGGAGCTCGCCGCCAAGGTCGTCCAGTTGGAGAAGGCGATGAAGGTGAGCGCCGAGAAGGTTGCCGCGCTCATTACTGAGCGCGAGAAGGACGCCCACACCAACGCGGAGCTCCAAGTAAGCTTATCAAAGAAGGGCGACGAGTTGAAGGCCGCCAAGGATTCCATCGAAGACTTGGAGCTGAAGGTCTCAACTCTGAGGGATTCAATTGACGCCGCCAAGCTCCGAGAAGACAAGCTGAAGGAGGAGCTCCGGAAGGAGCGGACTTTAGTGGATAGCGTCAACAAGGCGTCTGAGCTATTCCGGCAGACCATCGAGGCGTGGACCGAAGAGCTGGCTTCTTCTGCGTCCAACATTGACCAGGAGTTGCTTGCCTTGAAGGCCGAGCATCTTATCTACTCGCCGGATCCAGATCTCCCGCACAGCGCCAAGCTCAGCCTCTTCTTCAGAGGCGTCGCTCCGGCCCTTGCAGGTCTCCGGAACCGCATCCCCGCGCAGCTGGCCGAGGAGTCGCGCCGTCTCTGCGCGGGAACTCTGGAGCGGGTCTTGACGAAGATCGTGTTCCGCAACCCGGGGATCAACCTCACGAACGTTCTTCGCAGCTTGCCGGAGGATGCGAACACGGAGGCCCTGAAGGAGCAGGTCAGCCACATCATCGCCAAGGTGGCAAAGCTTGGCAGGAAGGAGGGCGACCGCGTAGACTAGGGCCCCATCTATCTTTATCTTTTTGTTGCTGCACGTTATGTTATGAACTCATTAGTCCATTGCGACAAGTTATCCTTGTAAGATATTTGCTTTTACTTCAATCAATCAGTGCAATGTTATCTTCCTTGTCCCAATCTTTGACTTTGTATGTTTTTCACCCTACGCTCCCGGGGAGCTTGCCGGCAAGGGGCCCTTGCCGCGAGCGCTGAGTGCTGGACTCTGAGCAGCCTGCTGGCCAAGGTCCTTGTCGGCAAGCAACCTTGCCGCAGCAGGTCGCAACGCACTTAGCTTGCTGAGTGTACTCGGAAACGAGGCAAGGGCGCGACACTTGTCGCAGCTCACTTAAATCGTTGAGTGAACTCGAAGACAAGATAAGGGTGCGGCAAGCCACGGGTAGGTTCCTCCGCGCACAGGTTTTCCATACAAAGTGTGATCGTTCAAGGAAGACAACCAAAATTTAAAATTTGAACTGGTCAAATTCTAACAACTTATCTTTCATAAGCTGCTTGCTCATGTTGTTTGCTTCCCGGTAAGGCTCTTCTCACTTGAACGGCACTTAGTTCCTCCTCCATCTCCTCCCCCCCCGGCAAACTTGTGCGCGAGGAGCGTCCCTTCTGCTTGAGAGAAAAAGGAAAAGGAGAGGAAAACAAGCATGTCGCCTTTCGGCGTAATAGTGCTTACCGAATGTCTAAGTGTTGCATCAAATGCCAAATAAAACATGCAAATAGCAAAGAGAAGCATGCGAAAGGCAATCGATGCGAAAACACGAAATCTTTACTGATGCACGGGGTCTGCGCCCGGCTTTGTACAAAGGGTTACATGCAACAGCGGCAAGGCTTGTACAAAAGGTGGTTGCCGGAGCGGATCACGGCAACCGCGCCTTAGGGGTGAAACTTGCGAAGATGCTCTATGTTCCAGGAGTTGCTCACCGGTAAGCCTTCTTCGGTCTCGAGGCGGACAGCGCCGGGCCTCGTAACTTGTCTCACCCGATAAGGGCCTTCCCACTTCGGCGTCAACTTGTTGGAATTCTTGGCGGACTGAACACGCCGAAGAACAAGGTCGCCTTCCTCGAGACTCCTGGCCTTGACTTTGCGGCTATGGTAGCGGCGCAAAGCTTGCTGGTATCGAGCAGCTCGTACAGCAGCCTGGAGACGTCCCTCCTCAAGGAGCAATGCGTCTTCTTGCCGCAGTTGCTCTTGCTCGAGCTCATCATAAGCGAGCACTCGAGGAGATCCGTATACGAGTTCCGTGGGGATAACTGCTTCTGCCCCGTAGACTAGGGCAAAGGGTGTCTGTCCGGTGGCTCGACTTGGTGTCGTTCTGATTGACCAAAGAGCCGCCGGGAGCTCCTCTATCCAATTCCTTCCGCACTTGCGCAGCCTGTCAAAGGTCCTTGTCTTGAGTCCGCGCAGCACTTCAGCATTTGCCCTCTCCGCTTGACCGTTGCTCCTCGGGTGAGCAACAGAAGCGAAACAGACCTTGGCGCCAAGGTCTTGGACGTACTGCATGAAGGTGCGACTAGTGAATTGTGTACCGTTGTCGGTGATGATCCTGTTAGGGATCCCGAAACGGCAAACAATCGACCTGAAGAACCTGACTGCTGACTGTGCTGTCACCTTTCTCACTGGCTCCACTTCCGGCCACTTTGTGAACTTGTCGATTGCAACGTACAAGTACTCAAAGCCCCCGACAGCACGAGGGAAAGGGCCGAGGATATCGAGCCCCCAGACCGAGAAGGGCCAGGATAAAGGGATTGTTTGGAGAGCTTGAGCTGGCTGATGTATTTGCTTTGCATGGAACTGGCACGCTTCACACTTGGTTACTAGTGCAGTTGCATCTTGGAGGGCTTCTTGCCAAAAGAACCCTTGCCGGAAAGCTTTCCCGGCAAGTGCCCTTGCGCCAATGTGGTGGCCGCATATGCCTCCGTGTATTTCCGCCAACAGCTTCTGTCCATCTTCCCTGGAGATGCACTTCAACCTGACACCATTGAGTCTTCTTCTGTACAGCTCGTTATCCATAAACTGATACATACTTGACTGCCTGGTTATCTTCTCTATCTCCTGAGGGTCGTCGGGAAGTTCTCCAGTTTGCAAAAAACGGACGATCTGCTGTGCCCATGCCGGAGCCCGGGGCTCGACGGCAAGGACTAAAGGCTCGAGGGCCGCTGCGGGAACCCCAGCTTCTACGGCAAAGACCTCTGGTCCTGTCGGAGCTGACGGTCCCCCGGCAAGCTCGCCGGGGCGAGGCTTGTCGGGAACACTTGCTTCAACTGCACAAGCCCGAGGGCTTGCAGGAGCAAACTGTTCCTCAGCGTTCTGGTCGTTGATCTTGGGGACCTTGGCGGCGGTTTCTGGAAGATCCGCCGGCAAGTAGTCGCCGGAGACCAACTTTCTCTTCTTAGACTGCCCAATTGATGGTGTAACTGATGGCTGAGTTAGCTTGAGCAGGAAGGTCCCTGGTTCCACAGGTAACTTCATCGCAGCACACTTTGAAAGGCCATCTGCAATTTCATTCTGAGCTCTCGGGACATGCTCCATCTGCAGACCTTCAAAGTGCTCTTCAAGCTTCCTCACTTCATCTACATAAGCTTCCATCAAAGGGCTCTGGTAGCTCTTGTTGACTTGCCGGACCACCAACTGAGAATCCCCACGTACAATCAGCTTTCTGATCCCAAGTTCAGCCGCAATTCTGAGGCCGGCGAGCAAGCCTTCATACTCTGCAGTATTGTTTGTCGCTTGCTCTCTTGGGAAGTGCATCTGGATAATATACTTGAGGTGCTCTCCGGTGGGCGCGATGAGCACCACGCCAGCACCGGCGCCTTGCAGCGAGAAGGCACCGTCAAAATACATTACCCATTCACTTGTCGCTTCTTGCACGGGTACACTCGTTTCTTGAACTTCCTCTTCTGGCGTTGGGGTCCACTCAGCTATAAATTCTGCCAAAGCTCGGCTCTGAATGGTTGAAGTACTTTCAAATTTGCGTCCGAAGCTTGACAGTTCCAGTGCCCACTCGACGATCCTGCCTGTTGCCTCTGGATTGTGCAATATCCTCTTCAAGGGAAAGCGAGTGACCACTGTTATCTCATGGGCTTGGAAGTAGTGGCGCAGCTTTCTCGAGGCCATGAGAAGGCCGAAAAGCAACTTTTGCACACCAGAGTACCTTGATCTAGCCCCCTGGAGAAGGGAACTTACAAAATACACTGGGCGCTGCACCATCTTCTTCCGCACCTCTTCCTTTTCCTGCGCAGATTCATCTTTGTCGGGGCCAGAGCTTGTCGGGGCAGCCCCCTGCTTGTCGCTGGATTCGCTTGCCGGTGGTGTGACCTCCTCGTCGGACTCTCTCTCCGCTACTAACGCAGCACTAACCACCTGGTTGGTTGCCGCCAAATACAGCAGCAACTTTTCCTGTGGTCTAGGTGCGACAAGTATTGGAGGAGAGGAAAGGTACCGTTTCAAATCTTGCAGCGCTGCCTCCGCTTCCGGAGTCCACTTCATGGGACCTGCCTTCTTCAAGATTTTGAAGAAAGGCAGGGCGCGTTCTGCAGATTTAGAAACGAACCTACTGAGGGCAGCCACACAACCTGCAAGCCTCCTGACATCCTTGACTCGCCTCGGGGCTTCCATCTGCTCGATGGCTTTGATCTTGTCGGGGTTGGCTTCAATCCCTCTCTGCGAAACAAAGAACCCGAGAAGCTTGCCGGAGGGGACTCCAAAGACGCACTTCTCGGGGTTCAGCTTGAGCTGTATCCTGCGCAGGTTCTGAAATGTTTCTTCCAAGTCCTGAATCAGTGTTTCTTTGCTCTTGCTCTTCACCACGATATCATCCATGTAGGCTTCTACATTCCTGTGGATCTGTGGCTCAAAAGCAGTGTACACTACCCTTGCAAAAGTTGAGCCTGCATTCTTCAGTCCAAATGGCATGCGGATAAAGCAGTAAGTGCCACATGGAGTGATAAATGCGGTCTTCTCTTCATCTTCCTTGGCCATGAAAATCTGGTGATAGCCTGAGTATGCATCAAGAAAACAGAGTAGCTCACATCCGGCAGTGGAGTCAACGATCTGGTCAATGCGCGGCAAAGGGAAGGGATCCTTGGGACATGCTTTATTGACATCAGTGAAGTCTATACACAGTCTCCACTTCCCGTTGGCTTTGCGCACGACGACTGGGTTTGCCAACCACGTCGGATGGATCACACCTCTAACTAGGCCTGCTGCCTCTAGTTTCTTGATCTCCTCGTTGATGAACTCTTGGCGCTCCACGGCTTGCTTTCTTACTTTTTGCTTGATGGGCCGCGCATGAGGGCAGACAGCAAGCTTGTGCTCAATCACCTTCCTGGGAACACCGGGGATGTCAGATGGTTGCCAAGCAAACACATCGACATTCGCCCGCAGGAAGGCGACGAGCGCGCTTTCCTATTTGCTGTCAAGGGTGGCGCTGATGGTGAAGGTACCTCCAGTGCCATCCTCCCTTGCGGACACCTTCTTGGTTGCCGGAGGAGCAGCCATTCCTTTATTGCTCTTGCCGGTGGAGCTCGATGGAACGTCCTCGACGGCAGCGCAGCACTCCGAAGAGGTGCGGTTGCCGGAGTGTGTCCCAGAGCACTTGCCGGACTTGGTCTTCGTCTTCTTCCCCCCGGGAGCTTCAGCGGCAAGAGTATCCTTCTCGGCCGCAGCTGCCGCATCCCGGTAAATCTTGTCGGCGCAAATAAGCGCATCTTTCTTGTCGCTGTGGACAGTGATGACGCTTATCGGCCCCGGCATCTTCAGCACGTTGTAGGCATAGTGGGAAGCTGCCATGAACTTGGCGAGGGCGGGACGGCCGAGTATCCCATTGTAGGGCAATGGAATATCAGCAACGTCAAAGGTGATGCGCTCAGTTCTGAAGTTGAGCTCCCCGCCAAAGGTCACCGGCAGAGTAATCTTTCCCTTGGGCTTGCTCCTTCCCGGGTTGATTCCTTGGAATGAACCGGTCTCTTCGAGCTCGCCGTCTTGAATCTGGAGTTTCTTGATCACAGCAGAGGAGATCAAGTTCAGCCCGGCCCCGCCGTCAACCAACATTTTGGTGACCTTGAGGTTGCGGATGGTGGGGGAAACCAGCATCGGCAAGTGCCCGACCGCCGTGGTGCGGTCAGGGTGATCCTCAAGGTCAAAAATGATGGGCGTGCTGGACCATTTGAGGAGCCTGCTCGCTGGGCCCAGCATCCGACGATGCGGCCCTCTTCCCCTTGGCGCCTCCGCCCCTCGCGGCGCCCCTGCTTCCTCCGGCGGTGCCCTCCATTGCTGCGGCCTCCGTCGCGATCCCACTGATCCCAGAGTGCCTCAGCGAGGGGATCACGGCGAGCGCGTCGGGAGGGAGCTCTAGCAGCTTGCGAATCTCCTCATTGTCCGCCTGGCTGGCGGCATCCGCGGCTTCCGCCTCCGCGGGTGTGTATCCAAAGTTTCCCGCCGCCGAGGCTGCGGCGACTTCTTCAGCGCGAGAAGCTATGTAAGCAATCTCTTGGTCGGTGGTGGCCCGCGTGTGCAGCTTGAGATCGTCCTTCTTCTCCAACACCTCCACAAGGCGGTCGTAGAACTCGAGGACGTCGATGGGCTTGGGCGCAATCCACGTGCGCTCCACTCCATGAGAGTCGCACGCGGGCATCATAGCGACAAGGCGATCCCGGGCGCTGCTGGCGCAGAGCGGCACCACTCCCCGGGGAGCGCGGAAGTACTCGGGGTGTGCCGGGTCGAACTTGAAAAGTTCCCTGACCATACCCCGCAGCTCGAGTGTTGTGAAGTTAAAATTGAGGCCGGGGCGCAGCCTCATGATGTCTGCCGGGCCGCCATATTGCCACGCCGGCCTTTTCCGGTCTTGGAGGGGGGCGATCCGGCGACGAAGAAAGTCCGCGCCCACTTCAGCGACAGACAGCGGCGCCATCCGAAGACGAAGGATTCTGACGAGAGCGATATCCAGCTTGGCATCGTCGGAATCAAAATTACTCCAATCCCTGCCGCGCACGATGGGCGATGTGCGCGGCGCGGTGAAGTGTTGCGGCCGCTCCTCGACGACCCAGCACCACTCCGCGCGCCACTCTTCCCACTTGCCGCGGAGCTCCCCCGGCAAGTAGGATAATTTCTTGTTCAGCCTAAACACCCAAGAGATTCCTCCGGAGAGGGGGGCGTCGGCCTCTACTCTGGGGATGAAAAAGTGCCTAAAGAGAGCTACGTTGGGCTGGATTCCTACGAAGTTTTCGCACATGTGTGCGAAAACGGACATGGTGAGGATGGCGTTGGGAGTGAAATCGAGGAGGTGGAGGCCATAAGTATTCATGATATCGCAGAAAAAGTTTGAGAAGGGAGGGCACAGACCGCAGTGGAAGAAGGCTGCGAAAAAGTAATACCCGCCGGGGTAGTGATCCTTGGCGACGGCCGGGTAGACGCGCGTGCGGGGGTGCGCTGGGGTCTCCTTGGCCCAGAACAAATAATATTTGTTCCAAAGCTCCCGCACGCCGAGCTTCGGCGCAAAGACGATGTGCTCCTTCCGGAACGCGACGAGCTTCGCCGCCTGATCTGACTTCTCCCGCTTGGACTTCTCCGACTTCGCCTTATCGGTCTTTGGGGCCATGGCGGACGCGGTGGAAGGAAGGGGACGAAGAGCTTGGTGATGGCGGAGGAGTAGAGGCAAAGAGCAGAGGAATCTGAGGAAGAAGACGATGGCAATGAGTGCGCAGGGAGGGGAACCGCGCCGCTCTCTCTGCTTTTATGGGAGAGTGGGGGGCGTTTCGCCCTTCCCATTAAAGAAATCGTGGGCACGTCCCATCCCACGGCGCCGCAATCGACGCGTGCCGTTGCCGTGGGGTGCGGCGGATATGGAAGTGGATTCGGCGCGCCGCGGGCCGCGGGTGCCCGTGCACTGTTTTGGGCCTGGCCCAACAGCGCTCGGCACCGTGTGTGGCCCAGGCCCGGGGGCTCCTGTCGGTGTACTAAGGTAGGGGTACCCTAGTACCCCAACTTGTGCACGGGCAGCGGCAGCTCCCCGCGGCAGGGTTCACCACGCGCTTGTCGGAGACCTTCCTGACCCTTATCTAGCCATTCAAAAACAAAGTATACAAGACAGAAGACCAAGACCCCGGCAAGAGGAGCTTGCCGGGAAGGCCGCCCCAGGATCGAGATTGCTTAACTAGCACGAGGCCCTGGCAAGAGGAGCTTGTCAGGACGAATAGAAGATTTCATCTTAGAAGACCCGGCAAGGGCTCGGGGAGCGGCAAGCTTCCGGGCCCGGCAAGGTCGAGATCCCCGGCAAGGTGCTTGCCGGGGGAGGTACGCTGTGTGCCCGCGCTCCAGCTCATCGGCCCACGCGTCGCCCTGGGGCCACTCCAGGGACGCGTGGCGGATGGCTGTGCAGCCTGGGGGACACGGTGGCACTCCACGGCAGAGGATCCATCGCCGTGGCAGACGGAGACGCAACGGCGGGAGCTTTTGGGGTCGACGGCGACGGGCATTAAATGCCCTTGTCCCCCACTGTTAAAGTAGGTATAGACCACTGTTCTGTACTGTAGCTCCACTGTTCCCGCACTGTTACAACTACCACCTATTTTACATTTTTACCCCTTTCTCCTACGTTGACACCTGTCGGTGACCCCTTGCACTATAAAAGGAGGCCCATGCACAACGTGGAGGGGGTTCGAAACCTAGATTACTCTCACGCACGGTGTAGCTGCTTCTTCAAGCTCCCGAGCGCTCAACTCAATACACAACCAAGCAGGAGTAGGGTTTTACGCATCCGTGCGGCCCGAACCTGGGTAAAACTGCTCGCGCGTCTGCCTCGATCTGCTCTTCGTGCTCCCTCCGCCCTCGTACCGCACAGACAAGGGGCTCCGGTCCCATAGGTGTTCGTGGTGGACAGTTTCCCCCGACAATGACCATAGAAGGTTTTATTCATGTAAACAGAACAACAATTATTCTCTAACTTACATGAATAACCGTGTGGCAATAAACATGATCAAATCACATTCATGCTCAACACAAACACCAAATAACAGTTATTTAGGTTCAACACTAATCCCGAAAGTATAGGGAGTGTGCGATGATGATCATATCAATCTTGGAACTGCTTCCAATACACATCGTCACTTCATCCTTTAACTAGTTTATGTTCATTATGCAACTCCCACTTCGAGTTACTACTCTTTAGCAACTGAACCAATATCAAATACCGATGGGTTGCTATGAACACTAGTAAAATACACATCAATAATCTGTATATCAAATATACCTTTGTTCACTTTGCCATCCTTCTTATCCGCCAAGTATCTAGGGCAGTTCCACTTCTAGTGACCATTTCCTTTGCAGTATAAGCACTTGTTTCAGGCTTGAGTTTAGCTTTGGGTTTCTTCACGGGAGTGACAACTTGCTTGTCATTCTTCTTGAATTTTCCCTTCTATCCCTTTGCCCTTTATTTGAAACAAGTGGTCTTGTTAACCATCAACACTTGATGCTTTTTCATGATTTCTACCTTCGCCGACTTCAGTATCGCGAAGAGCTGGGAATTCCTTTCGTCATCCCTTGCATATTATAGTTCATCACGAAGTTCTACTAACTTGGTGATAGTGACTAGAGAACTTTGTCAATTACTATCTTATCTGGAAGATTAACTCCCACTTGATTAAAGTAATTGTAGTACCCAGACAATCTGAGCACATGCTCACTAGTTGAGCTATTCTCCTCCATCTTTAGGCAAAGTACTGTCAGAAGTCTTATACCTCTAGACACGGGCATGAGTATGAAATACTAATTTCAACTCTTGGAACATCTCATATGCTCCATGGCGTTCAAAACGTTTTTGAAGTCCCGGTTATAAGCCGTAAAGCATGGTGCACTAAACTATCAAGTAGTCATCATATCGAGTTTTTTGTCAAAACGTTCATAACGTCTACATCTGCTCCTGCAATAGGTCTGTCACCTAGCGGTGCATCAAGGACATAATTCTTCTGTGCAGCAATGAGGATAATCCTCAGATCATGGAACAATTCCGCATCATTGCTACTAACATCTTTCAATCTTGGTTTTCTCTAGGAACATATGAAAAATAAACGGGGAGCAACATCGCGAGCTATTGATCTACAACATAGATATGATAATACTACCAGGACTAAGTTCATGATAAATTAAAGTTCAATTAATCATATTACTTAAGAACTCCCACATAGATAGACATCCCTCTGGTCATCTAAATGATCACGTGATCCAAATCAACTAAACCATGTCCGATCATCACGTGAGATGGAGTAGTTTCAATGGTGAACATCTTATGTTGATCATATCTACTATATGATTCACGCTCGACCTTTCGGTCTCCAGTGTTCCGAGGCCATATCTGTATATGCTAGGCTCGTCAAGTTTAACCCGAGTATTCTGCGTGTGCAAAACTGGCTTACACCCGTTGTATTTGAACGTAGAGCTTATCACACCCGATCATCACGTGGTGTCTCGGCACGACGAACTTTCGCAACGGTGCATACTCAGGGAGAACACTTATACCTTGAAATTTAGTAAGGGATCATCTTATAATGCTACCGTCGTTCTAAGCAAAATAAGAAGCATAATAAGATAAACATCACATGCAATCAAAATATGTGACATGATATGGCCATCATCATCTTGTGCTTTTGATCTCTATCTCCAAAGCACCGTCATGATCACCTTCGCAAAACATGATCATCTCATACAAGAACCGTATAACTCATCATGTCTTGACCACATCACATCACAACATGCCCTGCAAAAACAAGTTAGACGTCCTCTACTTTGTTGTTGCAAGTTTTACGTGGCTGCTACGGGCTTAGCAAGAACCGTTCTTACCTACGCATATAAAACCACAACGATGTTTCGTCAAGTATGTGCTGTTTTAACCTTCACAAGGACCGAGCGTAGCCACACTTGATTCAACTAAAGTGAGAGAGACAGACACCCGCCAGTCACCTTTAAGCAACGAGTGCTCGTAATGGTGAAACCAGTCTCGCGTAAGCGTACGCGTAATGTCGGTCCGGGCCGCTTCATCTCACAATACCGCCGAAGCAAAGTATGACATGCTGGTAAGCAGTATGACTAGTATCGCCCACAACTCATTGTGTTCTACTCGTGCATATCATCTACGCATAGACCTGGCTCATGTTGCCACTGTTGGGGAACGTAGTATTTTAAAATTTTCCTACGATCACGCAAGATCTATCTACCAGATGCATAGCAACGAGAGGGAAGAGTGTGTCTACGTACCCTCGTAGACCGGGAGCGGAAGCGTCAAGTGACGCGGTTGATGTAGTCGAACTTCTTCGCGATCCAACCGATCAAGCACCGAACGTACGGCACCTCCGCGTTCAGCACACTTTCAGCTTGATGACGTCCCATGAGCTCTTGATCCAGTTGAGCTTCATGGGAGAGTTTCGTCAGCACGACGGCGTGGTGACGGATATGATGTGTTCACCGGCGCAGGGCTTCGCCTAAGCTCCGCGACGGTATGACCGAGGTGTGATTCTGTGGAGGGGGGCACCGCACACGGCTAAAACAATTCAACTTGTGTGTCTTTGGGTGCCCCCCTGCCCCCGTATATAAAGGAGCAAGGGAGGGAGGCCGGCCAACTCCTCCTGGTGCGGCTAGGAAAGGAGTCCTACTAGGAATAGGATTGCAATCCTATTCCTAGTAGGATTCACCAGAAGAAAGAAGAGGGAAAGGAATAGGAGAGGTGGCGCCCCCCCCCCCCCAATCCTAGTCCAACTAGGAACCCTAGGTGGGGGCGCCGGCCAGCCCTATGGGCTGCCTCTCTCTTTCCCTTTAGGCCCACTATGGACCATCCCCTCTCGTAGGGGGTTCCGGTAACCCCCTCCGGCATTCCCAATAAATCCGAAACTTCTCCGGAACACTTCCGGTGTCCGAATATAGTCGTCCAATATATCAATCTTTATGTCTCGGACATTCCGAGACTCCTCGTCATGTCCGTGATCTCATCCGGGACTCCGAACTACCTTCGGTACATCAATACTCATAAACTCATAATACCGATCGTCATCAAACGTTAAGCGTGCGGACCCTACGGGTTCGAGAACTATGTAGACATGACCGAGACTCATCTTCGGTCAATAACCAATAGCGGAACCTGGATGTTCATATTGGCTCCTACATATTCTACGAAGATCTTTTATCGGTCAGAACCACATAACAACATACGTTGTTCCTTTTGTCAAACGGTATGTTACTTGCCCGAGATTCGATCGTCGGTATCTCTATACCTAGTTCAATCTCGTTACCGGCAAGTCTCTTTACTCATTCCATAACACATCATCTCGTGACTAACTCTTTAGTCTTTTGCTTGCAAGGCTTATTGTGATGTGTGTTACCGAGAGGGCCCAGAGATACCTCTCCGACACTCGGAGTGACAAATCCTAATCTTGATCTATGCCAACACCACGAATACTTTCGGAGACACCTATAGAGCATCTTTATGATCACCCAGTTACGTCGTGACGTTTGATAGCACACAAGGTGTTCCTACGGTATTCGGGAGTTGCATAATCTCATAGTCATAGGAACATGTATAAGTCATGAAGAAAGCAATAGCAGTTAAACTAAACGATCATAATGCTATGCTAACGGATGGGTCTTGTCCATCACATCATTCTCCTAATGATGTGATCCCGTTGACCAAAT
Organism: Secale cereale; assembly: GCA_902687465.1. Taxonomy (NCBI): domain Eukaryota; kingdom Viridiplantae; phylum Streptophyta; class Magnoliopsida; order Poales; family Poaceae; genus Secale; species Secale cereale. The sequence continues at coordinate 553,459,935 of LR738715.1, read as the reverse complement.
GACAACTCATGTCTATGGCTAGGAAACATAACCATCTTTGATCAATGAGCTAGTCTAGTAGAGGCATACTAGGGACATACTGTTTTGTCTATATATATTCACACATGTACTAAGTTTCCGGAATATACAATTCTAGCATGAATAAAAGACATTTATCATGATATAAGGAAATATAAATAACAACTTTATTATTGCCTCTAGGGCATATTTCCTTCACCCACATGTCAGTAATGGAAGAGGAAAAAATTTGGCTACATTTTCCCTACATTAGGTGGAATCAAACCAGGGCGGAGCAGCGGTTGGGGAGTTGAACCAGGCCACTGGGCTACTTCAGAACTTTACGTAGAAGTTTGGCACAACTTCTACCACTACTGTAGCACATCTTCTCCGGCTCCGGTGCATTCTTGTCCGGGGCCTGGACGTCATCCTCCGCCTTTGTGCGCTCGCCGTGGCGCCGCTGTCTGCCGTTGTGAACATGCTCAACAAACGAGAGGAATCTGGAGAGGACTGTACATGGAGAGGCAGACAATCGGAACCCACCAGGAACATGGTCGTACGCTAGCAAGTGCCTCATTGAAGAAATACTTCCTCCTAATGCTATACTGACGTTGGGGCCCATAGGGTTGTCAACGTAGTTACTCCTACTAAAGACATCAATTTACTATGAAGCCAATTATTAGGGAGCTAGCAGGGAGTATCATTCATTATCAGTGGGCCAACAAGTATCAGTTTGTTTTTAGAAATGTATCAGCTAGGTCGTGGGCTGACTAGTCTAGGCTTTTTTTTAACATGCGCAGCCCACGATAGGCCGGTTTTTATTTTTTTAGGGCCGTCATGTATCGACCGGCCTATGGGCCTCCAATCCTAGGTGTTACTCCTCGTGCATGGTTTCAGTTTTTTGCCGCATTTGCTCATTCTATTGGGTTCATCGAATCCAAATATGATGCCTCTCTATTTATCTTTAACAAAGGCAACAATCTAGCATACCTTCTTATTTATGATGACGACATCATTCTTACAGCCCCCGGCCCATCCAATCTAGCTACTATCACCAATGCAATGACACGCAAATTTGCTATGAAGGATCTCGGTCCCCTATATCACTTCCTTGGCATATCTGTTACACGTACATCTACTGGCATTCATATCTCTCAACATCAATGTATTCTTGACATCTTGTCTCGTGCTGGCATGCGCGACTGTCATCTGGTCATCACCCCATTGACACCAAAGCAAAGCTCTCTTCTACCTCCGGGTCCTCTGTTGTTGATCCTTCTCAGTACCGTAGCTTAGCCGGTGCTCTCCAATATGCTACCCTCACTCTCCTATACATTGTTTATGCGGTCCAAGAAGTATGTCTCCATATGCACGATCGACGCGACACACATCTTCTCTCATTAAGCGTATTCTTAGATATCTCCAAGGCACCCTCGACCATGGTCTTTCTTTGCATCACACTTCTTCTCACTCTCTTATTGCCTACGCGGATGCCGACAGGGCTGGATGCCCGGATACACAATGCTCAACATCTAAATTATGCATGTATCTTAGGGATAATCTTATCTCATGGTCAGCACGACAACTTACAACTGTCTCCCGCTCCAGTGCAGAGGCAGAATATAGGACAGTTGCAGCAGCCATCTCCGAGTCATGTTGGGTACGCCAGCTTTTACAGGAGCTTCGATGACCAATATTGAGTGCCATCATTGTCTATTATGACAACATCAATGCCATTTACTTGTCCGCTAACCCTGTTCAGCACCGACGGACCAAACATATCGAACTAGCTATTGACTTTGTTCGGGAGAAGGTTGCACTTGGTGATGTTCGTGTATTACATGTGCCCTCCTCCTCTCAGTTCGCATACATCTTCACAAAAGGCTTACCTATTGCTCTCTTTCAAGAGTTTCAATCCAGTCTTCAGGTCGAGTCGTCTCTCACTACGAGGGCGTGTTAGAGTCTAGCACACCGGCGACACCTGATCCTAGAGTACATGCAAAGCTATCACCACATTGATAGCTTCCATGTATAATTACATACTTGTGTTGTAATCAAACACTGTAAAACATCTGGTGATATAAATACATGAGGAGGCTAGGCACGACAGGCATTGAGCCGCCCGGTGTTTTCCCTATTACACCTGCATCGCACAAACTTTAAAGTAGCTCTGGGCTTGTCTTGATAGGAACGCTCGGATCGACTGTTTCTCCAGAGCTAGGCCCACGCGATGCATGTGGGCGGCGGGGACTACACGCGCCGAGCCACACTCGTGAAGCTGCGTTGTTTCCCAAAGCACCGAAAGTTATTATCCTCACCACCTCCTCACCGCTCCCTCTCTCCTATCCCCACTCTCACTGACGGTTGCGGCGACGACATCGTGAAGCAGATTGGAGTACAACAAGGCAGCATTCGGCCCCTACAAGGGCATCCACATCATCACCTCCGGCACGGCAATGGCGGTAAGCACTTTTTTCACCTCCTCATGTACTCATTCGTATGTGATCCGCGTTTATCTTCGATCCATGTTAGGAGAATGGGGAATCTGTGTAAATTGTCATAAGAGTGATCATAACATCGTCATAAGTTCATAGTACCGATAGATTTGAGGTTACCGATGGGGATTGAGTACAAGGGTGATGCAGTATTGGGGTAAATCTTACACAGTAGTCATAGATCTTAGCCTCGGTGACCCTCAAGGCGCTTGCAGCGGCGGGTGCCCTTGCCCTTGTTTTTCTCCTCGATCTGCACCACCGTCTCTTCCTCCTCGCCGGAGTCTAGATCGATTCGCGTGCTTCGGTGTCCTGGCTCCAACGCCCTTACAAACATTGCCACCTCAACTTACTCTTCCACCTTCATGGCCACCACCTCTTGTTCCTCCTCCATAGCCACCACCCTCTTTGTCATGAAGTATGCTGCGACACGATGGTTATGACGATGCATGTACTCTTTGTACTTGGCCCACCTTGACCTCTGTCGAGCGTCGTCGGAGTCGGCCTGATTCATGGCCCAACGAAGGATGTCGACTGACATCGCAGCCTTCGCTGCTTCACGAATCAATGACACTTCCTTTTTGTTGACCCGATATTGGAACTAAAAAGAGTATCCCGCACCTATTTCCCCATAGGTGACCCTGAGTTATCGAACCCACAAGAGGAAGATTACCTTGAAACGATGTTCTCTAGCAAGCTTTTGCTAAAGTTTCAAATCCAGCTTTTGACCAGATCAACAAGCAAATAGTTATTCAAACAATTATAACTAAAAGAAGGTACAGGGATGAGGTCTTAATGCTTACAACCATGTATTGGTGCTGGGATAAAAAATGATATTAGTTTGTGCTCGGGAAGCCACCCATCAAGAGGTGCTTTCTTCGTTTGGAATAGGGGATGTGTCCAAATTACATCTGGACTGTCACGAGTCCTGCATCCAGAATCAGTTGTCCTACCAAAGGCCCTCTCCGTCTTGCGGGGTTGCCCCAATAATTAAGATAATAATATCTGACAAAAGCTTTGGTCGTTTAATGACTACACCTCCTGGATCCCCAAGGATATGATCCATGTTACCCTACTGAACCATATTCTCACCGGTGTTCGGTATAACACTTCATGGTCCCCTTGCTCCTAGCCTCATAGGTGCTCGATCTCCATGATCATGTGTACCTGTAGGGATGAAGATTGCAGACAAGACAAGAGAAACTTCACGATACAATTTTATTTTACACATACAAGACGTTGTGTCAAAGGCTTCCATTGATCCCTTCACCAAATAGCTGGGGCTGCAAGGCTCAGGGCTCACCCCATACCTTACTGGACTACTCACACATGGAGATCGGATCGCGGGAAGAAATCCTTGAAGAACACCTCTTGAGATTGATTGATTGCAATATGTCTTACAATAGACGTCATGTAAAATGCATGTTTACAAGTATGAACTAGATAGAGGGGGTTATGGTGGTGGAAATGGCTATGGAGGTGACAATGGCGGCGGCTAGGGTTTGTGGATGAAGATGATGATGAATGGGTTGTGGTTGTGCTTGATGCTCCTCATCTGCTCCATCTCCGTCCATTTCAATTGACATTTCGATGGGGTCCCCTTTATAAAAGTTGATCATGTGGACGAGATGCCTCGATTTCCATGCCAAACGACCTCTCATGAGAGCGCTCATGGTCGCATGGAACGTCTTCTTTTGCTCTGGAGTCCTCCTGATGCCTCCTAATGATTTCTTTCTTCTCCATTTTCCTCCCTTTCCTTTCTCCCATGTGATATCTTCCCTTTTTAGCCCATTTCCTATGGAAAATATATTAAAGAGAGGATTTTTGGAATCCTTTGCATTCATTAGTCATTAGTGGACATATCGGAGCGAATATCTCTCTTTTAGTGAAATATCTCGGTTTAAACAAGGCTAAAATGAGTGTAAAATATCACTCATAAAGTTCTCCAAGCATAAACTTGATCGTCCTCGAGCAACATATAGAGAAATCAGAATCATAAGGAACTCAGTTGTTTAAACTGAAATAACGGGAAGGTTTTGGTTCACTTACGATCAATATGCCTAGAGAGCCATCCACTTTTTGACGTGAAAACTTATCATAGATATAGCGGTGGCATGGTCATAGTGCAAGTGTTAGTCAAGTAAAGATAGTAGACACAAAGTTTCTGATCTACTAGATAAAACAACTTCACAACACGTCATTTCATTTAATCCAGACAAGACTTGCTTGCGAGGAATGCACAGAAGAGTTTGTTAAGATAAAGCCATGAAAACATAATTTAGGGAGTAGAAAGCATGGAGTGAAACATGATGCTCAAGTGCTCTTGAACACACCCACAGTTGTTTCATTTTCTAGGCTTTTAAGCACTTTGTTTCAAGTATTGTTTGCTGGAACTTTGATTGCCATGTGAAGGAGATTATGCCAAATAAGTCATCATGCATAGGTTTTTATTCTGGCTTGATGTTTCGGTACTATGGACCTTTAGCAATAATGTCTCTTTCGAGCTTTTTTGATCAATCTCCTTTATTTACCACATACACACCCATTCAAGAGAAAGCCGAATAATGTTCGTGTGTAGTGTTGCCGCCATGTACAATAAGAAACTCATAGCCGAAATCTGAGGTATCACTCTTGGTGGATCATTCATTGGCCAGCGGAGTCCTAAGCATAAAGGGTGACGAAGCCACATTTTCACATGTAAATGTGTATATGGTAGAAAAGGCCATGGAACCATCCGGAGGTTGTAACACCATGTTGAGATATACAACACAAATTTTGGCATAATCTCACCCACATTTCAACTATGTTCTTTTAGACAATTTAATCCACAAGTACTATCAAGTCCATTAAAATTAACGACATAGGGATGAGTATGTTCAAACATCACTACTCTACAATTTCTCAATTTCCAAGTCTTCAAGGGCTTTCTCTTGTGCAAAGTTATACTTAGTTAATTTCATTTCATTTTCAAAATTGTTCCATGACAAGTCTTAGTTGTCTAAACTAAAGAAAACAAAGGCTACAAAATTATTTCTGCTACTAGAGCAAAACCTTTGTATCAACTATCAAGATTCACTCCCATGCACACACATCACGCATACTACTACTACTACATCTACTCTAAGTATCCAAGTGCGAAAGATGGAGGTAGCGAATTTACACACTTCTCTTCCTTAGTCTTGCATTCCTTGTTGTCCTAGACTAGATCAACTCCTCTAAAAACAAAATTGCAAATGAACTCCAAGGGTCTAAATAAGAACAAGAGCAAACCAAAAAATCGCAAAGGCAAAAACAAAAAGCAAAAGCAAAAGCAAATAAAAAGCAAAGTGTTGGACAAGACCAACATGAGTGTTTTAAAGTTCATTGAGCGTAAGTACAACCTCATTACAATTTATTCAAATACCGCCACATCTTGATGTAGAAGTGGTAATAAGCTCCCCCAAGCTTAGGCTCTTGCAACCCAAACCGGCGAGATCATGTAACACCCTGGATTTTGGCCCTTTCTTTTTCTTTTGAATTTATTTGAATTTTTTATTTGAATTGATTTTCTATGCCTCTGTGGTCTTGAAACCTGGGAAGACCATCTCTTCTCAGGCTCCCAAGTGGCTTGCCATCCTCAAATCCATCCCTAGACGATGTCATTTTCATCTTAGCCCAAACTCAATTTCTATTTCTTGGCAATATTCCTTTTTTATGAAAGGAATAACCCTATTTGGCCTAGGTTGTGAAGCAACCTATATTTCTACCACTCCCAAAATTCCCAAATAATTCTCATAATTTTTTTGGGTTGTTCTTCCGTAGATATGTCAAAACCCACCCTTGCCTAGTTCAAAAATAATCCATAAATATCCATTTGCCTATTTTGCCCTAAATGGCACTTTGTGAAGGAAGTGCTATTTAGATTTGCTTGCTTGCTCCCAAACTTTTTGGGATATCTTTCATATCCATATTATTTCAACATGCCAAAATTCAACACAATTTTCCTAGTAAATATTCCTCAGCTATTTTCCAAAGTTTATGTCCGAAAAGAAGCTTTGTGAAGGAGGTACTAGCTCGGAGTATCCAAATAAGTTGAAATTTTGCCATGATCTCAATAAGATTAAATTACCACTCTACACAAAATTTGAGCATCATTCCATCATCCATGTGAGCTCAACATCAAATCATTGTATTTGGTCAGATTTTAGTTTGTGAAGCAACTATATTTTATATTACTTCATTATTGCTGAAAATTTACCAAGACCTTCTCCTACCCATATAACCTCTCTATATTAAATTTGGGCTCATTTAATTAGGCTAATATTTATCAAGATATTTCCCAAAATTCTGTGCAAAGAAGAGCATTGTGAAGGAAGTACCATTTTGGTATATCCAAATGGTATGATTTTTTTACAGTGCCTTCATATGCCTAAATAATCATTCTCCCCCATTTTTTAGATCAATCCAATCATCCATTTGATCACAACTTCATCATTTGTATTTTCTGTATAGAGAGGTACACGGTGAAGCAAGTGCTAGTTATATTCATCTCCTTGAGCTGAAACCTTGCCAACATAATCATATTAGTATATGATCACAGCCTACAAAATTGTATCCTTCATCTCCAAGTATGTGTTTCCCAGCATACAACAAACATCTTGTTGTTCCAGTGTTATCTAGCTAGGTGTGGTCTTGTCTTGAGCTCCTATTCTCGTTTATTTTCTTCTTGGCCTTCTCTGAGGAATGACCTATTGCCTAGACACAGTTTGCAAAGCCAGAGTGCACAGTGTGCACCTGTTCACGCGATAACCACGTAGCCAGGCATTACCATGGACACGAGTTGTATGTCGTTTTGCTTTGGGCCCCTCCTCCCTGGCCATTTCCCTCGCGCCTTCAACACCTAGCCATGTCTAGGAGCTTCCTCTCGTCATCTCCCTTCCCCTGGTCCCCTCTCCCCCTCCGGAAGCTTCCTCGTCGGTGCTAGGCGCCGAGCGCCCACGGGTGCATAGTGCACCGACCGCTCTCTTGCACGCCGCAACGTCTTCCTCCTCTCCCCTTGGCGCCATCCTCTGATCCACGCTATCCTCTGCCCTCTCCCGTCACCTGCACGCCACCCCTCCCCCCTCGTGAATGCTATCTTCGCCAGAGCTTTGGTTGGACCCTCGCAGCGGCATTTGGCCTCGGGCATCCTTGCCCCGGCTATTGAAGCCATGCCCGACCCCTCCCGAGCTCACCAGTGGCCTCACCTCTCTCCTAGAAGCCTCCCCGACCACTCCACCGAGCTCGAGGAGCTTTCCTGCCCCTCCACTGCTGCCATGGCCGCCGCTTCGGTCCTCCTAAATTTCGGTGAACTGGAGCTCCATTCCCCCTCGAAACCTCACCACAGCCCTCCCCAAGCTCTCTAGAGCCTCCCTGCCATTGCCCTCCTCCTCCAGTGCCTCGTGCACCACACCCAAATCCGTTCGAAGTAGCCGTCCGCCGCGGTTGAAGCTCCGCTCGCCTCCGTCGCCTTCGGGCCCGTGAGGTAGCCCGGCTGATGTGGCTCAGTCTCCTGAGCCTGTTGGTATGCCGATCGCTGCGTGAGACAATCGGAATCACCGGTGAGCCCCGTCAGGGCCCTACCCTCCCCTCGGCCAGGCGCATGTACGTGGGAGGAATAAGATGGACCTGCCATGCGGGCCCTGCCTCCCCGCGACCCCACATGTCACCGAGTGCGGCCGGTCCTGTCAGCGTAAGTGGAAGTGTATTTCCTGGAATACGCTTTCCAGCTTCGAAAACATACTACCTTTGTTCTTCGGACAAGAATATGCTTTCACTCCCCAAAAACGTATTCACCTAAAATACGCTTTTCTCAGCTGCCGGCGCCAAAACCTGTATATTGTGAACATTCGTCATTTAGAGCAAAAATGAACATATTATGTTTATTTTCCTGCCTAACGAACGAATGCCCACATCTTTTCAACCACAGCTCTGAATCAGGTGATTCCAAAGCCCATGTTCTGTGTCCGTCGAGCCTGTTCCGTTGGTACCATTTTCATGATGTTCTAATATTCTGAAAATGAACATTTTCCCTTGCCCTTAATCAGCCCCCTCCGAGAGAGAAACGTTTGCGGCGATTATTTCTGTGAGCTCCTCGCACTTCTTCCCGATGATTAGTTCATCCCCAGGCAAGCCACAACAACGAATTGCATGAGAGTCTTGCAGTAGCCATGGTTTTCTAATTAATATTTAATTAATTTGTGCATGGTAATTTTTTGTGAATACGTGATATGCTGGTGAATCCATGCTCGTTCCTATGTTGTGATCATTTTGCATCTGTCAGTTAAATGACTACTTGCTAATGTTATTATTACCATATTATATTCCGGTATTTATTTCCGATGCTAGTGGTCATGCCATGCTTATGTGTACTGTTATACTTGTGATATTCATGCTCATCATTATGCCATGCTCATTTACATAAATGATTTATTGGTGTTGATATGCTTGATGATTATGTTGCTCATCCATGCTTATGTTGATATCATGCTAGTATGCATTGTCATTTCATCATGCTATTTTATTATGGCTCAGCTCATTACATTCAAGTTGAACCGGACTTTAATCAAACTTGAACACCTGTTGGCTGAGTCATAGTGCCATCGAGTCGAGCTAACCAGTGCAACCACACTTGTATGGGAAGGCCTTAATGCGGTCTATTGTCATGCCTCTCGCCAGTGCCTCCAACTAGGGAAGGTTATGTGTGTGCGCTACCCTGATCAGGTAGGCGGTCATAAGCCTTGTGTGCCCAAGTTTGGTTTGAGCACTCATATCCCCATTTGGGACCGTTTGTTTTGTTTTGCCACGACGGTGGTCGTTTGATGTCCGGAGTGGCATAGGAGGCCACCCTTGACTTAGCCCAAAGGGGAGTTTGTCGGAGTAGCCGGAGAGTGTCATGCAATAGATCGGTTTTGCCAGAACGCCGCAGGTCCACCCGAATGGGAGCACGAGGCCATGGGTTCCGTAGTGTGGGTACAATGTACTAACCTCTGCAGAGTGTATAATCTATTGATAGCCGCGTGCCCACGAATATGGGCCCAGTTCATAGTAGGTCACACTATGTGTCAACAGTAATAATAACCGGACTAATAAACAACCCTGGTTCGATGAGAACATAAGTTGGTTGATCTTTATGTGGTCACGAGATGATCACAATGGTATTCTTGGTGATGATAATGTGATCTTGTGATGATCACGAGGGTATTCTTGATGATGATAATGTGATCACAATGGTAAGTAATATCGATATTTATGGTGGTTACGAGGTAACCTGCGAACAAAGTAAGTTGGTCCAGGATATCTCAAACATGCCGCATGATAGTATTGTCTTGTTCATGCCATGCTCATCTCATATGGTTTTAGTTGTGCTATGGTTAACGTGCTCATGCCATGCTTATGTTGTTCTAGTGGTATCATGCTAATTATGGATGATTAATTTGTAAATGGCATGATGTTGTTTGTCTTGATTGCTTATGGTTGTTATGAGCTTGAGAATACATTCGAAGTACTCACCTGGCATGTCGTGCCAGTTTGTAGGTCATGCCATGAATTGCTTGCTTGTAGAGGATCCTGAGTTTGCAATCTAGGATACACATTCCAGCCAGAGTCCCTGTGGAGTGGAGTTCACCACCGTCGTTGTTGTTCCGCTGCTAAAAGATATTCCACTGCTTCGAGTTGTTCTACTGCTAGCATAGAACTACCTAAGCAGGCATAGTTTGTCGTGCTGATATAATTCCTTGTTATATCGGAACCCTTATATCCCCAAGTATTTGTAATAAGATCTGATTTGTTCTTTGCCAACCAGTGTTGTATTCCAGAAGACTTGATCTCTCGGCTAGAAAATGGGGATTTCAGGTCTCTCTGAGCCAGGGTGCCACAACGGTTGGTATCGGAGCAGGTCTGGCTATAGAACGCCCTAGTCTGCGTGAACATTAGAAAGTGGTAGCATAGAGTCTAGTCAGTTTGTTGCATTTGATTGTTGCATTTGTTTGCTGCATAGCATACATACAGACTTACCATCTTGTCACGAATGGTTAATCTTGTGAGTGTAGGTGGCAGCAGGTTTGGTCCATTACCTGTACCTTCCAGCTTTGTGTACCTGCTTTTCGGTGTTTGTGTCATCTCTGTCCCAGCGTAGTGATGCAGAGGCACCAAGTGGTGTTGAACACTTGCATGAGTTATGCACAAGTATCGTGTCGATATCTTTCCGCCAGCCACACTTATTATCTCGGTGATACACATGTTTCTATCCTGAATTGTGCCATAAAACACGCTGCCTTTGCAACCCTTATTGATCCCTATTATCAGAAAAGGGCAATGTCAGCAAGCCGTGTTTTCCATCGCTATCCTACCCTGTCACCCATTCCTTGGATGAGTACGGTTTCCTTCCGTCCGCTTCATGATGATGTGGTCGTGACATCAGTGTCTTGCTACATGATCACCATGTCTGTCCTCACCCCTAAGCCCATCCAGATCCAACTGGTGTTAAGCCAAAGCTTGGTGTAGATGTATTTACACAAACTCCTCCACACATTGATTCACTTTCGTGCACACCGCTACAACATATTAGATCGTAGAACCGGAGATCTCGCAAGATTTGTGTACTTAAGCATGCATGCTTATCATTGTTGTGAATAGCTATACAATATGATGTTGCTTGTGTAATATTGATGCCTCGTGTGCTTTTGTTTTCGTTGTTTCTTTGCATTCTTTCTTTGGGCCTTCGGTGTTACCTTATTTCCCCTTATTAAAATAGCTCATAGACCGACACCGGACTTGAAGGAGGAGCAAAGATTTCAAATATTTGGAAGCTCAGCTAAACATTATGAAATTCTCAGCATATTGCATTATATTGGGAATGGTCTAAATGCAAAAGACATACATAATAGATTATCAGCATCAATGGTGCATCAGTGAGCAATCATCACAATAGTAATGATGAAATCGGTGGGAAGACAAATGGTGCAAGACTAACCGAATATTTTGAGACCAAGTACTCAGTACGAAGGACAGTCCAGCAAATTCTTTCCTAAAAGTAACCATCAGCAGTAATATTAAAGGCATTCAGTCCGCGCATGACAAAGAAAAGCTTATGGTGTAAGCAACCCAGTCTTCCTGTGCAAGCTCTCAATGAAACTTACAATGCAAGCACTGGTGCAGCGACGTGCTATACAAACGGTATTTAACCCCTTTCCGCGATGGCGTTTGGAACCGTCGCCAAGTGAGTGTGGGTGATAGGGGGTCCTTCCCACACGACCCAGAAACCGTCGGGGATAGGCCCTCCTGGCACACATGCTGGGGCAAAATGTGCTCGTGTGCGATCTCGTGAGGCATCGAAACCCAATCGTTTCTGTTCGTATGTACATCCCACACGGTGAATCCCAGAAAAACATTTCCGTTCGTATGTATATCACACACAGTTTTTTTGCGTGGAACGTTTGTGCAAGGTGGCCTAATGCAAACAGTTCTCTGCCGGAAGCCGTGTGTGATTGTTAGTTGATCGAACACTCCTACTTTCTAGAAACTGTGTGGGTTGTTTGAGTTCATCGCCCATGGTGATGTCTGATTAACCGTCTGCAATAGAAAACCCCAATAAGCAGGGTAATTAGCCTATTATTGATAGTCCATGTAGTAATCAAATTGATATTTCTTATAAAACACACCAGATATTTCATACCCTTATAACAACAACTAGGATTTCATAACCGAATTACATCGGATAGCTTCGACACTTAGTTAAGCTATTACACAACAACACCAAGTTTCACATGCAACACCGAAAACCTTTGGAAAGTAGGATCATACATGGTAAATAGACAGTTGAATCTCATCTGGGAAACTGCAGAAGCCGAAGGCAAATATTGAGCCTTCAGTGATGTTGAATGCCCTTGCAACTTTAGGCCAGTGGCTATGGATAATCGCCCGCCCAACCTTCGTCCTCTTAAGAAAGACTTCAATATTGTACCGTGGGTGTTGAAAATATACCTTCCTCGCCTCTTGACCATGCAGGTGGTTTGAGAGGTAATCATCGGTGAACTGCTTTGAAAAGTACTGAAAACAAAGATATGCATAGATCGTTGTTATATATTTTGAAATGGCGCAAGGGGTAAAAACAAGGTAAAAGAGTTAGTACCATCCTATAGTTGACTGATGTCGTCTTCGTTGTACAAACAAAGATCTTGCTGTTATTCGTCGCAAGTTTCTTCATCCGAACAATCTTTCTGAGTTTCTTGACTTGACTGATATTCATGGACATCTCATTTCCCCATATGCAAAATGGGTCGAACAGTAGGTCTAAGCCTCTGAGAGCAGGACCTACATGTGTGATACGTCTCCAACGTATCTATAATTTTTTATTGTTCCATGCTATTATTTATGAAGTCTTGGATGTTTAATGGGCTTTATCATTCACTTTTATATCATTTTTGGGACTAACCTACTAACCCAAAGGCCCAGTCCAGATTGTTGTTTTTTGCCTATTTCAGGGTTTTGCAGAAAAGGAATATCAAACGGAGTCCAAACGGAATGAAACCTTCGCGAGAGATATTTTTGGAGGAAATCACATCCGGGAGTCTTCGGGACCAAGTCAGGGGACGAAGGGCCAGCCCTCGAGGGTGGGGGGCGCGCCCCCTTCCCAGAGCGTGCCCCCTGCCTTGAGGCTGGCCCACACGGCCCCCGGTGCCCTCCTTCTTCCTATATATACCTACGTACCCCAGAAACTCCATACGCAGAGAGAAAACCCTATTTCCATCGCCGTAGCTTCTATTCCCATGGAGATCCCATCTTGGAGCCTGTTCCGGGAGGGGGATCCATCACGGAGGCCTTCATCATCATCATCATCGCCCTAACCATGAGTTGTGAGTAGTTTACCTCAGACCTTCGGGTCCATAGCTAGTATCTAGATGGCCTCTTCTCTCTCTAGATCTCAATACAAAGTTCTCATCGGTCTTCGAGGAGATCTATTCGATGTCATCTCTCTTTACGGTGTGTTTGTCGACATCCAATGAATTGTGAGTTTATGATCAAGGTTATCTATGAAAGATATTTGGTTCTTCTCTGAACTTTTTATGTGTGCTCATATTGGTTTGGTTTGGCCTACTAGATCTATAGTTCTTGCAATGGGAGAAGTGCTTGGCTTTGGGTTCAATCTTGCGGTGTCCTTTCCCAGTGACAGTAGGGGCAGAAAGGCACGTATTGTATTGTTGCCATCGAGGATAAAAAGATGGGGTTTTCATCATATTGCTTGAGTTTATCCCTCTACATCATGTCATCTTTCTTAAAGCGTTACTCTGTTCGTATGAACTCAATACCCTAGATGCATGCTGGATAGCGGTCGATGTGTGGAGTAATAGTAGTAGATGCAGAATCGTGTCGGTCTACTTGTCTCGGACGTTATGCCTATATACAATGATCATGCCTAGATAGCCTCATAATTATTCGCTTTTATATCAATTGCTCGACAGTAATTTGTTTACCCGCCGTAGAATATCGCTATCATGAGAGAAGCCACTAGAGAAAACTATGGCCCCCGGGTCTATTCTCAACATATCAATCCACATCTACTTTACTTTTCTTGCTTTTATTTGTTGTTTTATTAAACCAAAAATACGAAAAATATAATTATCATATCTATCAGATCTCACTCTCGTAAGTGACCGTAAAGGGATTGAAAACCCCTTATCGTGTTGGCTGCGAAGTTCTTATTTGTTTGTGTAGGTGCGAGGGACTCGCGCGTGGTCTCCTACTGGATTGATACCTTGGTTCTCAAAAACTGAGGGAAATACTTACGCTATTGTGTTGCATCTCCCTTTCCTCTTCGAGGGAATACAACGCAAGCTCAAGAGGTAGCAAGAAGAATTTCTGGCGCCGTTGCCGAGGAGACTCACGCCAAGTCAAGTCAAGATTTGCCATCCCGTCAACTAGCCAAAATCTGGCGCCGTTGCCGGGGAGGCTTACACAAAAGTCATATACCAAGTACCTATCACAAACCCTTATCCTTCACATTACATTAATTTGCCTCTCGTTTTCCTCTCCCCCACTTCACCCTTGCCGTTTTATTTGCCCTTCTTCCGCCGTGTGTTTTTCGCTTGCCTCTTGTTTGCTTGTGTGTTGCTTTCTTGCTTGTCATCATGTCTAGCACACCTATCATTATCACCACTCCCGAGAGCGAGGTCCTCAACTTTAAACAAAGGGAGGGAGAAAAATTAAAAGATGTCTGGTATAGAATTTGCAATGCTCAAGATAGGTCTAATAGGAAGCTTTCCACTTCCGTGCTTCCTTGCAATTTTTATGTTGGCATAACTCCGTGGAATAGATTTATCTTAGATACCATTACCGGAGGGAATTTTTTTGGTAGCCACACCGTTGATTCTTACAAAGCTATGACTGAATTATTTGGCTCACCACCTCTTTTCATTAATGGGACCGTTCTAACTTTGGAGCATGTTATGAAAAGGTTAGAAATCATTGAAAACAAAGTTGCTACGGTACAACTGGTGGAGAACTTGGATGGAAAAATTCATAATTAAATCACCCAATATGGATCCAAGGTAGGAGTTGTTCTGAAAAATCTTAAGGAAAAAGAGCCCATAGTTAAAGAAAAGCTATATCAGGATTCTACTAGAATCAATAAGCTTGAGGATGTTATCACTAATGTGGGTTCTGCTCTTTCCGCTATAAAAACTACTCCAAATACCTCCACTAAATTATCTAAGTTCATGTATGTCCCTAAATACAAGGGTGAAACATCTAGACTCGCGGATCTCAAATCCATAAGTGTTCACCCTAATTTTCTTACTTTTGCAAGAGACCCTTTTGACACTCTAGAATTTATTGATTTCTTGCCCAAGAGTTTGATTATTCATAGGGACAAATAAGTACCCAAAAATCATAAGTGCTTAATCAAAGAATTGCCTTCCATAGATGGCAATACCTAGATCTATCTTGTATCGTGCCTAGCTAGGGGCGTAAAACGATAGCGCTTGTTGGGAGGCAACCAAATTTTATGTTTTTTGCTTTTGTTGCTGTAAGGGAATAAATATTGCATCTAGCCTCTTATTAGATGTGTTTTCATGTTTTATTTAGTGTTTGTGCCAAGTAGAACCTTTGGTAAGACTTGTGTGAAGTTTATACGATCTTGCTGTAAAAAACAGAATCGTTAGCGCTTGCTAAAGTAGTCTTCAGATTTTACTGGAGCGTGATTTTTAGTTGATTATTTTTGCTTCTGATTGGTAGACAAATTTCGCAAATTTACCAATTTATTTTGAATTTTTTGGAGTTCCAGAAGTAGGCGAACCCTGCAGATTACTACAGACTGTTCTGTTTTTGACAGATTCTGTTTTTCGTGTGTTGTTTGCTTATTCAGATGCATCTATGAGTAATATTGGAGGATATGAACCATAGAGAAGTTGGATTACAGTAGGTTTAAAACCAATATAAACAAAGTATGAATTCCTTGCTGTACCTTTGAGTGGTGGTTTGCTTTCTCTCACTAACGGAGCTCACAAGAATTTTTGTCTAAGTTTTGTGTTGTGAAGTTTTCAAGTTTTGAGTATTGCTTTGATGGACTATGGAACAAGGAGTGGCAAAGGCCCAAGCTTGGGATGCCCATGGAACCCCAAGTGAAATGAAGATATTCAAAATCCTAAGCTTGGGGATGCCCCGGGAAGGCATCCCCTCTTTCGTCTTCATCCATCGGTAACTATACTTGGAGCTATATTTTTATTCGCAACATGCTATGTGTTTTGCTTGGAGCGTCTTGTATAATTTGAGTCTTTGATTGTTAGTTTGCCACAATCATCCTTGCTGGACACACCTATTTGAGAGAGTTAAATATGGCCTAGAAATTATTAGAACACTCTATGTACTTCACTTTTATCTTTTGAGTTGAATAGTTTTTGCTCTTATGCTTCACTTATATCTTTTAGAGCATGGCGGTGGTTATATTTTGTAGAAATTGTTGAACTCTCATGCTTCACTTATATCTATTTGAGAGTCTATTAAAACAGCATGGTAATGTGTTTAGGCTAAAGAAACTAGTCTTCACATGATAAACATCCAATGTCAATGTAGTAAAATTTTCACACCAAGTGCATTGAATAGAATGAGATGGTGGATGCTTGATAATTGTTTTGAGACATGAGGATAGTGATATTAGAGTCATGCTAGTGGAGTTATTATGAAATTGAAGAATACTTGTGTTAAGGTTAGTGATTCCCGTATCATGCACGTATGGTGAACCGCTATGTGACGAAGTTAGAGCATGAGGTATTTGTAGAGTGCCAAACTTTGTGTGGAGGTCGGGGGGGGGGTGCGATGGTTAACTCCTAC
>LR738715.1:553307093-553443000 GCA_902687465.1 Secale cereale | reverse complement strand
CCCCCCCCCCCTAGGAGCATGCGTTTATTACTTTGTTTTTGATGACTCATAAATTTTTGCAATAAGTATATGAGTTCTTATGACTAATGTTGAGTCCATGGATTATACGCACTCTCACCTTTCCGCCATTGCTAGCCTCTCTTGTATCTCGCAACTTTCGCCGGTACCATAAACCCACTAGATATCCTTCCTCAAAACAGCCACCATATTGTTCCTCAAAACAGCCACCATACATACCTATCATGGCATTTCCATAGCCATTCCGAGATATATTGCCATGCAACTTTCCATCGTTCCGTTCATATGACACGCGTCATATTGTCATAGTGACATGCATGATCATGTAGTTGACATCGTAGTTGTGGCAAAGCCACCATGCATAATTTTTCATACATGTCACACATGATTTATTGCTTATGCTGGTACACCGCCGGAGGCATTCATGTAGAGTCATACTTGTTATAGTATCGAGTTGTAATTTCAAGTTGTAACAAAAAGTGTGATGATCATCATTATTAGAGCATTGTCCCGTGTGAGGAAAGGCCAATAAAAAAAGAGATTGCCCAAAAAATATATATAGAGAGGGGCAAATAAAAAAAGGAAAGCCCCTCCAAAAAAAATGAAAGAAAAGAGAGAAGGGACAATTGCTACTATCTTTTTCCACACTTGTGCTTCAAAGTAGCACCATGATCTTCATTGTAGAGAGTCTCATGATTAGTCACTTTCATATACTAGAGGGAATTTTCGTTATAGAACTTGGCTTGTATATTCCAACAATGGGCTTCCTCAAATGCCCTAGGTCTTCGTGAGGAAGCAAGTTGGATGCACACCCACTAGTTTCTTTTGTTGAGATTTCATTCATATTTAGGTCTAGCGCATCTGTTGCATGGCAATCCCTACTCACTCACATTGATATATATTGATGGGCATCTCCATAGCCCGTTGATACGCCTAGTCGATGTGAGACTATCTTCCTCCTTTTTGTCTTCTCCACAACCACCTCTATTCTACCCATAGTGCTATATCCATGGCTCACGCTCATGTATTGCGTGAAAGTTGAAAGGTTTGAAAAGAATAGAGTATGAAAACAAGTGCTTGGCTGAAATCGGGGTTGTGCATAATATGAATATTTTGTGTGATGAACAGGGAGCATAGCCAGACCATATGATTTTTTAGGGATAACTTCCTTTAGCCATGGTATTTTGAGAAGACATGATTGCTTTGTTAGTATTGCTTGAAGTATTGTTATTTCTTATGTCAATATAGACTTTTATCTTGAATCCTTCAGATCTAAACATTCATGGCACAATTAAGAGAATTACATTGAAAAACTATATTGGTTAGCATTCCACATCAAAAATTCTTTCTTTATCATTTACCTACTCGAGGACGAGCAGGAATTAAGCTTGGGGATGCTTGATACGTCTCCAACGTATCTATAATTTTTAATTGTTCCATGCTATTATTTATGAAGTCTTGGATGTTTAATGCGCTTTATCATTCACTTTTATATCATTTTTGGGACTAACCTACTAACCCAAAGGCCCAGTCCAGATTGCTGTTTTTTGCCTATTTCAGGGTTTTGCAGAAAAGGAATATCAAACGGAGTCCAAACGGAATGAAACCTTCGCGAGAGATATTTTTGGAGGAAAGCACGTTCGGGAGCCTTTGGGACCAAGTCAGGGGACGAAGGGCCATCCCTCGAGGGTGGGGGGCGCGCCCCCCTTCCCAGGGCGCGCTCCCCTGCCTCGAGGCTGGCCCACACGGCCCCCGGTGCCCTCCTCCTTCCTATATATACCTGCGTACCCCAAAAACTCCATACGCAGACAGAAAACCCTAATTCCACCGCCGTAGCTTCTGTTCCCGTGGAGATCCCATCTTGGAGCCTGTTCCGGGAGAGGGATCCATCACGGAGGCCTTCATCATCATCATCATCGCCCTCACCATGAGTTGTGAGTAGTTTACCTCAGACCTTTGGGTCCATAGCTAGTATCTAGATGGATTCTTCTCTCTCTGTGTATCTCAATAGAAAGTTCTCCTCGGTCTTCGAGGAGATCTATTCGATGTAATCTCTTTTAGCGGTGTGTTTGTCGAGATCCGATGAATTGTGAGTTTATGATCAAGGTTATCTATGAAAGATATTTGGTTCTTCTCTGAACTTTTTATGTGTGCTCATAATATCCTTGCAAGTCTCTTCGAATTATTGGTTTGGTTTGGTCTACTAGATCTATTGTTCTTGCAATGGGAGAAGTGCTTGGCTTTGGGTTCAATCTTGCGGTGTCCTTTCCCAGTGACAGTAGGGGCAGCAAGGCACGTATTGTATTGTTGCCATCGAGGATAAAAATATGGGGTTTTCATCATCTTGCTTGAGTTTATCCCTCTACATCATGTCATCTTTCTTAAAGCGTTACTCTGGTCGTATGAACTCAATACACTCGATGCATGCTGGATAGCGGTCGATGTGTGGAGTAATAGTAGTAGATGCAAAATCGTTTCGGTCTACTTGTCTCGGACGTGATGCCTATATACAATGATCATGCCTAGATAGTCTCATAATTATTCGCTTTTCTATCAATTGCTCGACAGTAATTTGTTTACCCGCCGTAGAATATCGCTATCATGAGAGAAGCCACTAGAGAAAATTATGGCCCCCGGGTCTATTTTCAACATATCAATCCACATCTACTTCACTTTTCTTGCTTTTATTTGCTGTTTTATTAAACCAAAAATACCAAAAAAAATAATTATCATCTCTATCAGATCTCACTCTCGTAAGTGACCGTAAAGGGATTGACAACCCCTTATCGTGTTGGCTGTGAAGTTCTTATTTGTTTGTGTAGGTGCGAGGGATTCGTGCGTGGTCTCCTACTGGATTGATACCTTGGTTCTCAAAAACTGAGGGAAATACTTACGCTACTGTGCTGCATCTCCCTTTCCTCTTCGAGGGAATACAACGCAAGCTCAAGAGGTAGCATTGTGCAAGACCATAGTGTAAAAAACCTAAATATTAGAATGGTTCCCGCAACTACACAATAATGTGCTACTAGCAAAAGGATCATGCATCAGCAAACCTCAATGGTAAACCGCAGTGTCTCCCATTGTTTCCCTGCAACACAAATAAGGAAGATCTTGATCAGGTTAACTGAGAGTTGCCATACTATAAGTAGAATATGTATTGAGTACAGCCAAATTCGATTTATTTCTCACATGCATAACAATACAAAATTGTACCCACAACAAATGAAAATCAAATTGCAGAATTGAACCAAACAGTTAAATGGATAGTAGACCAAATAAACCAAAACAGCAAACTGAGCACGACATTGCAGAATAGAAACATGTACTAGAAGATAAGACAGTTAACAAAACAATGAATGCTTGAGAACAGTACTACAAAATGTAGCGATTGTTGGACCAAATTGTTAACTGAACATAACATTTCAGAGGACCAAACTGTTAGCTGAACATTACATTTCACAGGACCAAACTCTTAACTGAACATCAGATTGCATATTAACATTACAGAGGACAAATCACTAGAAGGCACTGGCGGTGGCCTCGAGAAAACAACACAAACTGTATTATAAAGTAGGCAACCGCGTGGCGGTGTCGACAGTGGCCTCGAAGACGAGGTGCTCCTCCAAGATCTGGCGGTCGGCACGCATTGCAGCCAGAGTGACCTCGTGCGCACGTGCGGGCATGATTTGCTTCTCCGCTGCCAGATGCTACTGACTGTTGGGGAACTTAGTAATAATTCAAAATTTTCCTACGTGTTACCAAGATCAATCTAGGAGATGCTAGCAATGAGAGAGAGGGAGTGCATCTTCATACCCTTGAAGATCGCTAAGCGGACGCGTTGCAAAGAACGCGGTTGATGAAGTCGTACTCGCGGTGATTCAAATCGCGGATGATTTGATCTAGCGTAGAATGTACGGTACCTCCACGTTCAACACACGTACTGTTGGGGAACGTAGTATTTTAAAATTTTCCTACGATCACGCAAGATCTATCTACCAGATGCATAGCAACGAGAGGGAAGAGTGTGTCTACGTACCCTCGTAGACCGGAAGCGGAAGCATCAAGTGACGCGGTTGATGTAGTCGAACTTCTTCGCGATTCAACCGATCAAGCACCGAACGTACGGCACCTCCGCGTTCAGCACACGTTCAGCTTGATGACGTCCCACGAGCTCTTGATCCATTTGAGCTTCACGGGAGAGTTTCGTCAGCACGATGGCGTGGTGACGGATATGATGTATTCACCGGCGCAGGGCTTCGCCTAAGCACCGCGACGGTATGACCGAGGTGTGTTTCTGTGGAGGGGGCACCACACACGGCTGGAACAATTCAACTTGTGTGTCTTTGGGTGCCCCCCTGCCCCCGTATATAAAGGAGCAAGGGGGGAGGCCGGCCGGCCCTCCTATGGTGCGGCTAGGGTGCAATCTTACTAGGAATAGGATTGCAATCCTATTCCTAGTAGGAACTACCAAAGAAGGAAGAGAGGGAAAGGAAAAGAGGGAGAGGTGGCGCCCCCCCAATCCTAGTCCAACTAGGATCCCTAGGTGGGGCGCCGGCCAGCCTCTATGGGCTGCCTCTCTCCTTTCCTTAAGGCCCACTATGGACCATCCCCCCTCATAGGGGGTTCCGGTAACCCCCTCCGGCAATCCCGTTAAATCCGAAACTTTTCCGGAACACTTCCGGTGTCCGAATATAGTCGTCCAATATATCAATCTTTATGTCTCGGACATTCCGAGACTCCTCGTCATGTCCGTGATCTCATCCGGGACTCCGAACTACCTTCGGTACATCAAAACTCATAAACTCATAATACCGATCGTCATCAAACGTTAAGCGTGCGGACCCTACGGGTTCGAGAACTATGTAGACATGACCGAGACTCATCTCCGGTAAATAACCAATAGCGGAACCTGGATGTTCATATTGGCTCCTACATATTCTACGAAGATCTTTTATCGGTCAAACCGCATAACAACATACGTTGTTCCTTTTGTCATCGGTATGTTACTTGCCCGAGATTCGATCGTCGGTATCTCCATACCTAGTTCAATCTCGTTACTGGCAAGTCTCTTTACTCGTTCTGTAACACATCATCTCGTGACTAACTCATTAGTCTTTTGCTTGCAAGGCTTATTATGATGTGTGTTACCGAGAGGGCCCAGAGATACCTCTCCGACACTCGGAGTGACAAATCCTAATCTTGATCTATGCCAACACCACGAATACTTTCGGAGACACCTGTAGAGCATCTTTATGATCACCCAGTTACGTTGTGACGTTTGATAGCACACAAGGTGTTCCTACGGTATTCGGGAGTTGCATAATCTCATAGTCATAGGAACATGTATAAGTCATGAAGAAAGCAATAGCAGTAAAACTAAACGATCAAAGTGCTATGCTAACGGATGGGTCTAGTCCATCACATCATTCTCCTAATGCTGTGATCCCGTTGATCAAATGACAACTCATGTCTATGGTTAGGAAACATAACCATCTTTGATCAATGAGCTAGTCTAGTAGAGGCATACTAGGGACACTCTGTTTTGTCTATGTATTCACACATGTACTAAGTTTCCGGTTAATACAATTCTAGCATGAATAATAAACATTTATCATGATATAAGGAAATATAAATAACAACTTTATTATTGCCTCTAGGGCATATTTCCTTCAGTCTCCCACTTGCACTAGAGTCAATAATCTAGCTCACATCGCCATGTGATTTAATACCGATAGTTCACATCGTTATGTGAATAACACCAATAGTTCACATCGCCATGTGACCAACACCCAAAGGGTTTACTAGAGTAAATAATCTAGTTCACATCGCTATGTGATTAATACCCAAGAGTAATAAGGTGTGATCATGCTTTGCTTGTGAGAGAAGTTTAGTCAATGGGTCTGTCACATTCAGATCTGTATGTATTTCGCAAATTTCTATGTCTACAATGCTCTGCATGGAGCTACTCTAGCTAATTGCTCCCACTTTCAATACGCATCCAGATTGATAGTTAGAGTCATCTGGATTTAGTGTCAAAGCTTACATCGGCGTAACCCTTTACGACGAACTCTTTATCACCTCCATAATCGAGAAACATTTCCTTAGTCCTTTTCAGATACTTCAGGATGTTCTTGACCGCTGTCCAGTGATCCACTCCTGGATTACTTTGGTACCTCCCTGCTAGACTTATAGCAAGGCACACATCAGGTCTGGTACACAGCATTGCATACATGATAGATCCTATGGCTGAGGCATAGGGAATGACTTTCATTTTCTCTCTATCTTCTGCAGTGGTCGGGCATTGAGTCTTACTCAACTTCATACCTTGTAATACAGGCAAGAACCCTTTCTTTGACTGATCCATTTTGAACTTCTTCAAAATCTTATCAAGGTATGTGCTTTGTGAAAGTCCAATTAAGCGTCTTGATCTATCTCTATAGATCTTGATGCCTAATATATAAGGAGCTTCACCGAGGTCTTTCATTGAAAAACTCTTATTCAAGTATCCTTTTATGCTATCCAGAAATTCTATATCATTTCCAATCAACAATATGTCATCCACATATAATATTAGAAATGCTACAGAGCTCCCACTCACTTTCTTGTAAATACAGGCTTCTCCAAAAGTCTGTATAAAACCATATGCTTTGATCACCTCATCAAAGCGTATATTCCAACTCCGAGATGCTTGCACCAGTCCATAGATGGATCGCTGGAGCTTGCATACTTTGTTAGCACCTTTTGGATCGACAAAACCTTCTGGTTGCATCATATACAACTCTTCTTTGAGATATCCATTCAGGAATGCAGTTTTGACATCGATTTGCCAGATTTCATAATCATAAAATGCGGCAATTGCTAACATGATTCGGACAGACTTAAGCATCGCTACAGGTGAGAAAGTCTCATTGTAGTCAACTCCTTGAACTTGTCGAAACCCTTTCGCAACAAATCGAGCTTTGTAAACAGTAACATTACCGTCTGCGTCGGTCTTCCTCTTGAAGATCCATTTATTTTCGATGGCCTGCCGATCATCGGGCAAGTCAACCAAAGTCCACACTTTGTTCTCATACATGGATCCCATCTCAGATTTCATGGCCTCAAGTCATTTTGCGGAATCTGGGCTCATCATCGCTTCCTCATAGTTCGCAGGTTCATCATGGTCTACTAACATGATTTCCAGAACTAGGTTACTGTACCACTCTGGTGCGGAACGTACTCTGGTTGATCTACGACGTTCAGCAGAAACTTGATCCGAAGTTTCATGATCATCATCATTAACTTCCTCACTGATTGGTGTAGGAATCACTGGAACAATTTTCTGTGATGTACTACTTTCCAATCCGGGAGAAGGTACAATTACCTCATCAAGTTCTACTTTCCTCCCACTCACTTCTTTCGAGAGAAACTCCTTCTCTAGAAAGGATCCATTCTTAGCAACGAATATCTTGCCTTCGGATCTGTGATAGAAGGTGTACCCAACAGTCTCTTTTGGGTATCCTATGAAGACACATTTCTCCGACTTGGGTTCGAGCTTATCAGGTTGAAGCTTTTTCACATAAGCATCGCAGCCCCAAACTTTAAGAAACGACAACTTTGGTTTCTTGCCAAACCATAGTTCATAAGGCGTCGTATCAACGGATTTAGATGGTGCCCTATTTAACGTGAATGCAGCTGTCTCTCAAGCATAACCCCAAAACGATAGTGGTAAATCGGTAAGAGACATCCTAGATCGCACCATATCTAATAAAGTACGGTTATGACGTTCGGACACACCATTACACTGTGGTGTTCCAGGTGGCGTGAGTAGTGAACCTATTTCACATTGTTTTTTACTGAAGGCCAAACTCGCTAACTCAAATATTTTACCTCTACGATCATATCGTAGAAACTCTTATTTTCTTGTTACGATGATTCTCCACTTCACTCTGAAATTCTTTGAACTTTTCAAATGTTTCAGACTTGTGCTTCATTAAGTAGATATACCCATATCTGCTCAAATCATCAGTGAAGGTCAAAAAATAACGATACCTGCCGCGAGCTTCAACACTCATTGGTCCACATACATCTGTATGTATGATCTCCAACAAATCTGTTGCTTGCTCCATTGTTCCGGAGAACGGAGTTTTAGTCATCTTGCCCATGAGGCATGGTTCGCAAGCACCAAGTGATTCATAATCAAGTGATTCCAAAAGTCCATCACTATGGAGTTTCTTCATGCGCTTTACACCATTATGACCTAAACGGCAGTGCCACAAATAGGTTGCACTATCATTATTAACCTTGCATCTTTTGGCTTCAATATTACGAATATGTGTATCACCACGATCGAGATCCAACAAACTATTTTCATTGGGTGTATGACCATCGAAGGTTTTATTCATGTAAACAGAATAACAATTATTCTATGACTTTAAATGAATAACCGTATTGCAACAAATATGATCAAAATCATATTCATGCTCAACGCAAATGCCAAATAACATTTATTTAGGTTTTACACTAATCCCGAAAGTATAGGGAGACGATGATCAATCTTGGAACCACTTCCAACACACATCGTCACTTCACCTTTAACTAGTCTATGTTCATTCTGCCATTCTCGTTTCGAGTTACTAATTTTAGCAACTGAACCGGTATCAAATACCCAGGGGTTGCTATGAACACTAGTAAAGTGCACATCAATAATCTGTATATCAAATATACCTTTGTTCATTTTTCCATCCTTCTTATCCACCAAGTATCTAGGGCAGTTCCACTTCCAGTGACCATTTCCTTTGCAGTAGAAGCACTTAGTTTCAGGCTTGAGTTTTAGCTTTGGGTTTCTTCACGGGAGTGACAACTTGCTTGTCATTCTTCTTGAAGTTCCCCTTCTATCCCTTTGCCCTTACTTGAAACAAGTGGTCTTGTTAACCATCAACACTTGATGCTTTTTCATGATTTCTACCTTCGCCAACTTCAGCATCGCGAAGAGCTCGGGAATTCCTTTCGTCATCCCTTGCATATTATAGTTCATCACGGAGTTCTACTAACTTGGTGATAGTGACTAGAGAACTTTGTCAATTACTATCTTATCTGGAAGATTAACTCCCACTTGATTCAAGTAATTGTAGTACCCAGACAATCTGAGCACATGCTCACTGGTTGAGCTATTCTCCTCCATCTTGTAGGCAAAGTACTGTCAGAAGTCTTATACCTCTCGACATGGGCATGAGTATGAAATACTAATTTCAACTCTTGGAACATCTTATATGCTCCGTGGCATTCAAAACGTTTTTGAAGTACCGGTTCTAAGCCGTAAAGCATGGTGCACTTAAACTATCAAGTAGTCATCATACCGAGCTTTTGTCAAAACGTTCATAACGTCTACATCCGCTCCTACAATAGGTCTGTCACCTAGCGGTGCATCAAGGACATAATTCTATGTGCAGCAATGAGGATAATCCTCAGATCACGGACCTAGTCTGCATCATTGCTACTAACATCTTTCAACTTAGTTTTCTCTAGGAACATATAAACAATAAACGGGGAGCAACATCGCGAGCTATTGATCTACATCATAGATATGCTAATACTACCAGGACTAAATTCATGATAAATTAAAGTTCAATTAATCATATTACTTAAAGAACTCCCACTTAGATAGACATCCCTCCGGTCATCTAAATGATCACGTGATCCAAATCAACTAAAGCATGTTCGATCATCACGTGAGATGGAGTAGTTTCAATGGTGAACATCTTATGTTGATCATATCTACTATATGATTCACGCTCAACCTTTCGGTTTCCAGTGTTCCGAGGCCATATCTGCATATTCTAGGCTCGTCAAGTTTAACCCGAGTATTCTGCGTGTGCAAAACTGGCTTACACCCGTTGTATTTGAACGTAGAGCTTATCACACCCGATCATCACGTGGTGTCTCGGCACGACGAACTTTCGCAATGGTGCATACTCAGGGAGAACACTTATACCTTGAAATTTAGTAAGGGATCATCTTATAATGCTACCGCCGTTCTAAGCAAAATAAGATAAACATCACATGCAATCAAAATATGTGACATGATATGGCCTTCATCATCTTGTGCTTTTGATCTCCATCTCCAAAGCACCGTCATGATCACCTTCACCACCGGCGCGACACCTTGATCTCCATCGTAGCATCGTTGTCGTCTCGCCAACTATTGCTTCTACGACTATCGCTACCGCTTAGTGATAAAGTAAAGCAATTACATGGCGATTGCATTTCATACAATAAAGCGCCAACCATATGGCTCCTGCCAGTAGCCGATAACATTACAAAACATGATCATCTCATACAAAACCGTATAACTCATCATGTCTTGACCATATCACATCACAACATGCCCTGCAAAAACAAGTTAGACGTCCTCTACTTTGTTGTTGCTAGTTTTACGTGGCTGCTACGGGCTTAGCAAGAACCGTTCTTACCTACGCATACAAAACCACAACGATGTTTCTTCAAGTATGTGCTGTTTTAACCTTCACAAGGACCGGGCGTAGCCACACTTGATTCAGCTAAAGTGAGAGAGACAGACACCCGCCAGTCACCTTTAAGCAACGAGTGCTCGTAACGGTGAAACCAGTCTCGCGTAAGCGTACGCGTAATGTCGGTCCGGGCCGCTTCATCTCACAATACCACCGAAGCAAAGTATGACATGCTGGTAAGCAGTATGACTAGTATCGCCCACAACTCATTGTGTTCTACTCGTGCATATCATCTACGCATAGACCTGGCTCATGATGCCACTGTTGGGGAACGTATTATTTTCAAATTTTCCTACGATCACGCAAGATCTATCTACCAGATGCATAGCAACGAGAGGGAAGAGTGTGTCTACGTACCCTCGTAGACCGGAAGCAGAAGCGTCAAGTGACGCGGTTGATGTAGTCGTACTTCTTCGTGATTCAACCGATCAAGCACCGAACGTACGGCACCTCCGCCTTCAGCACACGTTCAGCTTGATGACGTCCCACGAGCTCTTGATCCAGTTGAGCTTCACGGGAGAGTTTCGTCAGCACGACGGCGTGGTGACGGATATGATGTATTCACCGGCGTAGGGCTTCGCCTAAGCACCGCGACGGTATGACCGAGGTGTGTTTCTGTGGAGGGGGCACCGCACACGGCTGGAACAATTCAACTTGTGTGTCTTTGGGTGCCCCCCCTGCCCCCGTATATAAAGGAGCAAGGGGGAGGCCGGCCGGCCCTCCTATGGTGCGGCTAGGGTGCAATCCTACTAGGAATAGGATTGCAATCCTATTCCTAGTAGGAACTACCAAAGAAGGAAGAGAGGGAAAGGAAAAGAGGGAGAGGTGGCGCCCCCCCAATCCTAGTCCAACTAGGATCCCTAGGTGGGGCGCCGGCCAGCCTCTATGGGCTGCCTCTCTCCTTTCCTTAAGGCCCACTATGGACCATCCCCCCTCGTAGGGGGTTCCGGTAACCCCCTCCGGCAATCCCGTTAAATCCGAAACTTTTCCGGAACACTTCCGGTGTCCGAATATAGTCGTCCAATATATCAATCTTTATGTCTCGGACATTCCGAGACTCCTCGTCATGTCCGTGATCTCATCCGGGACTCCGAACTACCTTCGGTACATCAAAACTCATAAACTCATAATACCGATCGTCATCAAACGTTAAGCGTGCGGACCCTACGGGTTCGAGAACTATGTAGACATGACCGAGACTCATCTCCGGTCAATAACCAATAGCGGAACCTGGATGTTCATATTGGCTCCTACATATTCTACGAAGATCTTTTATCGGTCAAACCGCATAACAACATACGTTGTTCCTTTTGTCATCAGTATGTTACTTGCCCGAGATTCGATCGTCGGTATCTCCATACCTAGTTCAATCTCGTTACTGGCAAGTCTCTTTACTCGTTTCGTAACACATCATCTCGTGACTAACTCATTAGTCTTTTGCTTGCAAGGCTTATTATGATGTGTGTTACCGAGAGGGCCCAGAGATACCTCTTCGACACTCGGAGTGACAAATCCTAATCTTGATCTATGCCAACAGCACGAATACTTTCGGAGACACCTGTAGAGCATCTTTATGATCACCCAGTTATGTTGTGACGTTTGATAGCACACAAGGTGTTCCTACGGTATTCGGGAGTTGCATAATCTCATAGTCATAAGAACATGTATAAGTCATGAAGAAAGCAATAGCAGTAAAACTAAACGATCAAAGTGCTATGCTAACGGGTGGGTCTAGTCCATCACATCATTCTCCTAATGATGTGATCCCGTTGATCAAATGACAACTCATGTCTATGGTTAGGAAACATAACCATCTTTGATCAATGAGCTAGTCTAGTAAAGGCATACTAGGGACACTCTATTTTGTCTATGTATTCACACATGTACTAAGTTTCCGGTTAATACAATTCTAGCATGAATAATAAACATTTATCATGATATAAGGAAATATAAATAACAACTTTATTATTGCCTCTAGGGCATATTTCTTTCACGTACAGCCTAGGGACATCTCCTCCTTCTTGATCCAGCAAGGGGGGAGCTGAAGTTGAGGGAGAACTCCGGCAGCACGACGGCGTGGTGGTGGTGGAGTTCGTAGTTCTCCGGCAGAGCTTCGCCAAGTACTACGGAGGAGGAGGAGGTGTAGGTGGGAGGGGTTGCGCCAGGGGGGAGGGTTGCGGGCACCGTCCCACCCCCTCTATTTATAGGGAGAAGGGGAAAGGGGGCCGGCCCCCTAGATGCATATAGAGGGGGGCATCCAAGGGGGGAGACTTGCCCCCCAAGTTGGTGGGAGGGCGCCCCCACCCCTAGGGTTTCAACCCTAGGCGCCTTGGGGCCCTTGGGGGCGCACCAGCCCACTAAGGGGGCTGGTTCCCACCCATATTCAGCCCACTTGGTCCCCCGGGGCAGGTGGCCCCTCCCTGTGGACCCCCGGAACCCTTTCGGTGGTCCCGGTACAATACTGATAACCCTCAAAACTCTTTCGGTGACTGAAACAGGATGTCCCATATATAAATCTTCACCTCCAGACCATTCCGGAACTCCTCGTGATGTTTGGGATCACATCCGGGACTCCGAACAACTTTCGGTAACCACTTACAATTCCCATTACAACTCTAGCGTCACAGAACCTTAAGTGTGTAGACCCTACGGGTTCGGGAACCATGTAGACATGACAGAGACACCTCTCTGGAAAATTACCAATAGAGCAACATGGATACCCATATTGGCTCCCTCATGTTCCACAATGATCTCATCGGATGAACCACGATGTCGGGGATTCAATCAATCCCGTATACAATTCCCTTTGTCCATCGGTATGTTACTTGCCCGAGATTCGATCATCAGTATCCCCATACCTTGATAAATCTCGTTACCGACAAGTATCTTTACTCATTCCATAACACATGATCATGTGACTAACTCCTTAGTCACATTGAGCTCATTATGATTATGCTTTACTGATTGGGCCAGAGATACCTCTCCATCATATGGAGTGACAATTCCCAGTCTCGATTCGTGCCAACCCAACAGACACTTTCGGAGATACCTGTAGTGCATCTTTATAGTCACCCAGTTACGTTTTGACGTATGATACACCCAAAGCATTCCTATGGTATCCGGGAGTTTCACAATCTCATGGTCTAAGGAAATGATACATGACATTAGAAAAGCTCTAGCAAACGAACTACATGATCTTGTGCTATGCCCAGGATTGGGTCTTGACTATCGCATCATTCTCCTAATGATGTGATCCCGTTATTGATGGGCCTCTAACCCCTCGTTGGTTACCCCAAGTGGAAGGTGTAAGATGCAGTGTTGTGGAAGTTTTTCCCTTAGCAAAGATGACAATGATCGAATCCCCAGAGACTCCTAGGTTCAACAAGTAGGTGTCAACTGCTACGGCGCCAGATATTAGCAGTCAACGTGGACCTGCACACAGATACAAATAACTTTGCTCCCAACGAGTACAGAGAGGTTGTCAATCCCTCCGGCCTTGTAGTTCACAAAGGATTAAAAGCAATGATAGTAGTGATAGATAATGTTTTGCAATAGTAAATAAAAGCAAAAAGTAAATAGCGGATGTGATCAATGATGGTAATATGGACCGGAGTCTCATGATGTTCACTAGTGATGTCTCTCTCCCAAAAGACGATAAAACAGCTATGTGAGGTAAACGAATTACAGCTGGGCAATTGACAGGACCACGAACGCAAACCAATGCTGACTACATTGCAAGAAAGGTTGAGGTTCAAAGCATGGGCGGTACGCCAAAGTAAGTAGACCGAAATCCATCAATATCTACTACTAATCATCCACCTTGAGATATCTATCCAGAACATCTCGCTGGTATTAAGTTGCGAGCCCCACCCATAGTGTAAACTCAAAGCAACAGACAACTGCATTCAAAGAACTTTGCGTAAAGTAAACAATCCTTGCATCCGCGGGCACAAGCACCATTGTTTTCCCCCTTGTGGCAACAGCACATCCCCTAGACTCATGTTTCTGTCACTCAAACTAGTCATCGAGGGGCATGAACCTACAATCGAGCATAACGTTCCCTCTTGGAGTCACTACCTACTACTTGGCCAAAGCAATAAATAACAACGGGGAACATGCAAGAATTACTTATGAACATAAATATAAAAGAGGTAGATCAAATATATTACTCAAGATCAATCTGAACATAATCTCATAATCCATCGGATCCCAGCAAACTCATCATAGCAACAGCATAAGGATTACATATGTGCCTCGATCATGTAGGGCAGCTCACGAGGACTAATTAGTGAAGCACAAGTACGGGAGGAGAACATCACATAGCTACTGTTCATGGACTCGTGGTCCAAGGGAGACTACTCACGACTCATCCGGGAGGCGTCCATGGTGGTGGAGAAGCTCCCGGTGGTGATCCTCCCCTCCGGCAGGGTGCCGGGAAGAGTTCTCCTGGTGCTCCCGATCTTGGAAGCGGCGGCGGCGGCGGAACAGAGATGGGATCGCGAAAAGAGTTCCTGTTCTCAGGGTTTCGGAGGACGCTTTAAATATATGCCAAAGGGGGGCATCGGGGAAGCTTCGGGGGGCCCAGGCGCCCCCCCGGCGCGGCCCAGGGGGGGCGGGCCGCCAGGGCGCCTGGAGCCCTGGTGCCCCCCCCCCCGGCTGTCCTTCGGACGCACGGTAGTTTTCGGAACGCTGATTTTTTATATAATTTTTTAGGATTTTTCCTGGCAGTTCTCGTAACGTGAAAACCTGAAATACAAAAACAGCCGAAAACAGAAAATGGCACTGGGGTGCACTGGATTAGTAGGTTAGTCCAAATATGATCAAAAGTGTATGGAAGTGTATAAATATCATAGCAATATCACCCAAAAGTGGCATGGAGCAAGCAGAAATTATAGATACGTTTTGGACGTATCAACATCCCCAAGCTTAATTCCTGCTCGTCCTCGAGTAGGTAAATGATAACAAGAATAATTTCTGTGGTGACATGCTATTAACCATATAGGACTTTTTCATAGTCATATGACAAAAGCTTACCGAGACAATGATTTTATAGTAATTAAGTTGCCTCATGAGAAAATCACAAATGACTGAAAGTTTTACAACATGAAACTGAAACATCATAAAGATTTGCAATGAACATGATGTGCAAATATGATAAAGTGATATCTAGCTTGCCCCCTTTAGTGAAGCAAAACATAAATGCAGGGGCACCTTCAAGGTTTAAGTGATGACTAGATACAATGATTTCAAAATAAATGATATCACAATCATGCAAAAGACAATGCTACTTTGGGACAATGCACATTACACTCAGAATGACAATCATGCTCTCAGTAGTTGGTGCTTGAAGAAAGAAGTACATAAAAGTAAAAGAATGGTTATGTGCTAAAGCTTTTTTTATTTTGAAAACATAGAAGCAATTTTGTCAACGGTAGTAGTACTTCATATGTGTCATGCATAAGACATCCTATAAGTTGCAAGCCTCATGCATCGAATACCAATAGTGCTCGCACCTTGTCCTAATTAGCTCGGATTTCCATGGGTCATCATTGCATTACATATGTTTCAACCAAGTGTCACAAAGGGGTACCTCTATGCCACCTGTACAAAGGTCCAAGGAGATAAATCGCATTTGATTTCTCGTTTTTGATAGATCTCAACTTGAGGACATCCATACCGGGACAACATAGAAAATAGATAATGGACTCCTCTTCAATGCATAAGCATATTCTCATAAGAGATTGAGGATTACTGTCCAAGCTAAAACTTCCACCATGATACATGGCTTTGGTTGGCGGCCCAATGTTCTTCTCTAACAATATGCATACTCATTCAACCCACGGCAAATCACCCTTACTTCAGACAAGACGAACATGCATATCAACTCACATGATATTCAACAAAAGTGTGACAGTTGATGGCGTCCCCAGAAACATGGTTACCGCTCAGCAAGCAATTTATAAGAAATAAGATACATAAGCAACATATTCTTTACCACAATAGTTTTTAAGCTACTTTCCCATGAGCTATATATTGCAAAGTTAGTTCGCTTAGTACAGGTGGAGGTTAGAAAAAGACTGGGAGCGACCAACTAAGAGAGCAATGACGGTCATAATCATGCAGAGCGACAAAGCAATATTGAATCAGGCATGGTAGTTATATCGCTACTCAGAAATAAAAGATCATCAAGGCTTGACAGACTTTCTTTACAGTCTTAAATATGCGTGAGCATACGCCAAGTCAATCAAAATAAATTCTTGAAGGAAGATATTACTAAACCATACCACATCATAGGCAAACAAACCATGTTGGTACTCCAATAACACATTGGGAACCCCCCACCTATTTGAGATTAACCATAAGAAAACCTGAACTACTAAGCTCCATTATGCACGTAGCATCTTTATCATAGACATATTAACCAATGCAACGGAAGCAAACTCTCTTAATAAGGTGAGCATGGTAATTAAATAGAGTTCAAGCAACCAGCTAAACAAAAACTCTTTGAAAAGATAACCATGAATACTAAGAGCAGAGCATGATAGTAGCTATTAAAAGACAAAGAACACACACAGCAAAGATAGTCATGAAAATTCTATGCTATGTTCTAGGTAGAAGTGGAGCGTGTTTCTCTCCCACATAAAGAACGCTGAGTTCCGACTCGTTATGAAAAACTAAAAAGAAAACTAAAAGCAAGACGCTCCAAGCATAGCACATAACACATGAAGTGATAAAAATATAGTGGAACGAAAGACGAACTGATAATGTTGATGGAGAAGGGGATGCACGGGGGCATCCCCAAGCTTAGATGCTTGAGTCTTCTTGAATATTTCTTGGGGGTGCACGGGGGCATCCCCAAGCTTGAGCGCTTGACACTCCTGAATCTTTTTTATCATCTTCCCTCGCACACTTGAAAACTCCCTTCCTACATAACTCATCATAATCTGATTAGCGAGGTTAGTACCCTTAATAAAATAATTATACCTTGCTGGAAATAAAGATATTCTTGAATTTCTACTGTTTATCAAGATTGCCAAAAGGTTTGTGCAAAGAAAAAGCAAGTTCTTGATTTGCAAAATGAAGGAAAGGCAAAACAGGACAGAATCTGTGAAAAACAGAACAGCAGGTAGTAATTGATCTGTTCGGGATACTTCTGCAACTCAAATCAAAAAACTCAGAACAGACGCACGAAAAACAATTATATAGAGAACGCTGTCGAAAAAATTCAGACCAAAAAGATCATCTGGTGATTTTATACGAATTTTTCTATCCAAGGACAGAATCTGTTTCCTGGACAGCACCTCACAACTTTTGAACTTTCTAGCAATCAAAGGCTATACTTGGCACAAATATGAAAAGCAAAGATACAATGATGATGCTACAGCAGTAAACAACATCAAGACACAACAAAAGCAAAAAAAATATTCATGTGGGCTGCCTCCCAAAAGCGCTTTCTTTTATGCCTTTAAGCTAGGCATAATGCAAAGAGGAATGAATAACCATCATAATAATCGGAGTTATAAATTGATTCATATGGTTCCTCAACAAGTTCACTCTTGTTCCTTCTAGTAAAGGGGTACACACCTTTTGCCTTCCCGCGTAAGCGAATTTGTCCCTTACCTATATCGATGAAGCCTTTTACCGCTCGGAGAAAGTCCCTTCCAAGCACTATATTTCCTTGGTTTGGCTCCATGATGAAGAAATCAACCATTGCAATCCCTTTAAGGAATTTAACTGGCACATCTTTTATTCTTCCCTGGATTTCAAAAATATCTCCATTAGTATGTTCATGATAAGATGATAATCTATCCATGTTAAATTTTAAAGAATCATGAACAGTTTTTGGCATAGTAGAAACCATAGATCCAATATCACAATAAGCAAAGAAGTCTTGATTAGAGATGCTAATCCTAACAAGAGGCTCCCAGTCATTATCTATTTCCAAAATATCCCTCTTATTGGGTTTGGGTTTCTCTACCTTCATTAAGTCTAGAGCATCCATTCTCTTTTCAATAGTAGCAAGTCTATCTATGACAGTATCAAAATTATGATCATAAACAAAGTAACTAGATAGACCATGTATAATTTCAAGAGCTCTAGCTTCATCACATTCTAGGAAATCTCCCTCAGCTATAATATCAAGAGAGTGTTTACACCATTTAAAAAGACCCTGGTAAAAATTTCTAAGCACAATTTTTATAGGTATCCAAGGCATAATTCTCCTATGTGCATCAGAAATTCTGTCCCATGCCTTCTTCATATTTTCTCCATCCCTTTGATGGAAATCTAGAACTTCTGATTCCCTCAAAGCACCATATCCTAACATGTTTAGCTAAACAGATAGGACTACTAACAGAAAGGTAAATAATTTTTTGTGATTTTTGATAAAGGATACTAAAGCAAAAACTGAAAGGTAAACTAACAAGACTAAAAAGCAAAGGTAAAAGATAGCGTGCAACTCCCCTATCCTGAAGAGTGGAGTCCCCGGCAACGGTGCCAGAAAAACTCCTTGATGGGCCTCTAACCCCTCGTTGGTTACCCCAAGTGGAAGGTGTAAGATGCAGTGTTGTGGAAGTTTTTCCCTTAGCAAAGATGCCAAGGATCGAATCCCCAGAGACTCCTAGGTTCAACAAGTAGGTGTCAACTGCTACGACGCCAGATATTAGCAGTCAACGTGGACCTGCACACAGATACAAATAACTTTGCTCCCAACGAGTACAGAGAGGTTGTCAATTCCTCCGGCCTTGTAGTTCACAAAGGATTAAAAGCAATGATAGTAGTGATAGATAATGTTTTGCAATAGTAAATAAAAGCGAAAAGTAAATAGCGGATGTGATCAATGATGGTAATATGGACCGGAGTCTCATGATGTTCACTAGTGATGTCTCTCTCCCAAAAGACGATAAAACAGCTATGTGAGGTAAACGAATTACAGCTGGGCAATTGACAGGACCACGAACGCAAACCAATGCTGACTACATTGCAAGAAAGGTTAAGGTTCAAAGCATGGGCGGTACGCCAAAGTAAGTAGACCGAAATCCATCAATATCTACTACTAATCATCCACCTTGAGATATCTATCCAGAACATCTCGCTGGTATTAAGTTGCGAGCCCCACCCATAGTGTAAACTCAAAGCAACAAACAACTGCATTAAAAGAACTTTGCGTAAAGTAAACAATCCTTGCACCCGCGGGCACAAGCACCGTTGTTTTCCCCCTTGTGGCAACAGCACATCCCCTAGACTCATGTTTCTGTCACTCAAACTAGTCATCGAGGGGCATGAACCCACAATCGAGCATAACGTTCCCTCTTGGAGTCACTACCTACTACTTGGCCAAAGCAATAAATAACAACGGAGAACATGCAAGAATTACTTATGAACATAAATATAAAAGAGGTAGATCAAATATATTACTCAAGATCAATCTGAACATAATCTCATAATCCATCGGATCCCAGCAAACTCATCATAGCAACAGCATAAGGATTACATATGTGCCTCGATCATGTAGGGCAGCTCACGAGGACTAATTAGTGAAGCACAAGTACGGGAGGAGAATATCACATAGCTACACTGGTCATGGACTCATGGTCCAAGGGAGACTACTCACGACTCATCCGGGAGCCGTCCATGGTGGTGGAGAAGCTCCCGGTGGTGATCCTCCCCTCCGGCAGGGTGCCGGGAAGAGTTCTCCTGGTGCTCCCGATCTTGGAAGCGGCGGCGGCGGAACAGAGATGGGATCGCGAAAAGAGTTCCTGTTCTCAGGGTTTCGGAGGACGCTTTAAATATATGCCAAAGGGGGGATCGGGGAAGCTTCGGGGGGCCCAGGCGCCCCCCGGCGCGGCCCAGGGGGGGCGCCGCCAGGGCGCCTGGAGCCCTGGTGCCCCCCCCGGCTATCCTTCGGACGCACGGTAGTTTCCGGAACGCTGATTTATTATATAATTTTTCTGGATTTTTCCTGGCAGTTCTCGTAACGTGAAAACCTGAAATACAAAAACAGCCGAAAACAGAAACTGGCACTGGGGTGCACTGGATTAGTAGGTTAGTCCAAATATGATCAAAAGTGTATGGAAGTGTATAAATATCATAGCAATATCACCCAAAAGTGGCATGGAGCAAGCAGAAATTATAGATACGTTTTGGACGTATCAGTTATCAACGACATCCAATGTCCATGGTCAGGAAACCACAACCATCTATTGATCAACGAGCTAGTCAACTAGAGGCTCACTAGGGACATGGTGTGGTCTATGTATTCACACATGTATTACGGTTTCCGGTTAATACAATTATAGCATGAACAATAGAAAATTATCATGAACAAGGAAATATAATAATAACCATTTTATTATTGCCTCTAGGGCATATTTCTAACACTGAGCTCCATGTTATACTACGTGCAAAATGACTGTGGGCGGCGCTTAATTGGAGGACGGGGATAGTGATTTTGGCGGAAGGTGTCGCTCCGTCGGTCGGGGCATGTGGGACGGGGAAGGAGGAGGATGGTGTGGGTGGGGTGTGGATTACCTGACCATATCGATGAGGCCGAGCAACAAGGAGAAGGGTCGGCGGCGAGGAGGCCGCGCAGCAAGAAGAAGGGTCACCGGCGAGGAGGCGACGCTGCAAGAAGAAGGGTCGCCGGCGAGGAGGCAGCGCTGCAAGAAGAAGGGTAGCCGGTGAGGAGGCGGCACTGCAAGAAGAAGGGTCGCCGGCGAGGAGGCCCAGCTGCCAGTAAGCAGAAGTGAAGGTTTGAACTTGGAAAGCAAGGGGGAACAGTGGAAATGTGTCTTTTGGTGGGAGGGAGGGGGCGTGGAGATAGATATTTCCGCGGTGACAGAAAAGTTTCGCTCGGTGCCGCGACAAACTAGTGCGCAAGTGTGGTTCAAGCGCGGGCACATAAGCCAGACAAGACAGTGCGCCAAGATATTTTATATCGCATCCCACATGATTCTTTCTAGTAAACTATTTGTGGTATACCTAATTTTTTTCTTTATATTTTGAAAGACAATGGTCTTACGGAGAGAAAGGATGGTGTTTGAATTGCTAGAACATTTATGTACAGTGAACATGCAACTACATGAGTGTCGTGTTTAAATTTGGAATTATTCTGGGTTTGTTTGGTATTTGTATGCATTAATTGAGTTTCTAGGCATTTAATGTACATACTTCAAATTTGAACTACGAGCACATGCTCCAGTGCACCAAAGTTTGTTGAAAAATCACATGTGTGTCTTTGGGTGAATTTAGAGGTCCCATGCAAGAAATAGGAATGAAATTCAAACATTTGGACGTCGTGGCTTGGCCATGAACATTGAGAAACTTGGTTTTTAAATTCCTAGCAATTCAAAACTCGCTTGAATATGATGAAACTTGGCATGGTGTCATTTCGTGGCACCAACATGATGTGGTAAAAAAATTGGCCGCATTTGGACAAGTTTTGGTACAAGCTTCTTGCAAACCGGAGCTTCTCTTGAGAAGACTCGTGGTTCCCGAGGGGGGATGTGTCACCTTTGTGTGCGAAACGATATACGCTGCATCCCCCCGTTGATTTTTTTACAGAGGCAACATAGAACTATATGAGTGTCGTGTTAAAATTTGGGATTATTCCGGGTTCGTTTGGACTTTTTATACATTAATTGAATTTCTCGTAATTTAATGTGCATAATTCAAATTTGAACTACAAGCACATGCTCCAGTGCACCAAAGTTGGTTGAAAAATCACATGTGTGTCCTTGGGTGAATTTCTAGGTCCCATGCAAGAAATGGGAATGAAATTCAAACATCCGGGCGTCGTGGCTCGGCCGGAAAGATTGAGAAACTTGGTTTTTT
Source organism: Secale cereale (assembly GCA_902687465.1). Classification (NCBI taxonomy): domain Eukaryota; kingdom Viridiplantae; phylum Streptophyta; class Magnoliopsida; order Poales; family Poaceae; genus Secale; species Secale cereale. The sequence goes on along the minus strand of LR738715.1, from coordinate 553,420,642 downwards.
AATTCATGTAAATCCAAAACATGCCTGAAAATCTTGAAACTTGGCATGGTGTCATGACATGGCACCAACATGTTGTGGTATTTTTTTTGGCCAAATTGGGACAAGCTTTGTATAAGCTTCTTGCAAACCGGAGCTTCTCTCAAGAAGGCTCGTGGTTCCGAGAGGGAACGTATCACCTCCGTGTGCGAAACGACATACACTCCTTCTCCCGCCTTAATTTTTTTACACATGCAGATTAGACCAAATAGAAGTATCGTGCTAACTTTTAGAATTATTCCTGGTTCGTTTGGCCTTTTTTATACATTAATTGAATTTCTGGGCATTTAATGTGCATAATTCAAATTTGAACTACAAGCACATGCTCCAGTGCACCAAAGTTGGTTGCAAAAACATGTGTTTGTCCTTGGGTGAATTTGTAGGTCCCATGCAAGAAATGGGAATGGAATTCAAACATCTGGGCGTTGTGCCTCGGCTGGAAATATTGAGAAACTTGGTTTTTTAATTCCTGTAAATCCAAAACACACCTAAAAATCATGAAACTTGGCATGGTGTCATGACATGGCACCAACATGTTGTGGTATTTTTATTGGCCAAACTGGGACAAGCTTTGGTATACGATTCTTGCAAACCGGAGCTTCTCTCAAGAAGGCGCATGGTTCCGAGAGGGAACGTGTCACCTCCGTGTGCGAAGCGACATACACTACCTTCTCCCGCCTTGATTTTCTACACCGGAAGCTTAGACCAAATAGGAGCTTCGTGCTAAATTTTGGAATTACTCTGGGTTCTCTTGGCCTTTTAATACATTAATTGATTTTCCAGGCATTTAATGCACATAATTCAAACTTGAAGTACAAGTGCATGCTCCAGTGCACAAAAGTTAGCTGGAAAATCATTTATGTGTACTTGGGCAAACTTCTAGGTCCCATGGAAGAAGTGGGAGTAGAATTCGAACATCTGGGCGTCTTGGCTCGGCCGGAAACATCAAGAAACTTGGTTTTAAAATTCTCGTAAATCCAAAACTCGCCTAAAAATCATGAAACTTGGCATGGCGTCATGACATGGCACCAACATGCTATGGTAATTTTTCTGTCTGGTTTGCGAAGGCGCACACATTAACAATCAACAAAGTCATTTTGGAACAAGTGTTGTCCCTACAAATCGGAAACACAAGTATTATTGAAATCATGGGCGTTCTACTTACCAATTAAGTGCCGCCATGCGTCCCCTTTTTTATTGGCTAGGAGGTGTCGTGCGGGGTAGCTATTTGAGTACGGGAGGCGTGCAATCAGACCCCTGCGTGTGCTCATTGGGAAGGGAGCCATTTGACCTCTATCCACCGCCCACCTCCCTCCCAATGTCTCCATTAATGGCGCCCGAGCCCCTGTTTCACGGCATGGCTATGTCTCACTCGACTGAGATTTAAGAGATAAAAAAGAAAATCTGAAAAGAAAGTTTTGCACGGATCTTGATGTAAGATCCGTTAGACCTATATAGCATGGACTGCGACTTATAGCAAAACCGATGAATATAAGGACGATGACAGTGGATAATAATTGTCTTACATATGTAGGAAGATAATAAAAAAAGCCACATGCGGCAACGCCCGAAATACACAAGGGAAAAAGAAGAAGTAAGACAACGATCTGGCTCGCTGATCTCTACTTTCTTGCTGCGTTGCTACAGGCCGTGGGAACTAGTCTCCGCGGCGAGTGGCGATGAGCTCTTTCGTGTCCTCAAAACGCTGCTTGAGAGCATCCACGGACTCCTCCACCAGCCTTTGGCACTCAATGTGGAGCATGTCATTCTTGTCCATAGGTTTCTTGATGATGACGCGGTCCTCTTCAACAAGGCAATGGTCTCCTCCTGCTGCTCCGCACTTCTGACGATCTTCACACTCAACAGGTCGCGCTCGGCCCAGAGCTTCGCATTGCCCTCACTTAGTTCTCGGATGACGTCGGTAGCCTGTTCAAACTAGGCTTTCATGTCATCCTGCAACCTCGCCTAGCTGGAGATACGATACATCTGGCTATGGACGATTGCATTCATGCGCCTGTAAGAGTCCTCGCTTGTCCGCGATACATCTTTCAAGGCTGTCGTAGCGCGTGAGAAACTCTCTGCTGCATTCGCGGCGCAGCGGGACATCTCTGCTGGTTCTGCGGTGCTGCCGAACCAGTCAGCTGCATTGACGGGACGGCGGGACCTCCATGCTGCTTTGGCAGCATGGCGGGACCTCCATGCCACTATGGCCGCACGGAGGGACATGTCGGCTGCTTTCGCGGCGAGGGGGACATCTCTCGTGCTTCCGCTTCCATGCTCGCCTCTCCCTGGTGGTAATTTCTTGACCTAGAACTCACGCTGGCCATGGCAGACGCAAGGGAACGATGATGAATGACTTGTTTGTTTTTGTGGATGAGGAGTTGAGGAGGAATGTGCAGTCATCTTGGAGTAGTAGTATTTATAACCGAGTACTAATTCGCTCCTAAGTGGGAAACTATTTAGGTTTTGATCGGTGTGAACAGGTTTGCAATTAAATATAGTGTGGTAGTAATTTGGAATGTGACGGGACGCTGGCTCAAATTTATTGACGGTTCTATAGTTACTAAGTGCGGCACTATACTCGGACGGCATAACGTGGGCACGCTTTCTCGACCACATACGTGGCGTTTGCCCATAGGGTGCACCACAATAGGCAATGTCAGCACACGTCTTGTTCCAACAACCGTGTGCGATCATTATTACCATCGCGCACTGATACGCCTCCAACGTATCTATAATTTTCGACTGTTCCATGCTATTATATTATCTGTTTTGGATGTTTTATATGCATTAATATGCTATTTTATACTATTTTTGGGACTAACCTATTAACCCAGAGCCCAGTGCCAGTTTATGTTTTTCCTTGTTTTTGAGTTCCCCAGAAAAGGAATATCAAACGGGGTCCAAACGGAACGAAACATTACGAGGATTTTTATCGGACCAGAAAACATCTAGAGGATTTGGAGTACACGCCAGGGGAGCTACGAGGCGGCCACAAGGGTTGAGGGCACGCCCCCTACTTGTGGGCCCCTCCCGACCCATTGACCTATTTCTTACGCCTATATATTCTCAAATATTTCAGAAACATCAGAACATCCATCGAAAGCACTTTTCCGCCGCCGTAACCTTCTATTTCTACGATATCCAATCTGGAGGCCTTTTCCGGTACTCTGTCGGAGGGGGATTCGACCATGGAGGGCATCTACATCAACCCTATTGCCCTTCCGATGAAACGTGAGTAGTTTACCATAGACCTACGGGTCCATAGCTAGTAGCTAGATGGCTTCTTCTCTCTCTTTGATCCTTAATACCATGTTCTCCTCGATGTTCTTGGAGATCTATCCGATGTAATCTTCTTTTGAGGTGTGTTTGCCAAGATCCGATGAACTGTGGATTTATGATTAGATTATCTATGAATATTATTTGAGTCTTTTTTGAATTCTTATATGCATGATTTGATATCTTAGTAATTCTCTTCGAACTATCGATTTGGTTTTGCCAACTAGATTGGTTTTTCTTGCAATGGGGGAAGTGCTTCGCTTTGGGTTCAATCTTGCGGAGCTCAATCCTAGTGATAGTAGGGGACATGCCACGTATTGTAGTGTTGCCATCAAGGATAACAAGATGGGGTTTTCATCATATTGCTTGAGTTAATTCCTCTACATCATGTCATCTTACTTAATGCGTTACTATGTTCTTATGAACTTAATACTCTAGATGCAGAATCATTTCGATCGATGTGTGGAGTAATAATAGTAGATGCAGGCAGGAGTCGGTCTACTTGACACGGACGTGATGCCTATATTCATGATCATTGCCTTAGATATTGTCATAACTTTGCACTATTCTATCAATTGCTTGGCAGTAATTTGTTCACCCGCCGTAATATTTGCTATGATGAGAGAAGCCTCTAGTGAACCTATGGCCCCCAGGTCTATTTTACATCTTATAAGTTTCTGATCTACTATTTTGTAATATTTTACTTTCCAATGTATAAACGAAAAAACCCAAAAATATTTACTTTACAAGTTATCTATCTCTATCTGATCTCACTTTTGCAAATAACTGTGAAGGGACTGACAACCCCTTTTTGCATTGGGTGCAAGTTTTTTGATTGTTTGTACAGGTATTTGGTAATTTGTGCGTTGTCTCTTACTGGATTGATACCTCGGTTCTCAAAACTGAGGTAAATACTTACTCTACTTTGCTACATCACCATTTCCTCTTTAAGGGAAAAACCAACGCAAGCACAAGAGGTAGCAGGAAGAATTTCTGGCGCCGTTGCCGGGGAGATCTACGTCAAATCAAGACCTACCAAGTACCCTTCATTAAAATCCCATCTCTCACACTTACATTTTTTGCCATTCGCCTCTCGTTTTCCTCTCCCCCACTTCTAAAATGTTTGCCTTTTCTTCACCCTTCTTTCGTTCGTCTTTTCGTTTGCCCTTATGTCTTATTTGGTTTGTTTGCTTGTTTGCGTGGTATAATTGTGTGTTTATTGAAAATCAGAAACAAAGTTATGGATCCTTATCCACTTGCTAATCTTTTAAAAAGACCCAATTATGATGAACCAATTGCTAGTGAGTTGAGTGCACTAGATTATCTTCATGAAGTTTTACTTGAAATTCGTGAATCTTAAAGTTGTGATGACATTTATGAAGTGCTTCACGATAGCTCCTTGAATTAAAATAATAATTGCAATGATGTTATTATAAATTATATTAACATCAGTTGTGCTAATGATATGCAAAACCCTAAGCTTGGGGAAGCTTATTTTGCTATGCCCACTACTTGTTGCAATGATCATGATTGGGGTGATGCTTCTTACGATCTTGAAAATTTATTTAAGCCCCATGATGAATATGAGATTGATAATAATGTTTGCCATGATACTGAAAGTGGGTCTGAAAGAATGTCAACTTGTGATCCCATTACTTTGGATATTGATCAATCTCATGATTTTTTTTATAAAAGTGGGCTTGGAGAAGCAATTACTTTGTTCTATGTTAATTCCACTATTTTGCATGAGTGTCAACTTTGCATACATATGGATCATGTAGAGAAATTTTTATGTGATAGCTATATTGTTGAATTTGAATATGATCCTACATGCAATTATTATGAGGGAGGAAAATATGGTTGTAGGAATTTTCATATTACTAAATTACCTCTCGTTATGTTGAGATTGCTATTCTTTCTTCTTCCTTGCATATGTTAGTTTTCACTTGTCTTAATAATTTATTTGCTTATAAAGTACCTATGCATAGGAAGTATGTTGACTTAGATATGTTTGCCACGTGTTTTATGATGCTCTCTTTGTGCTTCAATTCTTATCTTTCAGGTGAGCGTCAGTGAAATATCAAGCCGATCTTAATGGCTATAAAGAAAGAGCTTGTTGGGAGGTAACCTAATGAATAAAATTTATTTTTGCCTTTTTCTTTCTGTTCTTGTATAATAGCACATTATTACTTCTGTAGTAATTGTGTTTTGGTGTTTTAATTAGTGTTTGAGCCAAGTAAGACCTTTGGGATGGCTTACGGTGATCGTTGATTTGATTTTGCTGAAAAACATAAACTTTTGCGCCCGGTGCAGAAAATTCAATAATTCACTGTAACATGAAAAGCTTTTGAAATGTTCACACAAAATTGATATACAAATTCCCCACGTCGTCCTAATTTTTATGAATTTTTAGAGTTACAGAAGTATGCGAAGTTTTTAGATTGCTACACACTGTTCTATTTTTGACAGATTCTGTTTTCTATGCGTTGTATGTTTATATTGATGAACTATGGCTAGTATTGGGGGTATGAACCATGGAAAAGTTGGAATACAGTAGATATTACACCAATATAAAATTATAATAAGATCACAACAGTACCTTGAGTGGTTATTTTCTTTGTTTTACTAACAGAGCTCACGAGATTTCTGTTGAGTTTTGTCTTGTGAAGTTTTCTAGTTTTGAGTAAGGATTTGATGAAGTATGGAATAAGGAGTGGCAAAAGCCTAAGCTGGGGTATGCCCAAGGCACCCCAAGGTAAAATTCAAGGACGGCCAAGAGCCTAAGCTTGGGGATGCCCCGGGAAGGCATCCTCTCTTTCGTCTTCATCCATCAGTAACTTTACTTGAGGCTATATTTTATTCACTAAATGATATGTGTTTTTCTTGGAGCGTCTTGTATGATATGATTCTTTGCTTTTTAGTTTGTCACAATCATACTTGCTGTACACACCTTTTATGAGAGACACACTTCAATCGTGATTTATTAGAATACTTTGTGTGCTTCACTTATATCTTTTGAGCTAGGGAATTTTGCTCTAGTGCTTCACTTATATCTTTTTAGAGCGCGGTGGTGGTTTTATTTGATAGAAATTGTTGAGCTCTCTTGCTTCACTTATATTATTTGAGAGTATCTAAAACAACATGGTAATTAGCTTGGGTTAAGAATTTAGTCCTAATATGATAGACATCCAAGGGAGGTATATTAAAAAGTTCCATATGATAAGTGTGGTTGTTTTGAGATATGAGGGTGGTAATATTAGAATCATTCTAGTAGTAAATTGTAGGGTAGAGAAAATAATTGTGTTAAGGTTCGTGATTCCCGTAGGATGCACGTATGGTCTCAAAATGTGTAACCGAAATGAAATGCTTGTGTCTTGATTGTTTACATTTGTAGGCGCACGATGGTTAACTCCTACCAACCTTTACCCTAGGGGCATGCGTAGTAGTACTTTGCTTCGAGGGATAATAAATATTTTGCAATAAATATGTGAGTTCTTTCTGACTAATGTTGAGTCCATGGATTATACGTGATCACTACTGCTAACGCGACACTACGATCAGAGACCCTTCGAGAAACTGTGTGCGATGCAATTATCGCAAATGGTGGTGTATGGAAACCGTCAAAAATATGTAAAACGTTTGCAAAGACGGATGCATCAAACACGGTTCAGATTTTAGTTGTGTGTGCGATGAAGGGCATACGGTTCAGTTCAATTAACTGTTTGCGATGAGGTGGAACAAAAGAAAAAGGGCAGCCAGATGAAGGCGTGTGCGATACACAACATACGGTTCACTCGGATGAACTGTTTGTGATTAGGTAACACAAAAGAAACGGGCAGCTAGATGAAGGTATGTGCGATATACAGCATACAGTTCACTCAGATGAACTGTTTGTGATTAGGCAACACAAAAGAAATGGTCAACTAGATCAAGGTGTGTGTGACTGAGGGCATATGCTTCAGAAGGATTAACTTTTTGTGATTAGGCAACAGAACAGAAACGGGTAAGCCAGATCAAAGTGTCTGCGATTGATGGCATACACTTCACATGGATGAACTGTTTGCGATTAGCCACAACAAACTGAAACAGTTAGGTAGATCAACGTGTGTGCGCTAGACGGGCACACCCATTCTAATTAAAAGAAGCGTGCGCGATGGTAATAACGAGCGCGCACGGTTGTTGGAACAAGACATGTGCTGACATTGCCTATTGCGGTGCACCCTATGGTGCAAACGCCACATACGCGGCCGAGAAGGCGTACGTGCCCACGTTACGCCTTCTGGGAATAGTGCTGCACTTATAACCATCAGTAAATTTGGAGCATGCATCCCGTCACATTCCAAATTGGAAACATGTTCACACCGATCAAAACCTAAACGATTTCCCACTTAGGAGCGTATTACTACGCGGTTATAAATACTACTACTCCAAGATGACTGCACATTCCTCCTCAACTCCTCATCCACAAAAAGTCAAAAACAAACAAGTCATTCATCATTGTTCCCTTGCGTCGCCATGGCCAGCGTGAGTTCTGGGTCAAGAGATTGCCACCATGGAGAGGCGAGCCAGGAAGCGGGAGCACGAGAGATATCCCACTTCGCCGCGATAGCAGCCAACATGTCCCGCCGCACGGCCGTAGCTGCAGAGAGGTCCTGCCGCGCCGCCGAAGTAGCACGGAGGACCCGCCGCGCCGTCGATGTAGCAGACTGGTTTGGCCGCGCCGCGGAAGAAGAAGAGATGTCCCGCCGCACCGTGAATGCAGCAGAGATGTCCTCCCATGCCGTGGCTGCCTGCGAAAATGCCTCGCGGGCAGGCGAGGTCTCTTACATGTGCATGCACGCCCTCGTCCTTAGGCAGATGGATCAGATCTCCAGGTGGGCGAGGTTGCAGGATGACCTGCAAGCCTCGTTTTGAACAGTCTACCGACGTCATCCGGCAACTAAATGGGAGCCATGCGAAGCTATGGGCCGAGCGCGACCTGCTGAGGGCGAAGATCGTCGGAAGTGCAGAGGAGCAGGAGCAGACCACTGCCTTGTTGAAGAGGACGGGCGTCATCGTCGAGAAACTTATGGACGAGAATGCCATGCTGCGCAACGAGCGCATAAGGCTGGTGGAGGAATCCGTGGATGCTCTCAACCAGCATCTTGAGGACAAGAAAGAGCTCATCGCCGCCCGCCGCGGAGACTAGTTGGCTTCCTTCTTCTTTTGCCCTTGTGTATATCGGGCATTGCCGCATGTGGCTTTTCTAATTATGTTTATAAATAGGTAAGACAATTATTATCCAATGTCATCGTCCTTATATTCATCATGCTTGCTATAAGTCGCAGTCGATGCTATATAGGTCTGTCGGATGTTACATCAAGATCCGTGCAAAACTTTCTTTTCAGATTTTCATTTTTCTCTCTTAAATCTCAGTCCAGTGAGACATATAGCCACGCCATAGAACAGGAGCTCAGGTGCCATTAATGGAGACATTGGGAGGGAGGTGCGCGGTGGGTAGCGGTCAAAAGGGCTCTCCTCCCGACGAGCACGCGCAGGGGTCTGATCGCACGCCTCCCGTACTCAAATAGCTACCCCGCACGACACCTCCTAGCCAATAAAAAAGGGACGCGTGGCCGCACGTAATTGGTAAGTCAAACGCCCACGGTTTCAATAATACTTGTGTTTTTGATTTGTAACGTGACAGCACTTGTTCCAAAATGACTTTGTCGATTGTTAATGTGTGCACCTTCGCAAATCGGACAGAAAAATCACCACATCATGTTGGTGCCATGTCATGACACCATGCCAAGTTTCATGATTTTCGGGCGTGTTTTGGAATTACAGGAATTAAAAAACCAAGTTTCAAAATCTTTCCGGCCGAGCCACAATACTCAGATGTTTGAATTTCACTCCCATCTCTTGCATGGGACCTAGAAATTTACCCAAGGACACACATGTGTTTTTTCAAACAACTTTGGTGCACTGGAGCATGTGCGTGTAGTTCAAATTTGAATTATGCACATTAAATGCTTAGAAACTCAATTAATGTATAAAAAGGCCAAGCGAACCCGGAATAATTCCAAAATTTAGCATGGTACTTCTATTTGGTCTAATTTGGCTGTGTAAAAAAATTACGGCAGAATAAGGCAGTGTACGTACGTCGTTTCGCACACGGGGGTGACACATTCCCTCTCGGAACCACGAGCCTTCTTGAGGGAAGCGCCGGTTTGTAAGAAGCTTACACCAAAGCTTGTCCCAATTCGGCCAGAAAAATTATTGCAGCATGTTGGTGCCATGTCATGACACCATGCCAAGTTTCATGATTTTCAGGCGTGTTTTGGAATTACAGGAATTAAAAAACCAAGTTTCTCAATCTTTCCGGTCGAGCCATGATGCCCAGATGTTTGAATTTTACTCCAATCTCTTGCATGGGACCTAGAAATTCACCCAAGGACACACATGTGATTTTTCAAACAACTTTGGTGCACTGGAGCCTGTGGTTGTAGTTCAAATTTGAATTATGCATATTAAATTCCCAGAAACTCAATTAATGTATAAAAAAGGCGAAACGAGCCCGGAATAATTCCATAATTTAGCATGGTACTCCTATCTAGTCTAATCAGGCCATGTAAAAAAATTAAGGCGGGAGAAGGCTGTGTACATATGTCGTTTCGCACAAGGAGGTGACATGTCCCCTCTCAGAACCACGAGCCTTGTAGAGGGATGCTCCAGTTTGCAAGAAGCTTACACCAAAGCTTGTCCCAATTCGGCCAAAAAAAATACCTCACCATGTTCGTGCCATGTCATGACACCATGCCAAATTTCATGATTTTCAGGCATGTCTTGGAATTATAAGAATTAAAAACCCAAGTTTCTCAATCTTTCCGGCTGAGCCACGACGCCCTGATGTTTGAATTTCACTCTCCAATCTCTTGCATGGGACCTAGAAATTCACCCAAGGACACACATGTGATTTTTCAAACAACTTTGGTGCACTGGAGCCTGTGCTTCTAGTTCAAATTTGAATTATGCACATTAAATGCCCAGAAACTCAATTAATGTATAAAAAAGCGAAATGAGCCCGGAATAATTCCAAAACTTAGCACGGTACTCCTATTTGGGCTGTGTTTGTACAAAAATTAAGGCGGGAGAAGGCTGTGTACGTATGTCGTTTCGCACAAGGAGGTGACACGTTCCCTCTCGGAACCATGAGCCTTCTTGAGGGAAGCTCCGGTTTGGAAGAAGCTTACACCAAAGCTTGTCCCAATTCGGCCAAAAAAATTACCGCAGCATGTTCGTGCCATGTCATGACACCAAGTCAAGTTTCATGATTTTCAGGCGTGTTTTGGAATTCCAGGAATTAAAATAACCACGTTTCTCAATCTTTTCGGCCAAGCCACGACGCCCAGATGTTTGAACTTCAAACTCTTGCATGGGACCTAGAAATTCACCCAAGGACACACATGTGATTTTTCAAACAACTTTGGTGCACTGGAGCATGTGCTTGCAGTTCAAATTTGAATTATGCACATTAAATGTCTAGAAACTCAATTAATGTATAAAAAGGTGAAACGAGCCCGGAATAATTCCAACATTTAGCACGGTACTCCTATTTGGGTTGTGTTTGTACAAAAATTAAGGCAGGAGAAGCTTGTGTACGTATGTCGTTTCGCACAAGGAGGTGACACGTTCCCTCTCGGAACCACGAGCCTTCTTGAGGGAAGCTCCGGTTTGCAAGAAGCTTACACGAAAGCTTGTCCCAATTCGGCCAAAAAAATACCGCAGCATTTTCGTGCCATGTCATGACACCATGCCAAGTTTCATGATTTTTAGGCGTGTTTTGGAATTACAGGAATTAAAAAACCAAGTTTCTCAATCTTTCCGACCCAGCCACGACGCACAGATGTTTGAATTTCACTCCAATATCTTGCATGGGACCTAGAAATTCACCCAATGACACACGTGTGGTTTTTCAAACAACTTTGGTGCACTAGAGCCTGTGCTTGTAGTTCAAATTTGAATTATACACATTAAATGCCCAGAAACTCAATTAATGTATAAAAAAGGCTACACGAGCCCGGAATGATTCCAAAATTTAGCACCGTACTCCTATTTGGTCTAATCTGGCTGTGTAAAAAAATTAAGGCGGGAGAAGGCTGTGTACGTATGTCATTTCGCACACAGAGGTGACACGTTCCCTCTCGGAACCACGAGATTTCTTGAGGGAAGCTCCGGTTTGCAAGAAGCTTACACCAAAGCTTGTCCCAATTCGGCCAAAAAAATCACCGCAACATGTTTGTGCCATGTCATGACACCATGCCAAGTTTCATGATTTTCAGGCATGTTTTGGAATTGCAGGAATTAAAAAACCAAGTGTAGGATCGAAAGTATGTCTAGAGGGGGGGTGATTAGACTACTTGTAAATATAAAAATTCTGCCTTTTGACAAAGAACAGTTTTTGGCAGATTCACAATTATGGTCAAGTCAAGTATCACCCTACACATGCAATTCTAGAGTATAGGCAGCGGAAAGTAAATTGCACATGTAGTAAAGAGAGGTGGAGAAGATCAAACGCAATTTGGAGATGCAATGATTTTTCCCGTGGTTCCGATAGGTGGTGCTATCGTACATCCACGTTGATGGAGACTTCAACCCACGGAGGGTAACGGCTGCGCGAGTCCACGGAGGGCTCCACCCGCGAAGGGTCCACGAAGAAGCAACCTTGTCTATTCCATCATGGCCTACGCCCACGGAGGGCTAGCCTTACTCGGGGTAGATCTTCACGAAGTAGGCGATCTCCTTGCCCTTACAAACTTCTTGGTTCAACTCCACATCTCGATGACGGAGGCTCCCAAGCGACACCTAACCAATCTAGGAGGCACCACCCTCCAAAAGGTAATAGATGTTGTAGATGATGATGAACTCCTTGCTCTTGTGCTTCAAATGATAATCTCCCCAACACTCAACTCTCCTCACTGATTTGGCTGTGGTGGAAGAAAGGATTGAGTGGAAGGCAACTTGGGAAGGTTAGAGATCAATTTTCATATGGTGGGAGTGGAGCAACTTGATCTCAACACAAGGATAGGTAGTTCTCTTCTCAGAAATGTAAGGTAGGAGTGGTAGTTCTTTCTGATGGCTCTCTCCACGAATGAAGAGGGGGTGGAGGGGTATATATAGCCTCCACACAAAATCCAACCGTTACACACATATTTGAGCAATCTCGGTGGGACCGAAGTGGACAACTCGGTGAGACCGAAAGTTCAAATAATGTGAACGTTGGGGTTTTCGGTGGGACCGAAAATACCATCTCGGTTAGTCCGATTTGAGCAAAGACAAGAGCATGCCAGTTTCGGTGGGACCGACTTCATCATCTCGGTGACACCGATTTGATGACAGAAGGTTACAGAAGCTTGGCAGCCCATGTTTCGGTGAAACCAATTTCAAAATTGGAATATCCGAAATTTCTAGGGTTTGGCTTATGGCTGAGGTGGTTCATCTCGGTGTGACTGAGTTTGGACAATCGGTGGGACCGAGATTACTTATGAGTGTATATGGCAGTGAAAGTTGCTGATAGTTTAAGGAGATATATCACTAAGCACTTGAGCAACCAGATCATCAACATAACCTCATCCCCTTTTAATAGTATTGGCTTTTCCTATGGACTCAATGTGATCTTGGATCGCTAAACCAAAAATGGAGTCTTGAGCTTTTGCCAATGCTTGCCTTAGCATTTTGAGGGGTCCACTTCTTCAGTCCTTGCCATACCCATATCACTGAACTTCTCTGAAATGATTCTCAAGTAACTATTAGTTCAATGATATATATGTTGTTATTAATTGCCAAAACCACCCGGGGATTAGTTGCACTTTCAATCTCCCCCTTTTTGGTAATTGATGACAACATATAGATCAAAGCTTCGACAAGAGATATAATCAATGAATAATATCGTCGCTTTGAGAAGTATGTGATAAGCAAGAGCTCCCCCTAAATTTGTGCATTATTTAAGATTTGCGTTTGAATGCAAATGCACAATCGATTAGGATCATGGGTCACTCTTCCATGTCACATACATCTTGGTGGAGCGCACAAAATGATAAGAATGAACAGCATGCACCCAATCACCAAGACAAGAGTAAATAGCCATACAAGATAGGAATAGCATATGATAAGCATTAAACACACATTAAAGCATAGTATGACTAAGCACTCATAAAGGTAGCATCAAACGGAGTATCAAGCACACGGAATGTCTCGAAAACCAAAAGTATCTCAAAGAAACCGCAAAAGAACGAAAGAGCACTCTCTCTCTCTCTCGAAGCCCTATGATCTATACAATTTCTCCCCCTTTGGCAACAAGTTACCAAAAAGTTCGAAAAAGCATAGAGCTAAACGTCACTGTGGGCTCTGCTGGCGGCTCCCGTCTGGGTTGATGTCGGAGTAGATATGACGGCATTGGCGAAGACTTCAGCTGATGTCTGTGCTGGAGGAGTGGACACTGGAGCTGTAGCTGGAGTAACTGCTGGAGCTGTGGGAGGTGCTGAAGTTGTAGTCCTGGTGTCAGTCACTGGAATAGCAGCTGATCGGGATCCTTTGGGAACCGGAGCAGTCTGTCGCTGAGAATCCTGGACTAAGTCATCCTGCATAAGCTCTGCCTTGTCCTGCTTTGCTTCCTCAATGTCTGCCTCAAGCTTGTTGACGGTCACTTGTATTTCAGTCAGCTTCACGTCCAGAGCGTGGATCTTCTCGTCAACAATCCTCTCTAAGCTCTCCTGAGACTGTTCAATGCTGGCCAGGCGTTGTTCAATCCTTTGAGTAGCTTCAAGAATCTGCTCTCCGAAACTCTTTTGTTTAGCTGCTGCTGCTGCTGCTTCTTTGTCAGCTTTGGCTTTCTTAGCAGCTTCGATCTTGGCTTGACCCTCAACAGATGTCGGATCCTCCTCATCCATCACAACAACATTGTCTTAATGCTCTGGCTGCAGGGGTAAATGTTTCTTATCCAACAAGAATTTGCCCGTGCCAAACTTGGCATTGATAAGCATCTGAATCTGTGGGGCAAATCCACATGACCTTTTCTGGTCAGCTGCAGTCCTCTTAATGGTCTCTACCATTAAGTCCATCACCTTGAAAGGTGCCTTCTCATCAAGTATATGCAGCATGTTGATAGAATATCCTATGATCATGCGATGATCTCCAGACTTGGGCATCAAGGTATGCCTCAAAATAGTATTAGTGGTAGGTAAGCCTGCCTGGAGATGGTAGACTGAGCCGAGCTTCCATACTTCCAAATCCGCTGCTGGGATCTCCTTGTACATGTTCTTCATGGAATCATGATTCTTCTTTGGAATCCCATAGACATCAATATCATCTTCTCGTTGCACTGGAGCATTCAGAATTTCTGCCCATTCTTCAACAGAAGAAGAATACCTTTGACCTTCAGTAATCCACGTGATCTTTCCATCAGGATAAAAGTGAGTTGTGGCATAGAATTGCATAATCATCTCATCGTTCCAACTGGTCAATTTTTGACCCACAAACTCTGCAACGCCACATGCAGTGAAGCTTTCATGCACATGTGGAAAGAAATCTCTGTGCTCTTCGCTGTCAATGTATTCCCAGTCAACATATCTGGTGTCTGCGACTATGGGCTTCTTGTCCATCAGCACGGTCTCATAGAAGTCCTGCTGCTCTCTGGTGTGAAATCTGTGGTCTACAGCAGTTCTTCTCCTCACGGCATATGGGTCAGCTTGTCTCCATAGCCTGAGACCTCTATCTTTCCTTGCCTTCATATCCTCAGCTTGAGGATGAGCATCATTGTGAAGTGGCAGTTTTGGACGGAGTTTCAGCAACACTTGTCCTTCCTCATCAGACTCAGCTGGTGGCACATCATCCTTGTTCTTCTCAGATGCTGGAATATTTCTGGTAGTCCTCTTGGGCTTGGCAGCAGGCTTTGCTGGAGCTGCCTTAGCTTGAGCAGATTTCTTGGGCTTTGAAGTGGCTCCGGCCTTAATGGCATCACCCATGAGCTTCTGCTTCTGAGGAGCATGCTGGGGTGCTTCCTCATCTTCATCCTCTACTGCTGCATCTGCATGAGAATCACTATACACTACCCTCTTTCTCTTGGAGGTTTTCTTCACTTTGCTTGGAGCTGGCTCTCCCAAATTCAGCTTCTTGGCAACAGTTGATTGCTTGACTTTGCTGGTGCCCTTCTTAGACTGCTGACCTTGTTGCTCTTTGGAAACAACCTTCCTCTTAGGCTTTGAGGTCACCTCTTCCTCAACAATGAAATCAGAATCCTCATCATCGGAATTCTTCTCCTTTCTGGCTCTGGTGGCTGCAGGAGGCATGCCACTTGGTGTACTCCTCTCACCATCATCAAATGGGCTACTAGTCTCAGGACTAGTGTCTGCCTCAGGAATGTCTGCAATGGGTGACTCTGACCTGTTCTGACTATCACTGGCATCTGACATGGCTGACAACCTGTGAATAGATAAGGTATAGGCAGAGAAGAAGAGTTATCACAAACTGCAGAAGTTTTTGCAAAAAAAAATGAGTTCAAATTCTAGTTTTAAGTTTTCACAGAAGACATTTCGGTCAGACCGAGTTTGAGTATCGGTGAATCCGAAGTGTTAAACAGAAGCTTTACACACCACTTTCGGTTTGACCGAAGTGGGTTTCGGTCCTGCCGATAACACTAGGGTTTCACAAAAACTACATTTCGGTCACACCGATTTGCACAACTCGGGTGGACCGAAGGGTGCAGTGCAATGGCCAGAGGCCAAATCGGTCACACCGAAATTATAAAACCGGTTTCACCGAGATGTGTTCCGTGGAAACCTAACCCTAAAATTTTTACTCGAATCTAGTTCAAACGAACCAATCTAGTGTACAGGAAGATTTCAATCGTGGCAAGATATTGGGCAATCCAAACGTGCATTGAATCGGAGATGGGAGCACGAGTGGGATCAAAACTCACCCTAACTTGGTGGAGTTTCTCTAAGGCGGCAACGGCGCGGAGGAGAAGTCCGTTGACGGCGATGGAGACCTGCGGCGAGGGCGCACAGGCGACGACGGCGATGATCCGGAGATCAAGGCGACGGCAGCAAGGGATGAGGGGGCGAAAACGTTTGAAGGAGGAATCAACGCGCGCGACCCTTGGTATATATATCCCTTTGCTGTCGGTGGGACCGAGTTGTAAAACTCGGTGGCACCGAGATGGATAACTGCTAGGCAGTTATGCACTTCGGTCACGCCGAAAATCACAACTCGGTTTCACCGAGATGAAACCTAGATCAGTCTAAATGCTTTCGGTTTGACCGAGTTTGAGTGAGTTGGTCTAACCGAAATCACTTAGAAGGTTTTGGAGGTTAGCCCTTGACGGATCGGTGGCTCCGAGTGCTCCTCACCCGGAGGGTCCGAAAATGACTTGTTCAAAGTTTGTGATTTAAGCATGAATAGAATTTGAGACAAGAAAGCATAGATAGCTAGGGGAGGTACTTAGGCATTCTTGTCCATCCATTTGGTCAAAAAAAATCAAAACAACCAAAACAACAAATGGATGTCCTCGAATGGATAAAATCATGCATTCAACATGCTCACACAATAAGATAGCAAATGAAATATGTGTCAAACATGCACAACCAAAACTCTAGCTACTAACACACAATTTGTCAATGACTAGGTCATCTTTATATGAGTATTCTGACTTAGGAGCCAAATGAGAACATTTGATCGTAGGTCATACTCATCGTTTAAGCACAAGTGGGGTTACCACTTTTACATAAAGCATTGATGTGTTCACATCATTTGAAGATGCTTTAGCTCAATTTTTAGAGCAAAGCTCCCCCTAGATGTGAGAACCCCTTTTAAAGGGTCAAACTAACCTTGGGTTGTCGTAGAAGACTTCATGTAGATGTTGAAGATGTGGATGCTCAATGTTGATGGAGATCATCAAGAGTTGGGAGCTATCCTTTGGATTAGGGCACTTTCAATACCTACATGGGTTAGTCCCACAAGGAACAAACAAGGATATCCATGGACATAGATTGAAGTTCACAATAGATGATGTCCATGAAAGCAATGATTACCTTGTCCCTTGACTTTTAGCTTGTGGTCTTGTGGTGGAAGGTCATCTTGAGCTTGTTCCACATTGGAAAAAGTAGGATCATACTTCTCCTTTTGAGGAACAAACTGTGGAGTAGCATATTGACCTTCTTCCCACTCAACACCTTCGGCGTTGAACTTTCGCTCAAAACCAATTCCTTGATTCTTCCGGTGCCTTCCTTGCTTGCGAACAATTTCCTCAAAGTTCTTGCTTCCGGAAAGGCTCTTGTAGACACCTTTCTCTATGATCCCCTTCAATAAACTATTTTCTTGCTCAAGTGTAACTTGGCTTGAAACATCGTTAGTGGAATCAAGAAAACTACTAGAAGCAACAACATTGGATTTAGCATGGTTATTGTTACTACTAGAGGAAGAATTTTTCTTATGCTTGTCATGCTTAGTCTTAATGGGTGGCAAGAAATTAGACAAGAGAAGTCGTTTGGCAAGATATGAAGAACTCTTCTTTCGAAGATCGTCATTGATCGCTTTTAGAAACTCATGTTCTTGCTCTAGAGTGAGCTTCTCGAAGCGTAGCTTCTCATGAGATCTTAGGAGCTCTCTATGATCTTCTTGAGTTATTTCATGAGCTAACTTAAGAATGTTTAGTTCTTTAGTTAGACGCTCAATCTCCTTCATAGCATTGTCATTCGACTCTTCTCGACTATAAAGACTACTAGCATTTTCATCGTTACTAGGCTCACTAGATTTATCATGCAAGAGCTCATCTTCACCAAGCAAGTCATCCTCATCACTATTGAAGTCAATGAATTCAGGGTGTGATACCTTGGGGCCTTTAGCCATGAAGCATCTTCCAATTCCCTCATTTGGTGAATCAAATAAGTCGTAGGAGTTGGAGTTGGAGGATACAAGAGCAAGACCGGCAACACCTTCATCTTGACTGTAGTCGGAGTCGGAGTGATAGCTTCCATCGGATTGATTGTCGGAGTCGGAGCCGGAGACCCATTCACCTACATGAGCTTGATGTCTTCTTCTTGTGTAGCTCCTTGATGACTTGTCTTTCCTCTCCGAATCCTTGCTTCTCCGAGAGGGTCTTCGTTCATAACGATCATCTCTACTCCTTCTCTCTCTCCGAGGTGACTCATCTCTTGAGCTTCTTCTTCTTGGAGATTCTTCTCTTCTCTTGTGGGGAGCCGTACACTCATTTGAGTAGTGTCCGGGTCTTCCACAATTGTAGCAGTTTCGATCACGACTAGAAGATCTCTTTTCATCATATGATCTAGACTTTGAGCTTCTCTCTTTGCCTCTATACTTGTAGAATTTGTTGAAGTTCTTAACCATTAGGCTTATCTCTTCATTGGAAACTAACTTGTCACTTGAGGTTGTGGGAGCATCACTTGTAGCTTTGTAAGCACCACTTGACTTGTTGTGAAGCTCTTCCTTATCCTTAAGTGTCATCTCATGAGCAACAATTCTTCCAATGACTTCGGTTGGCTTGAGAGTCTTGTAGTTTGGCATCATTTGGATCAAAGTGCACACGGTGTCATACTTTCCATCCAAAGCTCTAAGAATCTTCTTGATGATGAATCGGTCGGTCATTTCTTCGCTTCCTAAGCCGGCAATCTCATTTGTGATGAGAGCAAGCCTAGAGTACATTTCAGCGACTCCTTCACCATCTTTCATCTTGAACTTGTCAAGTTGACCTTGAAGAATATCTAGCTTTGATTCCTTCACAGACTCGGTACCTTCGTGCATTTCAACCAAAGTATCCCAAATCTCTTTTGCATTTTCAAGACGGCTGATTTTGTTGAACTCCTCGGGACACAAGGCATTGAAGAGAATGTCACAAGCTTGAGCATTGTTTTGCAACATCCGCAATTCTTCCGGTGTAGCTTCGCGATCCGGAACTTTTCCTTCCTCGAAGAATTCACCTTGCATACCAACACAAATAATGCCCCATGCGGCTGGGTTATGACCAAGAATATGCATTTTCATTTTATGCTTCCAACTAGCAAAATTTGTACCATCAAAGTAAGGACCTCTACGAAAATTACCCTCACTAGACGCCATACTCTCCTAGGTTGTGAAACTAAGCTTATGGAGTCCAATGCAATGGAAACCAATACAATGGAGACCAAAGCTCTGATACCACTTGTAGGATCGAAAGTATGTCTAGAGGGGGGGTGATTAGACTACTTGTAAATATAAAAATTCTGCCTTTTGACAAAGAACAGTTTTTGGCAGATTCACAATTATGGTCAAGTCAAGTATCACCCTACACATGCAATTCTAGAGTATAGGCAGCGGAAAGTAAATTGCACATGTAGTAAAGAGAGGTGGAGAAGATCAAACGCAATTTGGAGACGCAATGATTTTTCCCGTGGTTCCGATAGGTGGTGCTAGCGTACATCCACGTTGATGGAGACTTCAACCCACGGAGGGTAACGGCCGCGCGAGTCCACGGAGGGCTCCACCCACGAAGGGTCCACGAAGAAGCAACCTTGTCTATTCCATCATGGCCTACGCCCACGGAGGGCTAGCCTTACTCGGGGTAGATCTTCACGAAGTAGGCGATCTCCTTGCCCTTACAAACTTCTTGGTTCAACTCCACATCTCGATGACGGAGGCTCCCAAGCGACACCTAACCAATCTAGGAGGCATCACCCTCCAAAAGGTAATAGATGTTGTAGATGATGATGAACTCCTTGCTCTTGTGCTTCAAATGATAATCTCCCCAACACTCAACTCTCCTCACTGATTTGGCTGTGGTGGAAGAAAGGATTGAGTGGAAAGCAACTTGGGAAGGTTAGAGATCAATTTTCATATGGTGGGAGTGGAGCAACTTGATCTCAACACAAGGATAGGTAGTTCTCTTCTCAGAAATGTAAGGTAGGAGTGGTAGTTCTTTCTGATGGCTCTCTCCACGAATGAAGAGGGGTGGAGGGGTATATATAGCCTCCACATAAAATCCAACCGTTACACACATATTTGAGCAATCTCGGTGGGACCAAAGTGGACAACTCGGTGAGACCGAAAGTTCAAATAATGTGAACGTTGGGGTTTTCGGTGGGACCGAAAATACCATCTCGGTTAGTCCGATTTGAGCAAAGACAAGAGCATGCCAGTTTCGGTGGGACCGACTTCATCATCTCGGTGACACCGATTTGATGACAGAAGGTTACAGAAGCTTGGCAGCCCATGTTTCGGTGAAACCGATTTCAAAATCGGAATATCCGAAATTTCTAGGGTTTGGCTTATGGCTGAGGTGGTTCATCTCGGTGTGACTGAGTTTGGATAATCGGTGGGACCGAGATTACTTATGAGTGTATATGGCAGTGAAAGTTGCTGATAGTTTAAGGAGATATATCACTAAGCACTTGAGCAACCAGATCATCAACATAACCTCATCCCCTTTTAATAGTATTGGCTTTTCCTATGGACTCAATGTGATCTTGGATCACTAAACCAAAAATGGAGTCTTGAGCTTTTGCCAATGCTTGCCTTAGCATTTTGAGGGGTCCACTTCTTCAGTCCTTGCCATACCCATATCACTGAACTTCTCTGAAATGATTCTCAAGTAACTATTAGTTCAATGATATATATGTTGTTATTAATTGCCAAAACCACCCGGGGATTAGTTGCACTTTCACCAAGTTTCTCAATCATTCCGGTCGAGCCACGACACCCAGATGTTTGAATTTTATTCCCATTTCTTTCATGGGACATATAAATTCACCCAAAGACACACATGTGATTTTTCAGCATACTTTGGTGCGTTGGAGCATGTGCTTGTAGTTCAAATTTGAATTATCCACATTAAATGCACAGAAACTCAATTAATGCATAAAAATGCCAAACAAACCCGGAATAATTCCAAATTTAAACACGACGCTCATGTACTAGTTGCATGTTCACTGTACGTAAATGTTCTAGCAACTCAAATACCATCCTTTCCCTCCGTAACACCATTTTGTCTTTCAAAACATAATGAAAAAAATCAGGTATAACACAAACGGTTTAGTAGAAAGAATCGTGTGGGATGCGATATAAAATATCTTGACGCACCGTCTTGTCTGGCTTACGCAGGAAGGTTCGTGGTCTACAGTCCACCGCCCCCGTTTGAACCACACTCGCGCGCCAGTTTCTCGTAGCACCAAGCGGAAATTTTTTGCCACCGCGGAAATATCTATCTCCCGCCCCCTCCCTCCTACCAAAAGCCACATTTCCACTGTTCCTCCTTGCTTTCCAAGTTCAAACCTTCACTGCTGCTTACTGGCAGCTCAGCCTCCTCACCGGCGACCCTTCTTCTTGCAGCGCGGCCTCCTCGCCGGCTACCCTTCTTCTTGCAGTGTCGCGTCCTCACCGGCGACCCTTCTTCTTGCAGCGCCGCCTCCTCGCCAGTGACCCTTCTTCTTGCTGCGCGGCCTCCTCGTCGTCGACCCTTCTTATTGCTGCGCGGCCTCGTCTATATGGTCAGGTAATCCACATCCCACCCACACCATCCTCCTCCTTTCCCGTCCCACATGCCCCGACTAACGGAGCGACACCTTCCACCGAAAGCACTGCCCCCTACTCCAAGTCAGCGCCGCCCACATCCATTTTACACGCAGTATAACGTGGAGCTAAGTAGCATGCGGCCGCACGCGCGAACGAGGTCGCTACGGCTGACATGCGTGTCGACCGCCAGATCGTGGAAGAGCACCTCATCTTCGAGGCCACTGTCGACACCGCCACGCGGTTGTCTACTTTAATATACAGTTTGTGGTGTTTTCTCGAGGCCACCACCAGTGCCTTCTATTGATTTGTCCTTTGTAATGTTAATATGCAATCTGATGTTTAGTTAACAGTTTGGTCCTTTGAAGTTTAATGTTCAGTTAACACGTTGGTCCTACAATTGCTACATTTCGTTGTACTGTTCTCAAGCATTCTTTGCTTTGTTAACTGTCTTATCTTCTAGTGCATGTTTCTATTCTGCAGTGTCGTGCTCAGTTAATTATTTTTGTTCATTTGGTCTGCTGTCCATTTAACTGTTTGGTTCAGTTCTGCAATTTGATTTTCATTTGTTGCGGGTACAATTTTGTATTGTTATGCATGTGACACCAATCGAATTTGGCTGTACTCAATACATATTCTACTGATCGTATGGCAACTCTCAGCTAACCTGATCAAGATCTTCCTTATGTGTGTTGCAGGAAAACAATGGGAGACACTGCGGTTTACCATCAAGGTTTGTTCAAGCAGGGTCCTTTGGCTAAAAGCATATTATTGTGCAGTTGCAGGAATCATTCTAATATTTAGGTTTCTTACAATTTGGTCTTGCACATGTAGGTCCTGCTGTCACAGGCTTAGACCCACTGTTCGACCCACTTTGCATATGGGGAAATGGGATGTCCATGAATATCAGTCAAGTCAAGAAACTCAGAAAGATTGTTAGGATGAAGAAACTTGCGACGAATAACAGCAAGATGTTTGTTTGCACAATGAAGAAGACATCAGTCAACCATAGGATGGTACCAACTCTTTTATCTTGATTTTACCCCTTGAGCGATTTCAAAATTTACAACAACGATTTATGCATAGCTTTGTTTTCAGTACTTTTCAAAGCAGTTCACCGATGATTACCTCTCAAACCACCTGCATGGTCAAGAGGCGAGGAAGGTATTCATTCAACACCCACGGTACAATATTGAAGTCTTGCTAAAGAGGACGAAGGTTGGGCGGGCAATTATCCATAGCCACTAGCCTAAATTTGCAAGGACATTCAACATCACTGAAGGCTCAATGTTTGCCTTCTGCTTCTATAGTTTCCCAGATGAGATTCATCTGTCTATTTACCGTGTATGATGCTACTTTCCAAAGGTTTTTGATGCTGCATGTGAAACTTGGTGCTATTGTGTAATGGCGTAACTGAGTGCCGAAGCTATCTGATGTAATTCGATTATGAAATCCTGGTTGCTTTTATACGGATATGAAATATCTGGCATGTTTTATAAGAAATATCAGTTTGATTAGTACATGGATTATCAATAATAGGCTAATTACCCTGTTTATTAGGGTTTTCTATTGCAAACGGTTACTCAGACAGCACCATGGGCGATGATCTCAAACAACCCGCACGATTTCTAGAAAGTAGGCGTGTTCGATCAACTAACAATCACACACGGCTTCCGGCAGCAAACTGTTTGCATTAGGCCACCTTGCACAAACATTTCCACACAAAGAACTGTGTGGGATGTACATACCTACGGAAATGATTTTATGGGATTCACCGTGTGGGATGTACATTCCTACAGAAATGATTTCTGGGATTCACCGTGTGGGATGTACATACCTATGGAAATGATTTTTGGGATTCACCGTGCGGGATGTACATACCTACGGAAATGATTTATGTGATTCACCGTGTGGGATGTACATACCTACAGAAATGATTTCTGGGATTCACCGTGTTGGATGTACATACCTACGGAAATGATTGGGTTTCCATGCCTCGCCCGATCGCACACGGCCCCAGCCTGGGTCCCATGAGGGCCTATCCCCGATGATTTCTGGGTCGTGTGGGAAGGACCCCCCTATCGCCCACACTCACTTGGCGACGGTTCCAAATGTCGTCGCGGAAAGGGGTTTTAAACCGTTTGTTTAGGACGTCGATGTGCCAGTGACTCTCACCCTTCCACATTGCAAGACACTCTAGTGTCGCGCAACTTTCGCCGGTGCATCAAACCACCTTATACCTTTCCTCAAAACAGCCACCATACCTACCTATTATGGCATTTCCATAGCCATTACGAGATATATGCCATGTAAATCCACTGTTCCGTTAATTATGACACGCATCATCATTGTCATATTACTTTGCATGATCATGTAGTTGACATAGTATTTGTGGCAAAGCCACCGTTCATATTTTTTATACATGCCACTCTTGGTCATTGCACATCCCGGTACACCGCTAGAGGCATTCATATAGAATCATATATTTGTTCTAGTATCAATTTGTAAGTAAATAAAAGTGTGATGATCATCATTATTAGAGCATTGCCCCAGTGAGGAAAGAATGATGGAAGCTATGATTCCCTCACAAGTTGGGTTGAGTCTCTGTACTTTAAAAATAATAAAAGAGGCCAAAGAAGCCCACCAAAAAATGATGAGAGAAGAGAGAGAAGGGGCAATGTTACTATCCTTTTTTCACACTTGTGCTCCAGAGTAGCACCATGTTCTTCATGATAGAGAGTCTCATATGTTGTCACTTTCATATACTAGTGGGAATTTTCGTTATAGAACTTGGCTTGTATATTCCAACGATGGGTTTCCTCAAATGCCCTAGGTCTTCATGAGCAAGCAAGTTGATGCTCACCCACTAGTTTTCTTTTGAGCTTTCGTACACTTATAGCTCTAGTACATCTGTTATCAATTGATGGACATCACCATAGTCCATTGATTTGTCGAGTTGATGTCAGACTTTCTCCCCACTTTTGTCTATTACCACCTTCTATTCCACCCATACTGCTATATCCATGGCTAACGCTCATATATTGCGTGAAAAGTCAAAAAAGCTTAAGCGCGTTAAAAAGTATGAACCAATTGCTTGGCTGACACCGGGGTGGGCTGAAGGAAATATGCCCTAGAGGCAATAGTAAAGATGTTATTTGTATTTCCTTATATCATGATAAATGTCTTTTATTCATGCTAGAATTGTATTAACCGGAAACTTGATACATGTGTGAATACATAGACAAAATAGTATGTCCCTAGTATGCGTCTACTAAACTAGCTCATTGATCAAAGATGGCTATGTTTCCTAGCCATAGACATGAGTTGTCATTTGATCAACGGGATCACATCATTAGGAGAATGATGTGATGGACTAGACCCATCCGTTAGCATAGCACTTTGATCGTTTAGTTTTACTGCTATTGCTTTCTTCATGACTTATACATGTTCTTATGACTATGAGATTATGCAACTCCCGAATACCGTAGGAACACCTTGTGTGCTATCAAACGTCACAACATAACTGGGTGATCATAAAGATGCTCTACAGGTGTCTCCGAAAGTATTCGTGTTGTTGGCATAGATCAAGATTAGGATTTGTCACTCCGAATGTCGGAGAGGTATCTCTGGGCCCTCTCGGTAACACACATCACAATAAGCCTTGCAAGCAAAAGACTAATGAGTTAGTCACGAGATGATGTGTTACGGAACGAGTAAAGAGACTTGCCGGTAACGAGATTGAACTAGGTATAGAGATACCGATGATCGAATCTCGGGCAAGTAACATACCGATGACAAAAGGAACAACGTATGTTGTTATGCGGTTTGACCGATAAAGATCTTCGTAGAATATGTAGGAGCCAATATGAGCATCCAGGTTCCGCTATTGGTTATTGACTGGAGATGAGTCTCGGTCATGTCTACATAGTTCTCGAACCCGTAGGGTCCGCACGCTTAACGTTTGATGACGATCGGTATTATGAGTTTATGAGTTTTGATGTACCGAAGGTAGTTCGGAGTCCCGAATGAGATCACGGACATGACGAGGAGTCTCGGAATGTCCGAGACATAAAGATTGATACATTGGACGACTATATTCGGACACCGGAAGTGTTCCGGAAAAGTTTCGGATTTAACTGGATTGCCGGAGGGGGTTACCGGAACCCCCTACGTGGGGGGATGGTCCATAGTGGGCCTTGAGGAAAGGAGAGAGACAGCCCATAGAGGCTGGCCGGCGCCCCACCTAGGGATCCTAGTTGGACTAGGATTGGGGGGGCGCCACCTCTCCCTCTTTTCATTTCCCTCTCTTCCTTCTTGATGGACTCCTACTAGGAATAGGATTGCAATCCTATTC
Source organism: Secale cereale (assembly GCA_902687465.1). Lineage (NCBI taxonomy): Eukaryota > Viridiplantae > Streptophyta > Magnoliopsida > Poales > Poaceae > Secale > Secale cereale. Next base: position 553,394,439 of record LR738715.1, on the reverse strand, counting down.
CTAGTAGGATTGCCCTAGCCGCACCATAGGAGGCCGGCCGGCCCTCCCCTCTTGCTCCTTTATATACGGGGGCAGGGGGCACCCAAAGACACACAAGTTGAATTGTTCTAGCCGTGTGCGGTGCCCCCCTCCACAGAAACACACCTCTGTCATACCGTTGCAGTGCTTAGGCGAAGCCCTGCGCCGGTGAATACATCATATCCGTCACCACGCCGTCGTGCTGACGAAACTCTCCCGTGAAGCTCAACTGGATCAAGAGCTCGTGGGACGTTATCAAGCTGAACGTGTGCTGAAGGCGGAGGTGTCGTACCTTCGGTGCTTGATCGGTTGAATCGCGAAGAAGTTCGACTACATCAACCGCGTCACTTGACGCTTCCGCTTCCGGTCTACAAGGGTATGTAGACACACTCTTCCCTCTCGTTGCTATGCATCTGGTAGATAGATCTTGCGTGATCGTAGGAAAATTTTAAAATACTACGTTCCCCAACAGTGGCATCAGAGCCAGGTCTATGCGTAGATGATATGCACGAGTAGAACACAATGAGTTGTGGGCGATACTAGTCATACTGCTTACCAGCATGTCATAATTTGCTTCGGCGGTATTGTGAGATGAAGCGGCCCGGACCGACATTACGCGTACGCTTACGCGAGACTGGTTTCACCGTTACGAGCACTCCTTGCTTAAAGGTGACTGGCGGGTGTCTGTCTCTCTCACTTTAGCTGAATCAAGTGTGGCTACGCCCGGTCCTTGTGAAGGTTAAAACAACACATACTTGACGAAACATCGTTGTGGTTTTGTATGCGTAGGTAAGAACGGTTCTTGCTAAGCCCGTAGCAGCCACGTAAAACTTGCAACAACAAAGTAGAGGACGTCTAACTTGTTTTTGCAGGGCATGTTGTGATGTGATATGGTCAAGACATGATGAGTTATACGGTTTTGTATGAGATGATCATGTTTTGTAATGTTATCGGCAACTGGCAGGAGCCATATGGTTGTCGCTTTATTGTGTGAAATGCAATCGCCATGTAAATGCTTTACTTTATCACTAAGCGGTAGCGATAGTCGTAGAAGCAATAGTTGGCGAGACGACAACGATGCTACGATGGAGATCAAGGTGTCGCGCCGGTGACGAAGGTGATCATGACGGTGCTTTGGAGATGGAGATCAAAAGCACAAGATGATGATGGCCATATCATGTCACATATTTTGATTGCATGTGATGTTTATCTTATTATGCTTCTTATTTTGCTTAGAACGACGGTAGCATTATAAGATGATCCCTCACTAAATTTCAAGGTATCAGTGTTCTCCCTGAGTATGCACCGTTGCGAAAGTTCGTCGTGCCGAGACACCACGTGATGATCGGGTGTGATAAGCTCTACGTTCAAATACAACGGGTGTAAGCCAGTTTTGCACACGCGGAATACTCGGGTTAAACTTGACGAGCCTAGCATATGTAGATATGGCCTCGAAACACTGGAGACCGAAAGGTCGAGCGTGAATCATATAGTAGATATGATCAACATAAGATGTTCACCATTGAAACTACTCCATCTCATGTGATGATCGGACATGGTTTAGTTGATTTGGATCACGTGATCATTTAGATGACTAGAGGGATGTCTATCTAGGTGGGAGTTCTTTAATTAATATGATTAAATTGAACTTTAATTTATCATGAACTTAGTCCTCGTAGTATTAGCATATCTATGTTGTAGATCAATAGCTCACGATGTTGCTCCCCGTTTATTTTTTATATGTTCCTAGAGAAAACTAAGTTGGAAGATGTTAGTAGCAATGATGCGGAATTGTTCCGTGATCTAAGGATTATCCTCATTGCTGCACAGAGAAATATGTCCTTGATGCACCGCTAGGTGACAGACCTATTGCAGGAGCAGATGTAGACGTTATGAACGTTTTGACAAAAGCTCGGTATGATGACTACTTGATAGTTTAGTGCACCATGCTTTACGGCTTATAACCGGGACTTCAAAAACCGTTTTGAACGCCACGGAGCATATGAAATGTTCCAAGAGTTGAAATTAGTATTTCATACTCATGCCCGTGTCGAGAGGTATAAGACTTCTGACAGTACTTTGCCTACAAGATGGAGGAGAATAGCTCAACCAGTGAGCATGTGCTCAGATTGTCTGGGTACTACAATTACTTGAATCAAGTGGGAGTTAATCTTCCAGATAAGATAGTAATTGACAAAGTTCTCTAGTCACTATCACCAAGTTAGTAGAACTTCATGATGAACTATAATATGCAAGGGATGACGAAGGTAATTCCCGAGCTCTTCGCAATGCTGAAATCGGCGAAGGTAGAGATCAAGAAAGAACATCAAGTGTTGATGGTTAATAAGACCACTTGTTTCAAGTAAAGGGCAAAGGGATAGAAGGGGAACTTCAAGAAGAATGACAAGCAAGTTGTCACTCCCATGAAGAAACCCAAAGCTAAACTCAAGCCTGAAACTAAGTGCTTCTACTGCAAAGGAAATGGTCACCGGAAGTGGAACTGCCCTAGATACTTGGCGGATAAGAAGGATGGCAAAGTGAACAAATGTATATTTGATATACAGATTATTGATGTGTATTTTACTAGTGTTCATAGCAACCCCTCGGTATTTGATACTGGTTCAGTTGCTAAAGAGTAGTAACTTGAAATGGGAGTTGCATAATGAACAGAAACTAGTTAAAGGATGAAGTGACGATGTGTATTGGAAGCAGTTCCAATATTGATATGATCATCATCGCACACTCCCTATACTTTCGGGATTAGTGTTGAACCTAAATAAGTGTTATTTGGTGTTTGTGTTGAGCATGAATATGATTTGATCATGTTTATTGCAATACGGTTATTCATGTAAGTTAGAGAATAATTGTTGTTCTGTTACATGAATAAAACCTTCTATGGTCATACACCCAATGAAAATAGTTTGTTGGATCTCGATCGTGTGATACACATATTTATAATATTGAAGCCAAAAGATGCAAGGTTAATAATGATAGTGCAACTTATTTGTGGCACTGCCGTTTAGGTCATATTGGTGTAAAACGCATGAAGAAACTCCATAGTGATGGACTTTTGGAATCACTTGATTATGAATCACTTGGTGCTTGCGAACCATGCCTCATGGGCAAGATGACTAAAACTCCGTTCTCCGGAACTATGGAGCGAGCAACAGATTTGTTGGAAATCATACATATTGATGTATGTGGGCCAATGAGTATTGAAGCTCACGGCGGGTATCGTTATTTTCTGACCTTCACTGATGATTTGAGCAGATATGGGTATATCTACTTAATGAAGCACAAGTCTGAGACATTTGAAAAGTTCAAAGAATTTCAGAGTGAAGTAGAGAATCATCGTAACAAGAAAAATAAAGTTTCTACAATCTGATCGTGGAGGTAAAATATTTGAGTTAGCAAGTTTGGCCTTCAGTAAAAACAATGCGAAATAGTTTCACTACTCACGCCACCTGGAACACCACAGTGTAATGGTGTGTCCGAACGTCATAACCGTACTTTATTAGATATGGTGCGATCGATGATATCTCTTACCGATCTACCACTATCGCTTTTAGGGTTATGCATTAGAGATAGCTACATTCACATTAAAAAGGGCACCATCTAAATCCGTGGAGATGACACCGTATGAACTGTGGTTTGACGAGAAACCTAAGCTGTCATTTCTTTAAGTTTGGGACTGCGATGCTTATGTGAAAAAGTTTCAACATGATAAGCTCGAACCCAAATCGGAGAAGTAAATCTTCATAGGATACCCAAAAGAAACTGTTGGGTACACCTTCTATCACAGATCCGAAGACAAGGTCTTTGTTGCTAAGAGTGGATCCTTTCTAGAGAAGGAGTTTCTCTCGAAAGAAGTGAGTGGGAGGAAAGTAGAACTTGATGAGGTAATTGTACCTTCTCCCGAATTGGAAAGTGGAACATCACAGAAACTAGTTCCAGTGATTCCTACACCAATTAGTGAGGAAGCTAATGATGATGATCATGAAACTTCAGATCAAGTTTCTGCTGAACTTCGTAGATCAACCAGAGTTCGTTTCGCATCAGAGTGGTACGGCAACCCGGTTCTGGAAGTCATGTTACTAGACCATGATGAACCTACGAACTATGAGGAAGCGATGATGAGCCCAGATTCCGCAAAATGGCTTGAGGCCATGAAATCTGAGATGGGATCCATGTATGAGAACAAAGTGTCGACTTTGGTTGACTTGCCCGATGATCGGCAAGGCATCGAAAATAAATGGATTTTCAAGAGGAAGACTGACGCTGACGGTAATGTTACTGTTTGCAAAGCTCGACTTGTTGCGAAAGTTTTTCAACAAGTTCAAGGAGTTGACTACGATGAGACTTTCTCACCCGTAGTGATGCTTAAGTCTGTCCGAATCATGTTAGCAATTGCCGCATTTTATGAAATCTGGCAAATGGATAACAAAACTGCATTCTTTAATGGATTTATTAATAAAGACTTGTATATGATGCAACCAGAAGGTTTTGTCAATCCTAAAGGTGCTAACAAAATGTGCAAGCTCCAGCGATCCATCTATGGACTGGAGCAAGCATCTCGGAGTTGGAATATACGCTTTGATAAGTCGATCAAAGCATATAGATTTATACAGACTTGCGGTGAAGCCTGTATTTACAAGAAGTGAGTGGGAGCACTACAACCTTTCTGATAAGTATATGTGAATGACATATTGTCGATCGGAAATGATGTAGAATTTTCTAGAAAGCATAAAGGAGTGTTTGAAAGGAGTTTTTCAAAGAAAGACCTTGGTGAAGCTGCTTACATATTGGGCATCAAGATCTATAGAGATAGATCAAGACGCTTGATAAGACTTTCGATAAGTACATACCTTGATAAGATTTTGAAGTATTTCAAAATGGATCAGTCAAAGAAGGAGTTCTTGCCTGACTTGTAAGGTGTGAAGTTGAGTAAGACTCAAAGCCAGACCACGGCAGAAAAATATAGAGAGAATGAAAGTCATTCCCTATGCCTCAGCCATGGGTTCTATAAAGTATGCCATGCTGTGTACCAAACATGTTGTGTACCTTGCCATGAGTTTGTCAAGGGGGTACAATAGTGATCCAGGAGTAGATCACTGTACAGCGGTCAAAATTATCCTTAGTAACTGGATGACTAAGGAAATGTTTCTCGATTATGGAGGTGATAAAGAGTTCGTCGTAAAGGGTTACGCCGATGCAAGCTTTGACACTAAATCCAGATGACTCTAAGTATCAATCTGGATGCGTATTGAAAGTGGGAGCAATTAGCTAGAGTAGCTCTATGCAGAGCATTGTAGACATAGAAATTTGCAAAATACATACGGATCTGAATGTGACAGGCCCGTTGACTAAACTTCTCTCACAAGCAAAACATGATCACACCTTATTACTCTTGGGTATTAATCACATAGCGATGTGAACTAGATTATTGACTCTAGTAAACCCTTTGAGTGTTGGTCACATGGCGATGTGAACTATGGGTGTTATTCACATAAAGATGTGAACTATCGGTATTAAATCACATGGCGTTGTGAGCTAGATTATTGACTCTAGTGCAAGTGGGAGACTGAAGGAAATATGCCCTAGAGGCAATAATAAAGATGTTATTTGTATTTCCTTATATCATGATAAATGTCTTTTATTCATGCTAGAATTGTATTAACCGGAAACTTGATACATGTGTGAATACATAGACAAAATAGTATGTCCCTAGTATGCGTCTACTAAACTAGCTCATTGATCAAAGATGGCTATGTTTCCTAGCCATAGACATGAGTTGTCATTTGATCAACGGGATCACATCATTAGGAGAATGATGTGATGGACTAGACCCATCCGTTAGCATAGCACTATGATCGTTTAGTTTTACTGCTATTGCTTTCTTCATGACTTATACATGTTCCTATGACTATGAGATTATGCAACTCCCGAATACCGTAGGAACACCTTGCGTGCTATCAAACATCACAACGTAACTGGGTGATCATAAAGATGCTCTACAGGTGTCTCCGAAAGTATTCGTGGTGTTGGCATAGATCAAGATTAGGATTTGTCACTCCGAATGTCGGAGAGGTATCTCTGGGCCCTCTCGGTAACACACATCACAATAAGCCTTGCAAGCAAAAGACTAATGAGTTAGTCACGAGATGATGTGTTACGGAACGAGTAAAGAGACTTGCCGGTAACGAGATTGAACTAGGTATAGAGATACCGATGATCGAATCTCGGGCAAGTAACATACCGATGACAAAAGGAACAACGTATGTTGTTATGCGGTTTGACCGATAAAGATCTTCGTAGAATATGTAGGAGCCAATATGAGCATCTAGGTTCCGCTATTGGTTATTGACTGGAGATGAGTCTCGGTCATGTCTACATAGTTCTCGAACCCGTAGGGTCCGCACGCTTAACGTTTGATGACGATCGGTATTATGAGTTTATGAGTTTTGATGTACCGAAGGTAGTTCGGAGTCCCGGATGAGATCACGGACATGACGAGGAGTCTCGGAATGTCCAAGACATAAAGATTGATATATTGGACGACTATATTCGGACACCGGAAGTGTTCCGGTAAAGTTTCGGATTTAACTGGATTGCCGGAGGGGGTTACCGGAACCCCCTACGAGGGGGGATGGTCCATAGTGGGCCTTGAGGAAAGGAGAGAGGCAGCCCATAGAGGCTGGCCGGCGCCCCACCTAGGGATCCTAGTTGGACTAGGATTGGGGGGGCGCCACCTCTCCCTCTTTTCATTTCCCTCTCTTCCTTTTTGATGGACTCCTACTAGGAATAGGATTGCAATCCTATTCCTAGTAGGATTGCCCTAGCCGCACCATAGGAGGCCGGCCGGCCCTCCCCTCTTGCTCCTTTATATATGGGGGCAGGGGGGCACCCAAAGACACACAAGTTGAATTGTTCTAGCCGTGTGCGATGCCCCCCTCCACAGAAACACACCTCGGTCATACCGTTGCAGTGCTTAGGCGAAGCCCTGCGCCGATGAATACATCATATCCGTCACCACGCCGTCGTGCTGACGAAACTCTCCCGTGAAGCTCAACTGGATCAAGAGCTCGTGGGACGTTATCAAGCTGAACGCGGAGGTGCCGTACGTTCGGTGCTTGATCGGTTGAATCGCGAAGAAGTTCGACTACATCAACCGCGTCACTTGACGCTTCCGCTTCCGGTCTACAAGGGTATGTAGACACACTCTTCCCTCTCGTTGTTATGCATCTGGTAGATAGATCTTGCGTGATCGTAGGAAAATTTTAAAATACTACGTTCCCCAACATGGGCATGATTACCTTGTGTTGAGAAGAGGGAGCACAATAAGACTATATTATTTTGTAGAGATAACTTTCTTTAGCCATGTTATTTTTGAAGCTTAATGATTTACTATCTAGTATGCTTGAAATATTATAGTTCTCATGTCAGCATAAACTTTTGCTTAAAACATACGGATTTGAACTTTCATGTCACATTAAAGAAGAATTGCATTGATAAATATGTTAGGTAGCATTCCACATCAAAAATTATGTTTTTATCATTTACCTACTCGAGGACGAGCAGGAATTAAGCTTGGGGATGCTTGATAAGTCGCCAACGTATCTATAATTCTGTTTTGGATGTTTTATATGCATTAAGATGCTATTTTATATTATTTTGGGGACTAACCTATTAATCCAGAGCCTAGTGCCAATTTCTGTTTTTCCTTGTTTTTGAGTTTCGTAGAAAAGGAATATCAAACGGAGTCCAAACGGAACGAAACTTTATGAGGATTTTTCTTGGACCAGAAGACATCCAGAGGACTTCGAGTACACACCAGGGGAGCTACAAGGCAGCCACAAGGGTGGAGGGAGCGCCCCTACCTTGTGGGCCCCTCGTGACCCCCTGACCTATTTCTTCCGCCTATATATTCTCAAATATTTCAGAAACATCAGAACATCCATCGAAACCACTTTTCCGCCACCGTAAACTTCTGTTTCTGCGAGATCCCATCTGGTGGCCTTTTCGGTACCCAGACGGAGGGGCATTCGACCACAGAGGGCATCTACATCAACCCTATTGCCCTTCCGGTGAAGTGTGAGTAGTTTACCATAGACCTATGAGTCCATAGCTAGTAGCTAGATGGCTTCTTCTCTCTCTCTCTCTTTGATCCTCAATACCATGTTCTCCTCTATGTTCTTGGAGATCTATCCTATGTAATCTTCTTTTACGGCGTGTTTGCCAAGATTCGATGAATTGTGAATTTACAATCAGATTATCTATGAATTTATTTGAGTCTTTTCTAAATTATTATATGCTTGATTTGATATCTTAGTAATTCTCTTCGAACGATCGGTTTGGTTTGGCCAACTAGATTGGTTTTTCTTGCAATGGGGGAAGTGCTTCGCTTTGGGTTCAATCTTGCGGAGCTCAATCCTAGTGATAGTAGGGGACATGCCACGTATTGTAGTGTTGCCATCAAGGATAACAAGATGGGGTTTTCATCATATTGCTTGAGTTAATTCCTCTACATCATGTCATCTTACTTAATGCGTTACTATGTTCTTATGAACTTAATACTCTAGATGCAGAATCGTTTCGATCGATGTGTGGAGTAATAATAGTAGATGCAGGCAGGAGTCGGTCTACTTGACACGGACGTGATGCCTATATTCATGATCATTGCCTTAGATATCATCATAACTTTGTGCTTTTCTATCAATTGCTTGGCAGTAATTTGTTCACCCACCGTAATATTTTCTATCATGAGAGAAGCCTCTGCTGAAACCTATGGCCCCCGGGTCTATTTTACATCTTATAAGTTTCCGATCTACTATTTTGCAATCTTTTACTTTCCAATCTATAAACCAAAAAAATACTTTACAAGTTATCTATCTCTATCAGATCTCACTTTTGCAAATAACCGTGAAGGGATTGGCAAACCCTTTTTGCATTGGGTGCAAGTTGTTTGATTGTTTGTGCAGGTATTTGGCAATTTGTGCGGTGTCTCGTACTAGATTGATACCTTGGTTCTCAAAACTGAGGGGAATACTTACGATACTTTGCTGCATCACCCTTTCGTCTTCAAGGGAAAAACCAACGCAAGCTCAAGAGGTAGCACGCACACTTCTTTTAATTAGAATGTGTGCCCGTCTAGCGCACACACGTTAATCTGTCTAACTATTTCTATTTGTTGTGGCTAATCGCAAACAGTTCATCCATGTGAAGTGTATGTTGTCAATCGTAGACACTTTGATCTGGCTGACCATTTCTGTTTTGTTGCCTAATCACAAACAGTTAATCCTTCTGAAGCATACGCCCTCAATCGCACACACCTTTATCTAGCTGCCCATTTCTATTGTTCCGCCTCATTACAAACAGTTAATCCGAGTGAACTGTATGCCCTATATCACACACGCCTACATATGGCTGCCCATTTATGTTCTTCTTCCTCATCGCAAACAGTTAATTGAACTGAATCATTTGCCCTCCATCGCACACACAACTAAAATCGGAACCGCGTTTGATGGCTTCGCCATCACAAACGTTTTGCATCTTTTTGACGGGTTTTTACATCACCGTTTGTGATTAATGCATCACACACAATTTCATCAAAGGGTCTTTGATAGTAGTGTCACGTTAACAGCATCCCGCAGTAGGGAAGATACCTCAATCTTCTCGAGTATGATATGTGGATGACTTCTCGTGCAAGATACTCAGGCTTCTTCAGTAAGCTACCGCAAAAGCTTCCAGCATAAGGTACCGAGTCTTCCCCATCAAGCCACTAAGGGGGAAGCTTCTGAAGTACGGTACCTAGTCTTCTTCAGCAAGCTGCTCGACGAAAGCTTTGAGGGCAAGCTATTTAGTCTATTTTCCACTCTAGGTTCACCATACAAAAATGTAATACGCCAAGGTGGTGCACTGGTTTACATGCGCACATTGTTGTAAATATGCCCTCGATGCGACAATATTTGTATTATTATATTTCTGTATTCATAATTAAGAGTTTATATTTCATGCTATAACAGTTATGCCTAGAATGTGTGATTTAGTGGAAAACTCATATGCACTTGTGAAATGACAAACGAATAAAATAAAGGTTCCTAGTCTCGCCTCTAAGACTAGCTCAAGAGTTGTTGGTGATCATGTTTTTCGGATCTTAGGATATCGTTAAGTGTAACGATGATCCTAAAACAACATTGAGATTATGACGTTGGAAGAACGATCATATTGAATCGACCCACACTTATTTGTTATGAATTGAGTTAATATCGTTTATATTCAATTATAATAACACTAAGTGTTAGCATGTGTTTTAGTTCCTCGGACCATGAGAGTGTCTCGGTCACTTCCTACCAGACGGTGGACTTTGGGGTTGCTCAAACGTCATCTGTAACAAGGTGATCATAACGACAACTTTCAGGCTCACCGAAAAGTTTGACAAGTGACCGGGCAGCTCGAGAGTGGGATTTTCTCCTCTGACAATGAAGATATATTCTTAGGGCCCTCTCATTGTGATGGCATCCATCATTATCTGGCTGGACACAGGTGATTACGTCACGGGGATGCCGGAACATGTAAACGAGAAAGAAGAACGAAGCCGATAACGGGAGCAACGGTATAGTAAGCATGGGAATGACTCAAGAGGATACCGATGCACACCAGGTTTTGTCAAGTATCGCGAAGCAAAGGGAACATCACATGATAACCAAAGGTTCACTTGAATATCATTTGTGTAATCATAGGGACCGATATGGATGTCCACGGTTCCGCTATCGGTCATTGAACGAAGGGGTTTCATTCATGTTTATGATTTACCAAACCTACGGGGTCACAAGCTTAAGGTAATCACAATATGATGAGTATTAGGAGTGCGGGAATGATGAGAATATATTTGTGAAATTGTTTAATTAATATCCATAATAGTTTCGACAGGTTCCGGAAGCGTTTCGGGGTCATCGGAAGGGTTTCGATGAATATTGGTAATATCGGGTATCACCAATTAATATATATACAGGTGGAAAATGTTTTCTGTGATGTTAAATTATATATAATGGTCTGAAATGCTTAGAACATTTTATGTTTAATTTAAATATGAATGGGCCTAAAAAGGCCAAGAGGTGGAAGGAAACTTCGACCACAATGGCCCTAGTGGAGAAGGCGCTTCCCTTCCCTAGTGAAGGGGGCCGAATCCTACTATGGGAGGAGTCCAACTCCTCCCCCCCCCCTTGTGTGGCGCCCCAAGGAGGCTTTCCCTCCTTGGTGGCAGCCCTCCTCTCCCCCTTCAACCTATATATACTAGAGGATTTCCACCCTTTGTATACACAAGTTTTGGAGCCTCCTCTAGTTGATCTAGTTCTAGTTCTAGTTGGTCCTAAATTAACTAGAGCTAGCCATAGCCACCTCTAATCCTCATAATGAGAAGCCCTGTGTGGTTCTAATCTCCCCCCTCTAATTCTCCAGCGGTGATTAGCTCTGGACGGCGAAGCACTATCGGATCGTGAATGTGACGCCTCGAGACAGACGCTTCAGAAGACTTCCACTTATTCCGGGTTTCACCGTGTGTTTCATTTTGCTTGCTTCATTTTATGTGTGCTTGAATCATATCATCATGTCATAAATCTTTAGCATCTCAACTAAATAAATTGTGTGTATCTTTGATCCATTTAAATCGAGGGAAGAGTGACTTCTCTTTATAACATATCCTCCTAATATTTATGGAGATATTATAAAATATTCCATTGCTTTGGAATCACCTAAACACACTTGCAAATATTCCCCACGCCTATTTCACTCCAAATTTTGACTCTCAAACCTTGCCAAAAATTCTTATCCATTTTATTGAGGTTCCTCCAAAAATCTGAGCATTTTTTGACACTTCTGAAACCTAGTCCTAGTTCAAACTATTTGAAATTAATTCAAATGAGTTTGAATTCAAACTTTCTTTCATGCCCACTTATATTTTTCTTGGATCATGCTCATTTTTATGAGTCCGAGGAAAATAACCCCATGCCTAAACACTATCCCAAACACTTCTTTTCTTCTCCTTTTTCTGTTTTAGAAATAGGAGGAGAGGCAGACAGCCCAGCAGCCAGGCGGCCTACTTCCCCGTGGCCCGGCCACTAGGCCTCCCTAGGCCCAGCTCCAGCGCCCCTTAACCCTAGCTCCTCGACCGCTCCTCCTCCTCGTTCCTCAGCGCCGCACCAATCCCCAACTCCCTCAATTCCCTCCTTCTATCATGGGATCGCGCCGCTCCTCCCTCTGTCGCGCACCCCGCAGCGTTCTCCCTCCTCCCGCTCTCTCCCTCGCGCTGCCACTCACACCCGCAGCCAGCCGCCGGTGAGCTCCGCCGCACCACCAGGACCCGACGCACTCCTTCCTCCCGTGCCGGCCGTCCTCCACCTCGCCATGGCTCTCCGGTCCGCCGAGTGTCGCATCCCTGCTTCACCTCCACCACCACCTTGCCCCACCAGGGCTCCATCTTGCCGACGTCCGCAAGCCCGCAAGTCCCGCGCCATGGACAGGAGCTCGTCGCCGCTGTCCAGGAGCTCTGCCTCGCCTACCACCAGCCCCACCAGTGCAGTCCCTCACCGAACCAGCGCTGCGGCTTGCCACCGCTCCATCCCCGACCTCCGTCCTTGTCCCGGCGTTGGGACGCCCGAGCTCTCCCTGAGCGCCGTCGGACCCCATCGTTCGACACCGTTGCCGGTGCCCGTCCCTACCATCTCCGCCGGATCTGGACGAGTTCCTGCGGATCCATCTGCCTCGAGGTCTTCTCCGTCTTCTCGCGCCAAGTCCAGCTCGTGGGACTCCTGCTGCCGCCATCGCTCGTGTCCTACATACCGACGACCCGCCAAGCACCTGCGACCGAAGACCCTCAAGACCACAAGGACCCAAGTACAACTACAGTCGGTGTGTTTTTCGTCAAGTTCGACTATCGCCGACCTGAACACCTACAAAACGTGTACCCCTACGTCAACGACGACCCCGACGCCCTGTGTACCACTACCGTCGCCGAAGACCCGGGTTGCAAAAATGCCAAGTTCCACTACCGTCACCAAGACCGGACCGACAAGTACCACGACAACGTGTGTACCACTATCATCGCAAGAAACGAGACCGGCAAGTCCGAAGACCCCAAGTACCACGAAACGACAGCATGAACATCTGAAGAAAACCCGAACGTCTACGTGCTTGTACAAGTACCGCCACAACATGAACGACTACTTCCTCTTCGGAACATGTACCTCTTCCGTCGAACTCGTTTCGCCCCGAAAACGCACGCTTCAAAGGTATAACCGTCAAACCGATGACCCCGTGAACGAATGCTTGTGTTGTATGAGATGTTCCACTTGTTGCACCATACCCGAATCATCGCTTGCGATGCCCCTCGTTTGCCTTGCCACCGGCCCGTGGGAACCCGGTTACCGGGATCACCCCACCTATCTCTTGCATGACTCGCACACGCCACCATTTCTTTTGTGATGGCATCTCAACGAGTTACCGGAACCGATTTGTTGCCGTGGCACCATTTCGGTTATCGCCGCCGTGGCACCCTTTCTTTCCACCACGGTGACGAAATACTCCATATCTTGCTCACATCCACTTTTAATAAAAAATGCTTAAAAACTTGCATATGTCATCCGCATCATGATAACAACATCTAAATGGTTAAAATTTGTTGTTTGCTTTAAAATTGTTAAATGACATGGGGATTTTTCCGGAATTGTTGTTGTTGTTTCCGGCCCCATTTAAATTGCCTAGATAGGTGGTTTCTTTATGCTTCACCCCTTGACATGTTAATCAACATTTAATATTGTTGTGTATATAAATGAGATCAAACTAAATAATTGGATGTGGCGTTTTGTCAATATGCAACTCGTTGCAAATCGAGCTCCACTTAAATTGTAGTGTTGTTTGTGCACTTTGCCATGCCATGCATATTTAAACCGGACATGCATCATACTTGTTTGTGCATCATACCATGTTTGAGCTTCTTTGTTTACCATGTTGTTTGATTCTTTCTGGGTTTCTTCTCTCGTTAGCTTCGGTTTCGTTCCGGAGTTGTGAGGTTTTGTTCGACTACTTCATGGACTCGTTCTTCTTCCTTGCGGGATCCCAGGCAAGATGACCGTTCCCCGATATCACCTCTATCTTTGCTTTGCTAGTTGACTCGCAATATAGTTATGCCTCGATGCCTATTCTTGTCTTGTCAGCCTCCTATGTTGCCACGAAACACTCTAACCGCCTTCCTAGCAAACCGTTGTTTGGCTAAGTACGCTTTTGCTCAGCCCCTCTTATAGCGTTGGTAGTTGTAGGTGAAGTTGAAGATTGCTCCATGTTTGGACTTCTTTATTGGGATAACACAATATATATCTTAATTAAATTAATGCACATATATATTGGTAATGGGTGGAAGGCTTGGCCTTCTGGTTGGTGTTTTGTTCCACTCATGCCACCTTAGGACCCGATAAACCGGTGTTATGTTCCTTGATTTTGCGTTCCTAACACGGTTGGGGTTTATGGGCCCCCCCTTGATAATTCGCATTGCTTAAAGCTTTTCCAGCAAGGCCCAACTTTGGTTTTACCATTTTCTTAACAACTAAAACTTGCATTGGGAGTAATTAACCCGGGTTCTTAATCAACAACCCGGGCCAGTGCTCCTCATGAGTGTTGGTCCAAACTGGGCGGACTGCAGGGCCACCTTCGGGAAACCCGAGGGCTGGTATTTTATTGTAGGATGTCCCATCCGGTTGTGGCCTCAGACAAGATACGCGCGGCTACTATCAGGGTATTGGCACGCCGGTAGGTCTTGCTGGATTAGTTTTACCTTTGTCGAAATATCTTGAGCACGGGATTCCGAGAATACTCCGATCTTCCCAATATGGAGTTGCGACTTCGCAGATCGTGAGCTTGTGATGGGCTAAGTTGGGACACCCCTGCAGGGTTATGATCTTTCGAAAGCCGTGCCCGCGGTTATGTGGCAGATGGGAATTTGTTAATATCCGGTTGTAGATAACTTGACACCATATCCTTAAGAATACACTACATCTGTGAGTAACCGTGACGGTCTCTTTTCGAAGGGGTTTTCGGAAAGTGAGCACGGTGGGGTTATGTTGGGGAACGTAGCAGAATTCAAAAAAATTCTATGTTTCTCCAAGATCAATCTAAGGAGTTCATCTAGCAACGAGCATAAATGAGTGCATCTACATACCCTTTGTAGATTGCGAGCGGAAGTGTTCAAAGGAACGTGGATGATGGAGTCGTACTCGTCGCGATCCTCGTCACCGATGATCCCAGCGCCAAACGGACGGCACCTCCGCGTTCAACACACGTACGGTACAGCGACGTCTCCTCCTTCTTGATCCAGCAAGGGGGGGAGAGGTTGATGGAGATCCAGCAGCACGACGGCGTGGTGGTGGATGCAACGAGAAACGCTGCAGGGCTTCGCCGAGACCCTACGGGAGGAGTAGGAGGTGTAACAGGGGGGAGAGGCGCCAGGGGCTGAGGTGCGGCTGCCCACTCTCCCCTCCACTATATATAGGGGGCCAGGGGGGCGCCGGCCCTAGGAGATCCAATCTCCTAGGGGGGCGGCGGCCAAGGGGGTGGCTTGCCCCCCAAGCCTATAGGGGGCGCCCCCACCCCTAGGGTTTCAACCCTAGGCGCATGGGGGAAGGCCCATGGGGGGTGCGCCAGCCCACTAGGGGCTGGTCCCCCTCCCCCTACGGCCCACGGGGCCCACCGGGATGGGTGGCCCCACCCGGTGGACCCCCGCGACCCTTCCGGTGGTCCCGGTACGCTACCGGTGACCCCGGGAACTCTCCCGATGGCCGAAACTGGACTTCCTATATATCATTCTTTACCTCCGGACCATTCCGGAACTCCTCGTGATGTCCAGGATCTCATCCGGGACTCCGAACAACATTCGGGTTTCCGTGTGCATATATCTCTATAACCCTAGTGTCACCGAACCTTAAGTGTTTAGACCCTACGGGTTCGGGAGACACGCAGACATGACCGAGACGACTCTTCGATCAATAACCAACAGCGGGATCTGGATACCCATGTTGGTTCCCACGTGTTCCTCGATGATCTCATCCGATGAACCACGATGTCAAGGATTCACTTAATCCCGTATGTAATTCCCTTTGTCTATCGGTACGGTACTCGCCCGAGATTCGATCGTCGGTATACCGATACCTTGTTCAATCTCGTCATGGAAAGTCTCTTTACTCGTTCCGTAATCCATCATCCCGTGACTAACTCTTTAGTCACTTTGAGCTCATGATGATGATGTCTTACCGAGTGGGCCCAGAGATACCTCTCCGTCATACGGAGTGACAAATCCCAGTCTCGGTTCGTATCAACTCAACAGACACTTTCGGAGATACCCGTTGCGTACCTTTATAGCCACCCAGTTACGTTGTGACGTTTGGCACACCCAAAGTATTCCTACGGTATTTGGGAGTTGCACAACCTCATGGTCTTAAGGAACAGATACTTGACACTGGAAAAGCTTAAGCAGTACGAACTACACGATCTTATGCCAGGCTTAGGATTGGGTCTTGTCCATCACATCATTCTCCTAATGATGTGATCCCGTTATCAATGACATCCAATGTCCATGGTCAGGAAACCATGACCATCTGTTGATCAACGAGCTAGTAACTAGAGGCTTACCAGGGACACGTTGTGGTCTATGTATTCACACATGTATCGCTATTTTCGTACAATACAATTCAAGCATGAATAACAGACAATTATCATAAACAAGGAAATATAATAATAATCCTTTTATTATTGCCTCTAGGGCATATTTGCAACAGTCTCCCACTTGCACTAGAGTCAATAATCTAGTTACATTGTGATGAATCGAACACCCATAGAGTTCTAGTGTTGATCATGTTTTGCCCGTGGAAGAGGTTTAGTCAACGGATCTGCAACATTCAGATCCGTGTGCACTTTACAAATATCTATGTCTCCATCTTGAACATAATTCCGGATGGAGTTGAAACGGCGCTTGATGTGCTTGGTCTTCTTGTGAAACCTGGGCTCCTTGGCAATGGCAATAGCTCCAGTGTTGTCACAGAAGAGAGTCATCGGGCTTGACGCGCTTGGAATGACTCCTAGGTCGGTGATGACCTCCTTCATCTAGACTCCTTCTTGCGCTGCTTCGCAAGCAGCTATGTACTCCGCTTCACATGTAGAATGCGCCACGACGCTCTGCTTGCAATTGCACTAGCTGACTGCTCCACCATTCAAAATATACACGTATCCGGTTTGTGACTTGGAGTCATCCAGATCTGTGTCGAAGCTAGCATCGACGTAACCCTTTACGACGAACTCTTCGTCACCTCCATAAAGGAGAAACATATCCTTAGTCCTTTTCAGGTACTTCAGGATGTTCTTGACCGCTGTCCAGTGTTCCATACCAGGATCACTTTGGTACCTCCCTACCAAACTTATGGCAAGGTTCACATCAGGTCTGGTACAAAGCATGCCATACATAATAGAACCTATGGCTGAGGCATATGGGTTGACACTCATCTTTTCTCTATCTTCTGCCGTGGTTGGGGACTGAGCCGTGCTCAATCTCATACCTTGTAAAACAGGCAAGAACCCCTTCTTGGACTGATCCATATTGAACTTCTTCAATATCTTGTCAAGGTATGTGCTTTATGAAAGACCAATGAGGCGTCTCGATCTATCTCTATAGATCTTGATGCCTAATATATAAGCAGCTTCTCCAAGGTCCTTCATTGAAAAACTCTTATTCAAGTAGGCCTTTATGCTTTCCAAGAATTCTATATCATTTCCCATCAGCAGTATGTCATCCACATATAATATGAGAAATGCTACAGAGCTCCCACGCACTTTCTTGTAAATACAGGCTTCTCCCCAAGTATGTATAAAGCCAAACGCTTTGATCACATCATTAAAGCGAATATTCTAACTCCGAGATGCTTGCACCAGCCCGTAGATCGAGCGCTGGAGCTTGCATACTTTGTTAGCATTCTCTGGATCGACAAAACCTTCCGGCTGCATCATATACAGTTCTTCCTTGAGGAAGCCATTAAGGAATGATGTTTTGACGTCCATTTGCCATATCTCATAATCATAGAATGCGGCAATTGCTAACATGATTCGGACGGACTTTAGCATCGCTACGGGAGAGAAAGTATCGTCGTAGTCAATCCCTTGAACTTGTCGATAACCCTTAGTGACAAGCCAAGCCTTATAGATGGTCACATTACCATCCGAGTCTGTCTTCTTCTTAAATATCCATTTATTTTCTATGGAGTGCCGATCATCTGGCAAGTCCACCAAAGTCCATACTTTGTTTTCATACATGGATCCTATATCGGATTTCATGGCTTCAAGCCATTTGTCGGAATCCGGGCCCGCCATTGCTTCTTCATAGTTCGAAGGTTCACCGTTGTCTAACAACATGATTTCCATGACAGGGTTGCCGTACCACTCTGGTGCGGAACGTGTCCTTGTGGACCTTCGAAGTTCAGCAGTAACTTGATCTGTATCTTCATGATCATCATCATTAACTTCCTCCCTTGTCAGTGCAGGCACCTCAGGAAGAATTTCCGGCGCTGCGCTACTTTCCGGTTCGGGAAGGGTGACTGTCACCTCATCAAGTTCTAATTTCCTCCCACTTACTTCTTTCGAGAGAAACTCTTTCTCCAGAAAGGATTCATTCTTGGCAACAAATGTCTTGCCTTCATATCTTAGGTAGAAGGTGTACCCAATTGTTTCCTTTGGGTATCCTATGAAGACACATTTTTCCGATTTGGGTTCGAGCTTTTCAGGTTGAAGTTTCTTGACATAAGTATCGCAACCCCAAACTTTCAGAAACGACAGCTTAGGTTTCTTGCCAAACCAAAGTTCATACGGTGTCTTCTCAACGGATTTTGACGGAGCCCTATTTAAAGTGAATGCGGCAGTCTCTAAAGCAAATCCCCAAAAAGATAGCGATAAGTCGGTGAGAGACATCATAGATCGCACCATGTCCAACAAAGTACGATTTTGACGTTCGGACACACCATTACGCTGAGGTGTTCCTGGCGGTGTCAATTGTGAAACAATTCCACAGTTCCTTAGATGCATGCCAAATTCATGACTCAAATATTCACCCCCACGATCTGATCGTAAGAACTTTATTTTTCTGTCACGTTGATTCTCAACCTCATTCTGAAATTCCTTAAACTTTTCAAAGGTCTCAGACTTGTGCTTCATCAAGTAGACATACCCATATCTACTCAAGTCATCTGTGAGGGTGAGAACATAATGATAGCCTCCGCGAGCTTCAACACTCATTGGACCGCACACATCGGTATGTATGATTTCCAATAAGTTGGTTGCTCGCTCCTTTGTTCCGGAGAACGGAGTCTTGGTCATCTTGCCCAAAAGGCATGGTTCGCACATGTCAAATGATTCATAATCAAGAGACTCCAGAAGCCCATCTACATGGAGCTTCTTCATACGCTTGACACCAATATGACCAAGGCGGCAATGCCACAAGTATGTGGGACTATCATTATCAACTTTACATCTTTTGGCATCCACACTATGAATATGTGTATCATCACGTTCGAGATTCATCAAAAATAAACCATTGACCAGCGGGGCATGACCATAAAACATATCTCTCATATAAATAGAACAACCATTATTCTCGGATTTAAATGAGTAGCCATCTCGTATCAAACGAGATCCAGATACAATGTTCATGCTCAAAGCTGGTAATAAATAACAATTATTAAGGTTTAAAACTAATCCCGAGGGTAGATGTAGAGGCAGCATGCCGACGGCGATCACATCGACCTTGGAACCATTCCCGACGCGCATCGTCACCTCGTCATTCGCCAGTCTCCGCTTATTCCGCAGCTCCTGCTTTGAGTTACAAATGTGAGCAACTGCACCGGTATCAAATACCCAGGAGCTACTACGAGCGTTGGTAAGGTACACATCAATAACATGTATATCATATATACCTTTGATGTTGCCGGCCTTCTTATCTGCTAAGTATTTGGGGTAGTTCCGCTTCCAGTGACCCGTTCCCTTGCAATGAAAACACTCAGTTTCAGGCTTGGGTCCATTCTTTGGCTTCTTCCCGGCAACTGGCTTACCGGGCGCGACAACTCCTTTGTCGTCCTTCTTGAAGTTCTTCTTACCCTTGCCTTTCTTGAACTTAGTGGTTTTATTGACCATCAACACTTGATGTTCTTTCTTGATATCCACCCCCGCTGATTTCAGCACTGAATACACCTCGGGAATGGACCTCTCCATCCCCTGCATATTGAAATTTAACACGAAGCTCTTGTAGCTAGGTGGGAGGGACTGAAGGATTCTGTCAACGATCGCTTCGTCTGGGAGATTCATTCCCAACTGAGACAAGCAGTTGTGCAACCCAGACAACTTGAGTATGTGCTCGCTGACAGAACTATTCTCCTCCATCTTACAATTGTAGAATGCGTCGGAGACGTCATATCTCTCGACTCGGGCATAAGCTTGGAAAACCATTTTCAGCTCTTGGAACATCTCATATGCTCCGCGGTGCTCAAAACGCTTTTGGAGCCCCGACTCTTAGCTGTAAAGCATGCCGCACTGAACCAGGGAGTAATCATCACAACGCGACTGCCAGGCGTTCATAACGTCTTGGGTTGTCGGGAGAACGGGTGCATCACCTAGCGATGCTTCAAGGACATATGATCTCTTGGCAGCTATGAGGATAATCCTCAGGTTACGGACCCAATCCGTATAGTTGCTACCATCGTCTTTCAGCTTGGTTTTCTCTAGGAACGCGTTGAAGTTGAGGGCAACTTGTGCGTGGGCCATTTGATCGACAAGACATATTGTAAAGATTTTTAGACTAAGTTCATGATAATTAAGTTCATCTAATCAAATTTAATGAACTCCCACTCAGATTGACATCGCTCTAGTCATCTAAGTGATACATGATCCGAATCGACTAGCCCGTGTCCGATCATCACGTGAGACGGACTAGTCATCAACGGTGAACATCTTCATGTTGATCGTATCTTCTATACGACTCATGTTCGACCTTTCGGTCTTCCGTGTTCCGAGGCCATGTCTGTACATGCTAGGCTCGTCAAGTGAACCCTAAGTGTATTGTGTGTGTAAATCTGGCTTACACCCGTTGTATGCGAACGTTAGAGCCTATCACACCCGATCATCACGTGGTGCTTCGGAACAACGATCCTTAGCAACGGTGCACAGTTAGGGGGAACACAATTCTTGAAATTTTCAGCGAGAGATCATCTTATTTACTACCGTCGTTCTAAGTAAACAAGATGTATAAACATGATGAACATCTCATGCAATCAAATAAAGTGACATGATATGGCCAATATCATTTTGCTCCTTTGATCTCCATCTTCGGGGCACCATGATCATCTTTGTCACCGGCATGACACCATGATCTCCATCATCGTGTCTTCATGAAGTCGTCTCGCCAAATATTATTTCTACCACTATGGCTAACGTTTAGCAATAAAGCAAAGTAATTACATGGCGTTATTCGGTGACACGCAGGTCATACAATAAATAAGACAACTCCTATGGCTCCTGCCGGTTGTCATTTTCATCGACATGCAAGTCGTGATTCCCTATTACAAGAACAGGATCAATCTCATACATCACATATATCATTCATCACATCTTCTTAGCCATATCACATCACATAGCACATGCTGCAAGAACAAGTTAGACGTCCTCTAATTGTTGTTGCAAGTTTTTACGTGGCTTCTATAGGTTTCTAGCAAGAACGTTTCTTACCTACGCCAAAACCACAACATGACATGTCAATTTCTATTTACCCTTCATAAGGACCCTTTTCATCGAATCCGATCCGACTAAAGTGGGAGAGACAGACACCCGCTAGCCACCTTATGCTACTAGTGCATGTCAGTCGGTGGAACCTGTCTCACGTAAGCGTACGTGTAAGGTCGGTCTGGGCTGCTTCATCCCACGATGCCGCCAAATCAAGATTGGACTAGTAGCGGCAAGAGAATTGAACAAAATCAACGTCCACAACTTTTTTGTGTTCTACTCGTGCAATATGCTACGCAAAGACCTAGCTCTGATGCCACTATTGGGGAACGTAGCAGAATTCAAAAAATTTCTATGTTTCACCATGATCAATCTAAGGAGTTCATCTAGCAACGAGCATAAAGGAGTGCATCTACATACCCTTTGTAGATCGCGAGCGAAAGCGTTCAAAGGAACGTGGATGATGGAGTCGTACTCGTCGTGATCCTCGTCACCGATGATCCCAGTGCCAAACGAACGGCACCTCCGCGTTCAACACATGTATGGTACAGTGACGTCTCCTCCTTCTTGATCTAGCAAGGGGGGAGAGGTTGATGGAGATCCAGCAGCACGACGGCGTGGTGGTGCATGCAACGGGAAACGCAGCAGGGCTTCGCCGAGACCCTGCGGGAGGAGTAGGAGGTGTAACGGGGGGAGAGGCGCTAGGGGCTGAGGTGCGGCTGCCCTCTCCCCCCCAGTATATATAGGGGGCCAGGGGGCACCGGCCCTAGGAGATCCAATCTCCTAGGGGGGCGGCGGCCAAGGGGGTGGCTTGCCCCCCAAGCCTAAGGGGGCGCCCCCACCCCTAGGGTTTCAACCCTAGGCGCAATGGGGGAGGCCCATGGGGGTGCGCCAGCCCACTAGGGGCTGGTCCCCCTCCCCCTACGGCCCACGGGGCCCTCCAGGATGGGTGGCCCCACCCGGTGGACCCCCGCGACCCTTCCGGTGGTCCCGGTACGCTACCGGTGACCCCCGGAACTCTCCCGATGGCCGAAACTGGACTTCCTATATATCATTCTTTACCTCCGGACCATTCCGGAACTCCTCGTGATGTCCGGGATCTCATACGGGACTCCAAACAATATTCGGGTTTCCGTGTGCATATATCTCTATAACCCTAGCGTCACCGAACCTTAAGTGTGTAGACCCGACGGGTTCGGGAGACACGCAGACATGACCGAGACGACTCTCCGGTCAATAACCAACAGCGGGATCTGGATACCCATGTTGGTTCCCACGTGTTCCTCGATGATCTCATCGGATGAACCATGATGTCAAGGATTCACTTAATCCCGTATGTAATTCCCTTTGTCTATCGGTACGGTACTCGCCCGAGATTCGATCGTCGGTATACCGATACCTTGTTCAATCTCGTCATGGCAAGCCTCTTTACTCGTTCCATAATCCATCATCCCGTGACTAACTCTTTAGTCACTTTGAGCTCATGATGATGATGTCTTACCGAGTGGGCCCAGAGATACCTCTCCGTCATACGGAGTGACAAATCCCAGTCTCGGTTCGTACCAACTCAACAGACACTTTCGGAGATACCCGTTGCGTACCTTTATAGCCACCCAGTTACGTTGTGACGTTTGGCACACCCAAAGTATTCCTACGGTATCCGGGAGTTGCACAACCTCATGGTCTCAAGGAACAGATACTTGACACTGGAAAAGCTTAAGCATTACGAACTACACGATCTTATGCCAGGCTTAGGATTGGGTCTTGTCCATCACATCATTCTCCTAATGATGTGATCCTGTTATCAATGACATCCAATGTCCATGGTCAGGAAACCGTGACCTTCTGTTGATCAATGAGCTAGTAACTAGAGGCTTACCAGGGACATGTTGTGGTCTATGTATTCACACATGTATCGCTGTTTTCGTACAATACAATTCAAGCATGAATAACAGACAATTATCATAAACAAGGAAATATAATAATAATCCTTTTATTATTGCCTCTAGGGCATATTTCCAACAGGTTATCCATGAACGTGAGTAGCTAGGATCACTTATTGATCATCTTTGGCGACTGTTGGCACATATCCTCATCTCGCTCTGAATTCGTAAGCTAGTTGCTTATTGCTTGCTGCAGCCACTTTATTACCCCTCCACAACTAAAAGGCTTTGTTAGTTTTGATACCCGGGAATGGGATTGCTGAGTCCATGTGACTCATATATTACAACACACACCAGATGCAGTTACAACAGAGTACGACGCAGGAGATGGACAAGAACTTCACTTCGAGTTCGATGAACAGCGTGGACGTATGTATGTGACGTATTCTGACAATCAGTAGTGGTTCCTACTAGGGGCAATCAGGACTTGTGGTTGTGGTATCTTTTCTTGTTTGATTTCGTTCGTAGTCGGACCCTGTGTTATTTGGATGAATGTATGCTATTGTATTAATTGTGTGACGTGGTGAGTGTAAGCCAACTATTTTACTCTTTCATCCCTGTTCATTACATGAGTTGTGCAAAGATACCACGCTTGCGATCATTCCAGAATGCGCTTATGTCTCTAACTCGTGCCTCGGCACGTAGGAGATATAATCGCATCCTGGGCATTATAAGTTGGTATTCAGAGCCTTCTCCGACCTAGGAGCCCCCCGATTGATCAAACTGTTGTCGGTTGAGTCTAGGCACACACACAAAAATGTTTTGAGTCCTATATATATATCGGAGAGTAGGATTTATTTTACTCCTCATCCCCTTAGTCGCTCTGGTGAGGATTCCTGACGTTGTTTTAACATCACTATCCTCAATTTCACCAAACAAAATTAGGATCACGCGGGTATTGTTTCGATTGTTCTGATATCTTTGTGACGAGAATTCTGCCTTGGTGCCTCCCATCTGTTTAGGCTGAGTCCCGAGGAGTTGAGCTCTGAGGTGTTGTCGTCCCATTGTGTATCATTACAGTTGTAGAATACCAGAGGCAGCCGACATCGAAAACTCTTCTATGCGTGTCTGGTGGTGAGATAACCCCGACGTCACCCAGTACTGGTGGGACAGTTCGGGAGTATTGCCACAACTAGTATAGCGGATTCGTTTCGAAGGTCCGAGGTAAACGGTTTCCGAAGGTGCCTGGTTATGTGTTGACGAATGGACACAGCTGGATGTAGGTATTGCTAGTTGGGTGAGATATTGTTCTTCCCCTGTATCCCCAACACCAGATTGCATAATCGGAAAGGTTCGGGAATTAATAGGTGGGAATTCAAGTAGCTCTTAGGTAATCTTCCAACGGGTGCATGATATGAGGTTGGGGTTCAACATCTAGTGGAGAGGTTATCATGGGCGATGTTACACCGGGGGTTGCATCTTAAAGGATCCTTGGCTATGCTGATCCGGGGATTGCAAGGCCCTTTGTAACACGTGCCATGGGGCATCAGCACGAACATGTGGGACGAAACCTCTATTATGTATTTGTTCCATCTGTTACCTTGTTGTTTTATTCTATCATTTTGTTCTCCCAAGTGGCTTCTCGACAAGTTGATGTACAATTAATCTATGGAATTCATTCGTTCAATTCTCTGTTTGAATTTTATTGTGAAGATTATGTTGCAACATATCAATCCTTTGTTTTGTTTTGAGTTGTGGTATTCGAGTTGCTTCGAAGTCAAATGTTGATTCCATACCTTTCCCAATCGGTGTTCTCATATTTCTATGGGAGTGCTAGTGATTCTTGATCATCGAGATTGCTATGTTAAATTCTTTTCAACCGGCGTGCTTCTCTTCAAGTTAATCTGATCTCTTCATCATTTGCAAGATCAACTCTCAATCTTTTCTCAACGGTGTCTGTTTCATTCATCCCAAGTTGTCTTTGTTTTTCCCCACCCTCCCACCCTTTTCTTTATGGAGCCAGAGTCCTTAATCAAGTGTCCTTATATTCTTGTGATGCCTCTTCAGCAATCTTCTTTAATGTTTCATCCGGTGATTTCTCGTGAAGATGCGCTGGAAGATTCAAGTTCATCATTCTTTTGTTATCAAATTCTGCCGGTGGATGTAATTCAAGCTTCGGTGTTGATCATATCTATTTCTATTGCTTCACATATTCTTTCTATGTTGGAAATTCTTATCCAAGTCTCTCTTGTTTATTCAACTCTCTCTAATTCTTATCCGGAGTGTACAAGGTATCTCAGAAGATTCGTGTTTCAATTCTTAATCCGTCCAAGCTATTTTGAGGTTGTCATCTTATTCAAGCCATTTAATTCAACTGGTGCATTATCTCTTTCAAGTAATTATTTCAACGGTGTTTCTTTTGAGTGGGCCCTAATCCACGAGTTTATTCCCAGGATCTTACCTGACTCTTCTAATTTTTCCGAAGTTAGTCTCAAATTCTTTTCAAGTTTGACGTAATAATGGATCTCTCATCGGTCAAATGTATCCTCCAAGATCGCTTTCAAATTCTTTTCATCATTGGCTCAACCTTTTAATTCTTCATTCTGGAGTACCTCAACAATTCATGGTGGTGTATCTCATTGTCTTCTCAGATTTTGAAGATCGAAGAAGAGTTCCTCTTGAATCCTTACCCGTTCTTCCGAGATTCATGGTTCTAGCTTCATGCCATCCTCATTATTGTTCTGATTGTGAGGAGTTCTTTTCTTACCCATTGGAAGCATTGTATGAGTTCTTTCCATCTTATTCCTCCGAAGGCCATCATTTCAGAAGATTTCTTCGTTCTCAGTTTTCAACTTCGTCCTTCAAATATTCTTCATTGATGCCTCTTCATTCGTCTCAATATTCTTCCGGTGATTCGTTCTCTTTTCTTCGTTCAATTTCAATTCTTACGGTGGTTCGGTCAAGAGTTCTTTTCCGGTGTTATCATATCAATTGTTCGTTTTTTCCAATCCTACCGGTGGTTCAAGAAGACTTTCTCAAGTTCGCGCTATATCCCTCTTTATTCAATTTCAACGAGAATATGTAGTATGCCAAATCCGTTGGTTGTCATCAATTTAATTCGATGAAGGATAAGCATACAATAAATCTTATTCTTATTTTCTTGAAGTGTTTAATCTCTTCTTTTCAGAGTTTGTTCAGGAGGAATAAATTCTTGGTTTCAAGTTGTTCGTCTTGTCTTCCGGTGTTCTAAGCCCTCTCAATTTTCTCATCGCAAAGATCCTTCTAAATCATTGCAAGGCTTCAATCTTATTCTTTTCATCCTTCGCTTCTTCTCATCCTTTTGTTACCGGAGTTCTTCATGGTGGTTCATCATGATTTAATTCATCCTCGAAGTGTTCTTCAAGATTCTTGTTGTGCGAGCTCAAGTATTCTCCTTCTTGCATTCCAAAGTGCAATTATTTCTACCTTATCTTTTGAGGTGGTGGTATGTCATTTTTGACAATTTTCCTTCATGTTTCATGATTCACAAGTTGTCAGGAATGAGATATGTAAACCCATCATTTTCTTTGTTCAGGAGAATTTTCCAACCCTTCAATTATTCATTGAAGTAATCTTGGGTTGTATCTCACCTAAAAGTTTTCCCTAAGGATTGTTGTTATTTATGGTGCTTATAAATGACCCAAGTTCTTCATTTATCCTCCCGGTGAAATAAGTTTTTCGTCTCCTTGTTGATATCAATCCAATCAATTATTTTCCATTAGTGGCCGGTTGCCACCTCATAATTTTGAGATGTTTTCCATCAGCCCACAACAAGCTTATTCTTTTCGTTGTTGATTTTCCATCAGCCCCATTCAACCCATCTTTGTAAGGATGCTTTCCAAATTCATTTGTGGGAGAAGTTGTCATTTTCTTCTTCGTTCTTTTCTTTCCAACGATCTAGCATCTATTCTTTAATACCGGAGGCATTGGGATGGTGCGCTCTTTGTCCCGTCATCTCATTTTTGTCAAGATCATGTTCTTTCCTTTTCTTATCCATTCATCGAGAGTGTTGTGTCCTCCATTCAAGTTCCGTCATCTTATCTAGTTTTGCTTCTCTTTTAACTGGAGTGTTGTCTGAAATCTTTCTTACCCCTTGTGCCATTCGTTCAATGTTCTGGAGGCAGTGTGTTGTTGATTCCATCAAGTATCATCCCAACTTGGCAAGCTCATGTTAATTCCTTCCATTTTCAGATGGAGTGCTATCCAAATTCTGTCATTCTTATTCCTTGTCTATACCGTTGTGGTTTCATATTCTTTTGGTTCGTAACCTCTTGTTTCATGTCTTTCAACCTACAAGGTTCTCGTAATGTTCCTTGTTCCTCTTTTCTAACGGAGTGTTTTCATCTTCGTTCATCTCCATTGTATTCTTTCTTCAACTTGTTTAACCTCTCAAGGTTGAAGGTTTCACTCGTTTGTCGGAGAAGCAACTTTGTTTTACCTCTTCCTTTTCTCCTTTATCCGGTGCCATCCTTAGGATCTCGGGTCGAGATCCTCTGTTAGTGTCAAAGAGTTGTGATGCCCCGAGACCGATGCTCCAGAAGATTTCCAGCTATTCCGGGTTTCGCCGTGTGTTTCATTTTGCTTGCTTCATTTTATTTGTGCTTGCATCATACCATCATGCCATCATGTCATAAATCTTTTATATCTCAACTAAATAAATTGTGTGGATCTTTGATCCATTTAAATCGAGGGAAGAGTGACTTCTGTTTATAACATATCCTCCTAATATTTATGGAGATATTATAAAATATTCCATTGCTTTGGAATCACCTAAACACACTTGCAAATATTCCCCATGCCTATTTCACTCCAAGTTTTGACTCTCAAACCTTGCCAACAATTCTTATCCATTTTATTGAGGTTCCTCCAAAAATCTGAGCATTTTTGGACACTTCTGAAACCTAGTCCTAGTTCAAACTATTTGATTTAATTCAAATGAGTTTGAATTCAAACTTTCTTTCATGCCCACTTATATTTTTCTTGGATCATGCTCATTTTATGAGTCCGGGAAAAATAACCCCATGCCTAAACACTATCCCAAACACTTCTTTTCTTCTCCTTTTTTCTGTTTTAGAAATAGGAGGAGAGGCAGACAGCCCAGCAGCCAGGCGGCCTACTTCCCGCGGCCCGGCCACTAGGCCTCCCTAGGCCCAGATCCAGCGCCCCTTAACCCTAGCTCCTCGACCGCTCCTCCTCCTCGTTCCTCAGCGCCACACCCAATCCCCAACTCCCTCGATCCCCTCCTTCTATCCTGGGATCGCACCGCTCCTCCCTCTGTCGCGCGCCCCGCAGCGTTCTCCCTCCTCCCGCTCTGTCCCTCGCGCCCCCACTCACACCCGCAGCCAGCCACCGGAGAGCTCTGCCGCACCGCCAGGACCCGACGTGCTCCTTCCTCCCCTGCCGGCCCTCCTCCACCTCGCCATGGCTCTCCGGTCCGCCGAGCGTCGCCTCCCTGCTTCACCTCCACCACCACCTTGCCCCATCGCGAGCACCACCGGGGCTCCATCCCGCCGATCCGCAAGCCCGCAAGTCCCGCGCCATGGACAGGAGCTCGTTGCCGCTGTCCAGGAGCTCTGCCTCGCCTACCACCAGCACCACCAGCGCCGTCCCTCACCGGACCAGCGCCGCAGCTTGCCGTCGCTCCGTACCCAACCTCCGTCCTTGTCCCGGCGCTGGGACGCCCGAGCTCTCCCTGAGCGCCGTCGGACCCCGTCGTTCGATGCCTCAAGCCGCCATTGCCGGTGCCCGTCCCTACCATCTCCGCCGGATCTGGACGAGTTCATGTGGATCCATCTGCCTCGAGGTCTTCTCCGTCTTCCCGCGCCAAGTCCAGCTCGTGGGACTCCTGCTGCCGCCATCGCTCGTGTCCTACATACCGACGACCCGCCAAGCACCTGTGACCGAAGACCCTCAAGACCATAAGGACCTGAGTACAACTACAGTCGGTGTGTTTTTCGTCAAGTTCGACTACCGCCGACCTGAACACCTACAAAACGTTTACCCCTACGTCAACGATGACCCCGACGCCCTGTGTACCACTACCGTCGCCGAAGACCTGGGTTGCAAAAACGCCAAGTTCCACTATCGTCACCAAGACGGGACCGACAAGTACCCCAACAATGTGTGTACCAGTACCATCGCAAGAAACGAGACCGGCAAGTCCGAAGACCCCAAGTACCACGAAACGACGACATGAACATCTACGGAAAACCCGAACGTCTATGTGCATGTACAACTATCGCCGCAACGTGAACGACTACTTTCTCTTCTGAACGTGTACCTCTTCCGTCGAACTTGTTCCGCCCCGAAAACGCACGCTTAAAAGCTATAACCGTCGAACCGATGACCCCGTGAACGAATGCATGTGTTGTATGAGATGTTCCACTTGTTGCACTATGCCCGAATCGTCGCTTGCGATGCCCCTTGTTTGCCTTGCCACCGGCCCGTGGGAACCCGGTTACCGGGATCACCCCACCTATCTCTTGCATGACTCACACACGCCACCATTACTTTTGTGCCGGCATCTCAACGAGTTACCGGAACCGATTTGTTGACGTGGTGATGTCTACTACGCAACCTTCTCCTTGTAGACGTTGTTGGACCTCCAAGTGCAGAGGTTTGTAGGACAGTAGCAAATTTCCCTCAAGTGGATGACCTAAGGTTTATCAATCCGTGGGAGGCATAGGATGAAGATGGTCTCTCTCAAACAAACCTGCAACCAAATAACAAAGAGTCTCTTGTGTCCCCAACACAACCAATACAATGGTAAATTGTATAGGTGCACTAGTTCGGCGAAGAGATGGTGATACAAGTGCAATATGGATGGTAGATATTGGTTTTTGTAATAAGAAAATATAAAAACAGCAAGGTAGCAAGTGGTAAACGTGAGCATAAATGATATTGCAATGATAGTAGGCAAGGCCTAGGGTTCATACTTTCACTAGTGCAAGTTCTCTCAAAAATGATAACATAATTGGATCATATTACTAGCCCTCAACATGCAACAAATAGTCACTCCAAAGTAACTAATAGCAGAGAACAAACGAAGACATTATGGTAGGGTACGAAACCACCTCAAAGTTATTCTTTCTGATCGATCTATTCAAGAGCCCATAGTAACGTTCAATCTATCATAGAGTTCGTACTAGAATAACACCTTAAGACACAAATCAACCAAAACCCTAATTTCACCTAGATACTCCATTGTCACCTCAAGTATCCATGGGCATGATTATACGATATGCATCACACAATCTCAGAAACATCTATTCAACCAACACATAGAACTTCAAAGAGTGCCCCAAAGTTTCTACCGGAAAGTCAAGACAAAAACGTGTGCCAACCCCTATGCATAGATTCCCAAGGTCATGGAACCCGCAAGTTGATCACCAAAATATACATCAAGTAGATCACATGATATCCCATTGTCACCACAGATAAACGCGTGCAACACATACATCAAGTGTTCTCAAATCCTTAAACACTCAATCCGTTAAGATAACTTCAAAGGGAAAACTCAAACCATTACAAGAGAGTAGAGGGGGAGAAGCATCATAAGATCGAACTATAATAGCAAAGCTCGCGATACATCAAGATCGTGCCATCTCAAGAACACGAGAGAGAGAGAGAGAGAGAGAGAGAGAGAGAGAGAGAGAGAGAGATCAAACACATAGCTACTGGTACGTACCCTCGGCCCCGAGGGTGGACTACTCCCTCCTCGTCATGGAGAGCGCCGGGATGATGAAGATAGCTACCGGTGATGGTTCCCCCCTCCGGCAGGGTGCCGGAATGGGGTCTAGATTGGTTTTTCGTGGCTACAGAGGCTTTCAGCGGCGGAACTCCCGATCTAGGTTAATTTCCGAAGGTTTCAGTATTTAACTATTTATAGGATTTTTTGGCGTATGGCACACGTCAGGGGGGCTTCTGGTCTGTCCACGAGATAGGAGGGCGCGCCCCCTGCCCAGGGTGCGCCCCCACCCTCGTGGGCAGCCCGTGGCTCTCCTGGCCCAACTCTTTTGCTTCGGGGGCTCCTTTTGGTCCAGAAAAAATCATCAAAAATTGTCTCGTCAATTGGACTCCGTTTGATATTCCTTTTCTACGAAACTCAAAACCAAGGAAAAAAATAGAAATTGGCACTGGGCTCTAGGTTAATAGGTTAATCCCAAAAATCATATAAAAGTGTATATAAAAGCCAATAAGACATCCTAGAAGGATAATATAATAGCATGGAACAATCAAAAATTATAGATACGTTGGAGACGTATCAAGCATCCCCAAGCTTAATTCCTGCTCGTCCTCGAGTAGGTAAATGATAAAAACGGAATTTTTGATGTGGAATGCTAACCAACATAGTTTTTCAATGTAATTCTCTTAATTGTGGCAAGAATGTTCAGATCTGAAAGATTCAAGACAAAAATCTATATTGACATAAGAAATAACAATACTTCAAGCATACTAACAAAGCAATCGTGTCTTCTCAAAATACTATGGCTAAAGAAAGTTATCCCTACAAAATCATATAGTTTGGCTATGCTCCCTCGTTATCACACAAAATATTCATATCATGCACAACCCCGATTTCAACCAAGCACTTGTTTTCATACTCTATTCTTTCAAACCTTTTAACTTTCACGCAATACATGAGCGTGAGCCATGGACATAGCACTATGGGGTGGAATGGAGAGGTGGTTGTGGAGAAGACAAAAAGGAGGGAGATAATCTCACATCGACTAGGCGTATCAACGGGCTATGGAGTTGCCCATCAATAGATATCAATGTGAGTGAGTAGGGATTGCCATGCAATGGATGCACTAGAGCTAAATATGTACGAAAGCTCAACAAAAGAAACTAGTGGGTGTGCATCCAACTTGATTGCTCACGAAGACCTGCGGCATTTGAGGAAGCCCATCGTTGGAATATACAAGCCAAGTTCTATAATGAAAATTCCCACTAGTATATGAAAAGTGAATAAACATGAGACTCTCTGTCATGAAGAACATGGTGCTACTTTGAAGCACAAGTGTGGAAAAAGATAGTAGCAATTGTCCCTTTTTCTATTCTTTCTTTTTTTTGGGCCTTTCTTTTTTTTCTTTGGCCTTTCTACTCTTTCTTTTTTTTCCTTTTTTTGGAGGGGCTTTCTTGATTTAGCCTTTCCTCACATGGGACAATGCTCTAATAATGATGATCATCACACTTTCATTGAATTACAACTCGATATTACAACTCGATACTAGAACAAAGTATGAACTATATGAATGCCTCCGGCGGTGTACCGGGATATGCAATGAATCAAGAGTGACATGTATGAAAAATTATGCATGGTGGCTTTGCCACAAATACGATGTCAACTACATGATCATGCATGGCAATATGACAATATGATGCGTGTCATATGAACGGAACGGTGGAAAGTTGCATGGCAATATATCTCGGAATGCCTATGGAAATGCCATGATAGGTAGGTATGGTGGTTGTTTTGAGGAATAATATGGTGGACGTTTTGAGGAAGGATATATAGTGGGTTTATGGCACCGGCGAAAGTTGCGCAGTACAAGAGAGGCTAGCAAAGGTGGAAGGGTGAGAGTGTGTATAATCCATGGACTCAACATTAGTCATAAGAACTCATACACTTATTGCAAAAATCTACGACTCATCAAAACAAAGCAATCAACGCATTCTCCTAGGGGGGGGGGGGTTGGTAGGAGTTAACCATCGCGCGCCCCTGACCTCCACACAAAGGTTGACACTTTACAAATACCTCATGCTCTAACTTCGTCACATAGCGGTTCACCATATGTGCATGCTACGGGAATCACTAACCTTAACACAAGCATTTCTCAATTTCATAATAACTCCACTAGCATGACTCTAATGTCACTATCCTCATATCTCAAAACAATTATCAAGCATCCAACTTCTCATCATATTCAATGCACTTAGTGTGAAAGTTTTTACTACATTGATATCGGATGTCTATCATGTGAAGACTAGTTTTATAACCTAAGCACATTACCATGTTGTTTTAATAGACTCTCGAAAGGATATAAGTGAATAATGAGAGTTCATCTATTTCTTCAAAATAAAACCACCGCCGTGCTCTAACAGATATAAGTGAAGCACTAGAGCAAACAACAAACTACTCCGAAAGATATAAGTGAAGATCAATGAGTAGTTGAATAATTATGTAAGTATGTGAAGACTCTCTAACATTTAAGAGCTTCAGATCTTGGGATATTATTCAAAAAGCAAGCAAAACAAAATATAATAAATTGACGCTCCAAGCAAAACACATATCATGTGGTGAATAAAAATATAGCTCCGAGTATAGTTATCGATGGATGAAGACGAAAGAGGGGATGCCTTCCCAGGGCATCCCCAAGCTTAGGCTTTTGGTTGTCCTTGAATTTTACCTTGGGGTGCCATGGGCAACCCCAAGCTTAGGCTCTTGCCACTCTTTGTTCCATAGTCCATCAAAGCAATACTCAAAACTTGAAAACTTCACAACACAAAACTTAGACAAAAATCTCGTGAGCTCCGTTAGTATAAGAAAGCAAAACACTACTCAAAGTTACTGCAATGAATTCATTCTTTGTTTATATTGGTGTTAAACCTAATGTATTCCAACTTTTCTATGGTTCATACTTCCCAATACTACTCATAGATGCATTGAAATAAGCAAACAACACACGAAAAACATAATCTGTCAAAAACAGAACAGTCTGTAGTAATCTGCAGGTTTCGCATACTTCTGTAACTCCAAAAAATTCAAACTAAATTTTAAAACGTGAGGAATTTGTCTATTAATCATCTGCAAAAAGAATCAACTAAATAGCACACTCCAGTAAAATCTGATGACCATTCTAGCGAGCGCTAACGATTCTGTTTTTCACAGCAAGATCATATAAACTTCACACAAGTCTTCCCAAAGGTTCTACTTGGCACAAACACTAACTAAACACAATACAACATCTAAACAGAAGCTAGATGCAATATTTATTCCTAAACAGAAAAAAACAAAGAAAAAAAATAAAGTTTGGTTGCCTCCCAACAAGCGCTATCGTTTAACGCCCCTAGCGAGGCACGATGATTTCAATGATGCTCGCGTAAAGGATAAGAATTGAAACATAAGGAGAGAATCATGAAGAATATGACTAGCACATTTAAGTCTAACCCACTTCCTATGCATAGGGATTTTGTAATCAAACAACTCATGGGAGTGATAATCAACTAGCATAGGAAGGGAAAACGAGCATAGCTTCAAAATTTTAAGCACATAGAGAGGAAACTTTATATTATTGCAATAGGTAGAAACATATTATCCTCTCTCATAATAATTTTCAGTAGCATCATGAATGAATTCAACAATATAACAAGCACATAAAGCATTCTTTTCATTATCTACTTGGATAGAAATTTTACTACTCTCCACATAAGCAAATTTATTCTCATGAATAATAGTGGGAGCAAACTCAACAAAATAACTATCTTGTGAAGCATAATCCAATTGAAAATTAAAATCATGATGACAAGTTTCATGGTTATCTTTATTCTTAATAGCATACAAGTCATCACAATAATCATCATATATAGCAACTTTGTTCTCATGATCAATTGGAACCTCTTCCGAAATAGTGGATTCATCACTAAATAAAGTCATGACCTCTCCAAATCCACTTTCATCAATATAATCATCATAAATAGGAGGCATGCTGTCATCATAATATATTTTCTCATCAAGACTTGGGGGACTAAACATATCATCTTCATCAAACATAGCATCCCCAAGCTTGTGGCTTTGCATATCATTAGCATCATGGATATTCAAAGGATTCACACTAACAACATTGCTATCATGCTCATCATTCACATATTTTATGCCAAGCATTCTATGTAATTCTTCTTCTAACACATGAGCACAATTTTCCTTCCCATCATTTTCACAAAAGATATTAAAAAGATGAAGCATATGAGCTAACCTTAATTCCATTTTTTGTAGTTTTCTTTTATAAACTAAACTAGTGATAAAATAAGAAACTAAAAGATTAGATTGCAAGATCTAAAGATATACCTTCAAGCGCTAACCTCCCCGGCAACGGCGCCAGAAAAGAGCTTGATGTCTACACTGCAACCTTCTCCTTGTAGACGTTGTTGGGCCTCCAAGTGCAGAGGTTTGTAGGACAGTAGCAAATTTCCCTCAAGTGGATGACCTAAGGTTTATCAATCGGTGGGAGGCGTAGGATGAAGATGGTCTCTCTCAAACAACCCTGCAACCAAATAACAAAGAGTCTCTTGTGTCCCCAACACACCCAATACAATGGTAAATTGTATAGGTGCACTAGTCTGGCGAAGAGATGGTGATACAAGTGCAATATGGATGGTAGATATTGGTTTTTGTAATAAGAAAATATAAAAACAGCAAGGTAGCAAGTGGTAAACGTGAGCATAAACGATATTGCAATGATAGTAGGCAAGGCCTAGGGTTCGTACTTTCACTAGTGCAAGTTCTCTCAACAAGGATAACATAATTGGATCATATTACTAGCCCTCAACATGGAACAAAGAGTCACTCCAAAGTAACTAATAGCGGAGAACAAACTAAGAGATTATGGTAGGGTACGAAACCACCTCAAAGTTATTCCTTCTGATCGATTTATTCAAGAGTCTGTAGTAACGTTCATTCTATCATAGAGTTCGTACTAGAATAACACCTTAAGACACAAATCAACAAAAATCCTAATGTCACCTAGATACTCCATTGTCACCTCAAGTATCCGTGGGCATGATTATACGATATGCATCACACAATCTCAGAAACATCTATTCAACCAACACATAGAACTTCAAAGAGTGCCCCAAAGTTTCTACCGAAAAGTCAAGACGAAAACGTGTGCCAACCCCTATGCATAGATTCCCAAGGTCACGGAACCCGCAAGTTGATCACTAGAACATACATCAAATAGATCACATGATATCCCATTGTCACCACAGATAAACACGTGCAAGACATACATCAAGTGTTCTCAAATCCTTAAAGACTCAATCCGATAAGATAACTTCAAAGGGAAAACTCAATCCATTTCAAGAGAGTAGAGGGGGAGAAGCATCATAAGATCCAACTATAATAGCAAAGCTCGCGATACATCAAGATCGTGCCATCTCAAGAACATGAGAGAGAGAGATCAAACACATAGCTACGGGTACATACCCTCAGCCCCGAGGGTGGACTACTCCCTCCTCGTCATGGAGAGCGCCGGGATGATGAAGATAGCCACCGGTGAGGGTTCCCCCCTCCGGCAGGGTGCCGGAACAGGGTCTAGATTGGTTTTTGGTGGCTATAGAGGCTTTCGGCGGCGGAACTCCCGATCTAGGTTAATTTCTGAAGGTTTCAATATTTATAGGATTTTTTGGTGTTGGGCACACGTCAGGGGGGCTTCTGGGCTGTCCACGAGATAGGAGGGCGCGCCCCCCTGCCCAGGGCGCGCCCCCACCCTCGTGGGCAGCCCGTGGCTCTCCTGGCCCAACTCTTTTGCTTCGGGGGCTTCTTTTGGTCCAGAAAAAATCATCAAAAATTGGCTCGTCAATTGGACTCCCTTTATTATTCCTTTTCTGCGAAACTCAAAAACAAGGAAAAAAACAGAAACTAGCACTGAGCTCTGGGTTAATAGGTTAGTCCCAAAAATCATATAAAAGTGTATAAAAAGCCCATAAGACATCCTAGAAGGATGATATAATAGCATGGAACAATCAAAAATTATAGATACGTTGGAGACGTATCACGTGGCACCATTTCGGTTATCGCCGCCATGGCACCCTTTCTTTCCACCACGGTGACGAAATACTCCATGTCTTGCTCATGTCCACTTTTAATAAAAATTGCTTAAAAACTTGCATATGTCATCCGCATCATGATAACAACATCTAAATGGTTAAAATTTGTTGTTTGCTTTAAAATTGCTAAATGACATGGGGATTTTTCTGGAATTGTTGTTGTTGTTTCCGGCCCCATTTAAATTAAATTGCCTAGATAGGTACTTTATTTATGCTTCACCCCTTGACATGTTAATCAACATTTAATATTGTTGTGTATATAAACGAGATCAAACTAAATAATTGGATGTGGTGTTTTGTCAATATGCAACTCGTTGCAAATCGAGCTCCACTTAAATTGTAGTGTTATTTGTGCACTTTGCCATGCCATGCATATTTAAACCGGACATGCATCATACTTTTTTGTGCATCATACCATGTTTGAGCTTGTTTGTTTACCATGTTGTTTGATTCTTTCCGGGTTGCTTCTCTCGTTAGCTTCGGTTTCGTTCCAGAGTTGTCAGGTTTTGTTCGACTACTTCATGGACTCGTTCTTCTTCCTTGCGGGATCCCAGGCAAGATGACCGTTCCCTGATATCACCTCTATCTTTGCTTTGCTAGTTGTCTCACTCTATAGTTATGCCTCGATGCCTATTCTCTTGTCAGGCTCCTATGTTGCCATGAAACACTCTAACCGCCTTCCTAGCAAACAGTTGTTTGGCTAAGTACGCATTTGCTCAGCCCCTCTTATAGCATTGGTAGTTGCAAGTGAAGTTGAAGATTGCTCCATGTTTGGACTTCTTTATTGGGATAACACAATATATATCTTAATTAAATTAATGCACATATATATTGGTAATGGGTGGAAGGCTTGGCCTTCTGCTTGGTGTTTTGTTCCACTCATGCCACCTTAGGACCCGATAAACCGGTGTTATGTTCCTTGATTTTGCGTTCCTAACACGGTTGTGGTTTATGGGCCCCCCTTGATAATTCGCATTGCTTAAAGCTTTTCCAGCAAGGCCCAACTTTGGTTTTACCATTTGCCTAACAACTAAAACTTGCATAGGGAGTAATTAACCCGAGTTCTTAATCAATAACCCGGGCCAGTGCTCCTCATGAGTGTTGGTCCAAACTGGGCGGACTGCAGGGCCACCTTGGGGAAACCCGAGGGCTGGTATTTTCCTGTAGGATGTCTCATCCGGTTGTGGCCTGACACGAGATACGCACGGCTACTATCAGCGTGTCAGCACGCCGGGAGGTCTTGCTGGATTAGTTTTACCTTTGTCGAAATATCTTGAGCACGGGATTCCGAGAATACTCGGGTATTCCCAATATGGAGTTGCGACTTTGGAGATCATGTGCTTGTGATGGGTTAAGTTGGGACACCCCTGCAGGGTTATGATCTTTTGAAAGTCGTGCCCGCGGTTATGTGGCAGATGGGAATTTGTTAATATCCGGTTGTAGATAACTTGACACCATATCTTTAAGAATACACTACCTGTGTAAGTAACCGTGACGGTCTCTTTTCGAAGGGGTTTTCGAAAAGTGAACACGGTGGGGTTATGCATGAACGTGAGTAGCTAGGATCACTTATTGATCATCTTTGGCGACCGTTGGCACATATCCTCATCTCGCTCCGAATTCGTAAGCTAGTTGCTTATTTCTTGCTGCAGCCACTTTATTACCCCTCCACACCTAAAAGTCTTTGTTAGTTTTGATACCCTGGAATGGGATTGCTGAGTCCTTGTGACTCACAGATTACAACACACACCAGATGCAGGTACAATAGAGTACGACTCAGGAGATGGACAAGAACTTCATTGGGAGTTCGATGAACAGTGTGGCCGTATGTATGTGACATATTTCGATGATCAGGAGTGGTTCCTACTAGGGGCGATCAGGACTTGTGGTTGTGGTATCTTTTCTCGTTTGATTTCGTTCGTAGTCGGACCCTGTGTTATTTGGATGAATGTATGCTATTGTATTAATTGTGTGACGTGGCGAGTGTAAGCCAACTATTTTACTCTTTCATCCCCTGTTCATTACATGAGTTGTGCAAAGATACCACGCTTGCGATCATTCCAGAATGCGCTTATGTCTCTAACTCGTGCCTCGACACGTAGGAGATATAGTCGCATCCTAGGCATTACAGTGAAGACCTTACGCTTGCAACCAAGTAGAGAGGTCGTGCTTTCGGTCTTTAGTTTGAGGGATCGTTTGATAGAGGTTCACGGGATCATCATCAACTTTCGAGGGACTTCAAGTATGATCTACATTGACTCATCTACTTCTACTGCACTCCGGAGTCAGTAACAATCATTGATCGCGACCTGTTATGCATCTTCAGATTGTTCTTTGGTGATCGTAGGTGCAATTTTTTTTGTTTTCTACTACGTTTCACAATAGTTGCATCATGAGCTGGTTTATGAGTAGATGTAGGTTGCGATCTAGATCACATATGATATGTGAGGGTTGATGTTCTTGTTATGCTTCCCACAAGTGTTGCTTTGGTTCAGTTCATCATCATAATGGTGTAGTTTTGCTTCAAGGTTCGGACAATCGATCGACTCTGGCTGTTGACCATATGCTAACAGCTCCTTGGGCTACATCATAGTCAAGAATAGTGAACCGTCGCGTACATAAGAGGGTGCCAAAGATGGATGATATTCTAGGGGGTCCCACGTATTGACGAAGTTTAGTGTGGGGGACGAGACTTTTAATTAAAGTCTCTCTTTCACACACCCCTAAACTTAATCTAGCATCAAAAACATTGCTTTGTTGTGCTTGCATATGTAGCTAGTCTCAATTACTAAAATTGGTTAACCACGTAACTAATTTTTTTTCTAAAACCGATTAGAGGACGTGTAACTTGGTTTTGCAGGGTTTGCATATGATGTGGTATGGCCTTCATCATGATAATGAGTTCATGTATGTGACGGTTATATGTTGCAATATTAAGTGGCATGCGCGTCACGACATGGTGGCGGGAGCCACAAGATTGCCACCTTAATGTTAACATCGTAGAGATGTATATGTTACATGTGATGGTGGCAAAACGTACACGAAGGACCCCCGACAGGAGAAGGTGTACCTAGCACGGGACGTGGAGCTATAATTTCATACCACGACGGAATTTCAGATTTTGATGTCATGGCAACGTTTTTGAAATGGAAGCCACGACAATATTTTTCTGAGATTGCCGCCACAGCAATGATTTTGAAACAATTGCTTTGGTAATGAAATATTGGCCGTCACGTCGCTTCAACTAGAGATTGAAGACGATCATGGAGGACTCCCGGCGCCCGTGGCTATACCATATCATGCTATTATGAATTGCCTGAGATGTTTATCGCTTTGTTGTTTGCACCCTTTGATTGTGCAGTAGTCAATTATTAGGGTGATCTCTCATAGTAAATATCAAGTAAATAGGTGCTCTTCCCAGTGTTGCAATCGTCTATAACACGTAGCGTTCCGGAGTGCGTCATGTACACATGAGTACAAATGGATCGTGAGGTGTAAGGCGGGGATGGTTTAGACCATACATGTAGATAACACTCGGTTGTCTTGAAGTTCTAGCAGAATAGTTCTGAGCTTGGAGCACAAAGCATCAAAAGATGAACAAGAGTCATTTGGAGATATGATCGGCAAAAGCTTGCCCACTGGTTGAAATTCTCGTCATCAGTGATGCACACATCAATGGCTGAGAACTAGACTTGGATCTTGAATCACTTAAAATCTATTATGAGAGATATTGATTTGAGTGGGAGCACAATTATGTATTAATTTAGTTTAATCACTAGTGCAAATTCACTATGTATAATGTCAATGTGTAGTTTGCATTACAGTTGTAGAATTATGGCCCACGGTTCCACATTTGTTATCGAAATTGATTGACTGTTATTTATCTGGTTGAATCTTTATGATTGAGAAGATCATCCTCTAAAAGTGCCAAGAAAGATTTTGTCCTACTACATGTTTAAAATACTCTCTTGTTGATGCCATGGATGACGAGACTCACGTCTTGCGATCCAAAAGCTAGAATTGCGTTACGGTCTGCTTGCTTCCAAGAAACCCAAACTTTAAAATGTTTGGGATAGTCGTCTAATATTCTTGGAACTAAATTTTTTTTTCGGAAACAAACAAAGGCTAAAAGATATGCAATATCTAAAGAAGAGTTTTGTTTGCAAATTCTAGTGAAGTGTTTAGCTATCTTTAAGACTGAAATGCGTAAGATCCGGAAGAAAGCCAATCATGTGTTGATGGTGAAAAACTTGTAGAGAAATAAAAAAACCAAAGGATGTAATGAGACTTACACGCCTGGGGAAGTTCGGGGCTGACGCCACTCTTAAAGTTGTTTTTTCTTCTCAGAGTAAGCGAAATATTTAAGTAAAACTATAAGAAGTAAAAGGCAGAAAGAAAAAAAAGACTGGAGTGTCCAGCTCAGGTATGAATGTCATACAAGTTATAACATGTAGAGAAAGTCGGTCAATTAAAGTGTGATTCTAGAGAATTGTGGTTAAATTGTTAAACATTAAAATTCTTTGGGAATTGTGGTTAAAACTTGATCACAAGGATGCCGACTCGATTGCATGATGTTGTGAATCGGTACAAGAATTACTATGGCCTGATGACCAACAAATTAATGAGGTTAAAATATGTGTTGAAAATTTTGTAAAAGTTATGATACTTTTTCATCAACATATTACCTCTGAATTTATTGTCATGGTTCATTTTAGAGTTTTCTACACTCTGCCCCGTTGCATAGAAATTGTCAGGAGTTTGTTCATAAGGGAACAATAGTAATTCGATATAATGAACAAAAGGGCCATACTCCTATTGTGAATAGGATGAAAGTTATGAATATTGATGACAGAATTGAACATCTATAACATTGACGCTAAATGTCACAAGACTAAAAGAATACCACATATGTGTGGCACTGCATTTAGTCACATTCGAAAAACCCGCATGGACCAATTCCATATTGATGGATTTCAGAGTCATATGATTATGAATCACCAGACACTTGCAACTTTCGTCCAAATTGTGAAGTAAACTAAAATATTGTTCACGGGCCATAAAGAACGAGCAAAATAATAATAATTGGAACATGCATATTGATGTGTATAGTCCAATAAGTGTTGTTGCAATGAGTGGATTTATCTATCTTCAAGGATGATTCAAGTAGATATTTATATTTACTAATTGAATAATGATTCTGGATCTTTTGAAATCGTTCAAAAGATTTTTAGAAAGAAGTATAAATTATTGTAACAAGAACATTATGTTTCTACAATTGGATTGCAGAAAAAAATTGAGTTACAAATTTAGTGAATATCTTATGAGCTGCAAAATGTTTTATAGCTTACACCTACTAGAGACACTACTAATACTAGAGTGTTTTGAGTAGATGTAATCAAACTATGTATGACATAGTGAGATCAAAGATGACATTAATTGATTTTGCCAATATACTCTTAATGTGATCCTATAAAGACTGTTGCTTTTACACTGAAAATGATCACCATCAAATCTAAAAGATGAGTGCTACTTTGTAGGTTATCCCAAATGGTTGGGTATTCCTTTATCACTACACCAAGGCAAAGTGTTTTGCCACAGAGTGCGGAAATTTTGAAAAATGTTTTCTGCAAAATACTAAGTGCAAGGACAGTGCAAATTCGACGAGATTGCAGCATATTCATGAGCACGCCACCGCGAAGAGATGAAGCCACATACGATGAACCGCGGGCTTCAAGGTGGCGCCTTCAGGAAAGATACGACACCGGAGCGCCGTCACCGCCCGACCCGAGGATCAGAGTTCCCCCTGGAGCAACATGACGGGCAATGAAAGCTGCGGTGGTGCCTTCAAGTAGGGAACGAGCTTTTTCGTCACCGGTCCATCCAAAGATAGAACAGGTTTTCACCCCGGACAACACTCACCGCCACCGAACGCCCCACCCCGGCGACCACGCCGCCCACACGGCCATGGCCACCGGGTAGCATCTAGCCATGGGCTCTGCCTATGAGCACTGCGGAACCACCACCAAGGCCACTGCCCCGACATCCAAGACCTGGACACCACCTCACTTGAGACCCACCGCTACCCCAACCAAAGATGTGGGCCGAAAGGACCCGCCTTTTGCACCCCTGGGCTGCCCCTAACGCCTCCATCGACTCATCATGCTGCCGACCGCGAGACGAGGTCGCTCCTGCTGCCGAGGGTGAGACGAGGTTGCTCCTGCTGCCGGGCGCGAGGATGGTCCTGCTATCAGGCGCGAAACGAGCTTGGTCCTGCTGCCGAGCACGAGACGAGCGATGGACCGTAGCCGGGGGTGTAGGGGAACATACTAATAATTCAAAAAAATCCTACGAGTCACCAAGATCAATCTAGGAGATGCTAGCAACGAGACAGAGGGAGTGCATCTTCATACCCTTGAAGTACGCTAAGCGGAAGTGATGCAAAGAGCGTGGTTGATGGAGTCGTACTCGGGGCGATCCAAATCACGGAAGATTCGATCTAGCGTCGAACGGACGACACCACCATGTTCAACACACTTACAGACCGGGGATGTCTCCTCCTTCTTGATCCAGCATGGGGGGAGGAGAAGTTGAGGGAGAACTCCGGCAGCACGACGGCGTGGTGGCGATGGAGCTCGTGGTTCTCCGGCAGAGCTTCGCTAAGCACTACAGAAGAGGAAGAGGTGTAGGAGGGGAGGTCTGCGCCAGGGGAAGGGGTGCGGCCATCCTCCCACCCCCTCTATTATAGGAAGAAGGGGAGACGGGGCCGGCCCCCTAGATGCATCTAGAGGGGGCGGTGGCCAAGAGGGAGACTTGCCCCCAAGTTAGTGGGGGTTGCCCCAGCCCTAGGGTTTCAACCCTAGGCGCCTTGGGCCCCTTGGGGGTGCACAAGCCCACTAAGGGGGCTGGTTCCCATCCATATTTCGCCCACTTGGTCCCTCGGGGACGGTGGTCCCTCCCGGTGGACCCC
Organism: Secale cereale; assembly: GCA_902687465.1. Taxonomy (NCBI): domain Eukaryota; kingdom Viridiplantae; phylum Streptophyta; class Magnoliopsida; order Poales; family Poaceae; genus Secale; species Secale cereale. Next base: position 553,349,910 of record LR738715.1, on the reverse strand, counting down.
CAGAACCCTGTCGGTGGTCCCGGTACAATACCGATAACCCTTGAAACTCTTCCACTGACTGAAACTGGACTTCCCATATATCTTCACCTCTGGACCATTTCGGAAATCCTCGTGACATCCGGGGTCTCATCCGGGACTTCGAACAACTTTCGGTAACCACATACAATTCCCGTTACAACTCTAGCGTCATCGAACCTCAAGTGTGTAGACCCTACGGGTTCGGGAACCATGCAGACAAGACCGAGACACCTCTCTGGCCAATAACCTTTAGAGGTATCTAGATACCCATATTAGCTCCCACATGTTCCACGATGATCTCATCGGATGAACAACGATGTCGGGGATTCAATCAACCCCGTCTATAATTCCCTTTGTCCATCGGTATGTTACTTACCTTAGATTCGATCGTCGGTATCCCCGTACCTTGTTCAATCTCGTTACCGGCAAGTCTCTTTACTCATTCCGTAACACATGATCCCGTGACTAACTCCTTAGTCACATTGAGCTCATTATGATGATGCATTACCGAGTGGGCCCAGAGATACCTCTCCGTCATACGGAGTGACAAATCCCAGTCTCGATTCGTGCCAACCCAACAGACACTTCTGAAGATACCTGTAGTGCACCTTTATAGTCACCCAGTTATGTTGTGACGTTTGATACACCCAAAGAATTCATACGGTATCCGGGAGTTGCACAATCTCATGGTCTAAGTAAATGATACTTTACATTAGAAAAGCTCTAGCAAATGAACTACATGATCTTATGCTATGCTTAGGATTGGGTCATGTCCATCACATCATTCTTCTAGTGATGTGATCCCATTATCGACGACATCGAATGTCCATGGTCAGGAAACCACAACCATCTATTGATCAACGAGCTAGTCAACTAGAGGCTTACTAGGGACATGTTGTGGTCTATGTATTCACACATGTATTACGGTTTCCGGTTAATACAATTATAGCATGAACAATAGACAATTATCATGAACAAGAAAATATAACAATAACCATTTTATTATTGCCTCTAGGGCATATTTCCAATAGTCTTCCACTTGCACTAGAGTCAATAATCTAGTTACATTGTGATGAATCGAACACACATAGAGTTCTGGTGTTGATCATGTTTTCCTCGTGGAAGAGGTTTAGTCAACGGATCTGCAACATTCAGATCCATATGTACTTTACAAATATCTATGTCTCCATCTTGAATATAACCATGAATGGAGTTGAAGCGACGCTTGATGTGCTTGGTCTTCTTGTGAAACCTGTGCTCCTTGGCAATGGCAATAGCTCCAGTGTTGTCACAGAAGAGAGTCATCGGGCCCGATGCATTGGGAATCACTCATAGGTCGGTGATGAACTCCTTCATCCAGAATCCTTCCTGCGCTGCTTCCGAAGCAGCTACGTACTCCACTTCACATGTAGATGCGTCCACGAAGCTTTGCTTGCAACTGCACCAGCAACTACACGAAGCTTTGTGACTTGGAGTCATCCGGATCTGTGTCGAAGCTAGCATTGACATAACCCTTTACGACGAGCTCTTCGGCAGCTCCATAAACGAGAAACATATCCTTAGTCCTTTTCGGGTACTTCAGGATATTCTTGACCGTCGTCTAGTGTTCCATTCCGGGATCACATTGGTACCTCCCTACCAAACTTATGGCAAGGTTCACATCAGGTCTGGTACACAGCATGTAATTCCTGCTCGTCCTCGAGTAGGTAAATGATAAAAACAGAATTTTTGATGTGGAATGCTAACCAACATAATTCTCAATGTAATTTCTTTATTGTGGCATGAATGTTCAGATCCGAAAGATTCAAGACAAAAGTCTATATTGATGTAAGAATAATAATACTTCAAGCATACTAACAAAGCAATCATGTCTTCTCATAATAACATGGCCAAAGAAAGTTATCCCTACAAAATCATATAGTCTGGCTATGCTCCCTCATCATCACACAAAATATTCTATCATGCACAACCCCGGTTTCAGCCAGGCAATTTTTTTCATACTCAAATTTTTTCAAACCTTTCAACTTTCACGCAATACATGAGCGTGAGCCATGGATATAGCACTATAGGTGGAATAGAGTGGTGGTTGTGGAGAAGACAAAAAGGAGGAAGATAGTCTCACACCAACTAGGCGTATCAATGGGCTATGGAGATGCCCATCAATAGATATCAATGTGAGTGAGTAGGAATTTCCATGCAACGGATGCACTAGAGCTATAAGTGTATGAAAGCTCATCAAAAGAAACTAAGTGGGTGTGCATCCAACTTGCTTGCTCATGAAGACCTAGGGCATTTGAGGAAGCCCATCGTTGGAATATACAAGCCAAGTTCTATAATGAAAATTCCCACTAGTATATGAAAGTGACAAAACAAGAGACTCTCTATCATGAAGATCATGGTGCTACTTTGAAGCACAAGTGTGGAAAACGATAGTAGCATTGTCCCTTCTCTCTTTTCTCTCTTTTTTGGAGGGGCTTTCTCTCTCTTTTTTTTATTTAGCCCCTCTCTATATTTTTTTGGGCCATCTCTTTTTTTGGCCTTTCCTCACATGGGACAATGCTCTAATAATGAAGATCATCACACTTTTATTGACTTACAACTCAAAGATTACAACTCGAAGCTAGAACAAAATATGACTCTATGTGAATGATGATGTAGCCTGTCATATGAACGGAACGATGGAAAGTTGCATGGCAATATATCTCGGAATGGCTATGGAAATGTCATGATAGGTAGGTATGGTGGTTGTTTTGAGGAAGGTATATGGTGGGTGTATGGTACCGGCGAAAGTTGCGCGGTACAAGAGAGGCTAGCAATGGTGGAAGGGTGAGAGTGCGTATAATCCATGGACTCAACATTAGTCATAAAGAACTCATATACTTATTGCAAAAATTTACGAGTCATCAAAACAAAGTATTCAACGCATGCTCCTAGGGGAAGGGTTGGTAGGAGTTAACCATCGCGCGATCCCGACCTCCACACAAAGGATGACACTCAATAAATACATCATGCTCTAACTTCGTCACATAGCGGTTCACCATACGTGCATGCTACGGAAATCACAAACTTTAACACAAGTATTTCTCAAATTCATAATTACTCCACTAGCATGACTCTAATATCACCATCCTCGTGTCTCAAAACAATCATCAAGTATCAAACTTCTCATCATATTCAATGCACTTTATATGAAAGTTTTTACTACATTCATCTTGGATGCTTATCATATTAGGACTAGTTTTATAACCAAAGCACATTACCATGCTGTTCTAAAAGACTCTCAAAAGGATATAAGTGAATCATGAGAGATCAACAATTTTTACAAAATAAAACCACCACCGTGCTCTAAAAGATATAAGTGAAGCACTAGAGCAAAACTATATAGCTCAAAAGATATAAGTGAAGCACATAGAGTATTCTAATAAATTATCAGCCATATTTATCTCTCTCTAAATATGTGTCCAGCAAGGATGATTGTGGCAAACTAAAAAGCAAAGACTCAAATCATACATAAGCAAAACACATATCATGTGGTGAATAAAAATATAGTCCCGAGTATAGTTACCAATAGATGAAGACGAAAGAGGGGATGCCTTCCTGGGGCATCCCCAAGATTAGGCACTTAGTTGTCCTTGAATTTTACCTTGGGGTGCCTTAGGCATCCCCAAGCTTAGGCTCTTGCCACTCTTTGTTCCATAGTCCATCAAAGCCATACTCAAAACTTGAAAACTTCACAACACAAAACTTAGCCAAAAATCTTGTGAGCTCCGTTAGTATAAGAAAACAAACCACCACTCAAAGGTACTGTAATGAACTCATTATTTGTTTATATTGGTGTTAAACCTACAGTATTCCAACTTCTATATGATTCATATCCCCCAATACTACTCATAGATTCATCAAAATAAGCAAACAACACACGAAAAACAGAATCTGTCAAAAACAGAACAGTCTGAAATAATCTGTAACTTTCGAATACTTCTATAACTCCAAAAAAAATGAAATAAGTTGGTAAACGTGAGGAATTTGTCTATTAATCATCTGCAAAAAGAATCAACTAAATAGAACTCTCAGTAAAAAATCACAGCCAAACTCGTGAGCGCTAAAGTTTCTATTTTTTACAGCAAGATCATATAAACTTCACACAAGTCTTACCAAAGGTTCTACTTGGCACAAACACTAACTAAAATACAAAACCACATATAAACTGAAGCTAGATGAAATATTATTCCTAAACAGAAGCAAAAACAAAGAAAATAAAATCGGGTTGCCTCCCAACAAGCGCTATCGTTTAACACCCCTAGCTAGGCACGATACAAGAATAGATCTAGGTATTGCCATCTTTGGTAGGCAATCCATAAGTGGCTCTCGTAATAGATTCATATAGTAGTTTGATTTTCTTTCTAGTAAAGGGTTCCATGCCTTTCCTTAACGGAAATTGGAATCTAATATTTCGTTCTTTCATATCAATAATTGCACCAATCGTTCTAAGGATAGGTCTACCAAGAATAATAGGACATGAAGGATTGCAATCTATATCAAGAACAATGAAATCTACGGGCACATAATTCCTATTGGCAACAATAAGAACATCATTAATCCTTACCATAGATTTCTTAATGGTAGAATCCACAAGATGCAAATTTAAAGAACAATCATCAAGCTCATGGAAAACTAACAAATCACACAAAGTTTTTGGAATCGTAGAAACACTTGCACCCAAATCACACAAAGCAAAGCATTCATGATCTTTAATTTTAATTTTAATAGTAGGTTCCCACTCATCATAAAGCTTTCTACGGATAGAAACTTCTAATTCAAGTTTTTCTTCATAAGATTGCATCAAGGCATCAACTATGTGTTTGGTAAAAGCTTTATTTTGACTATAAGCATGCGGAGAATTTAGTACGGATTGTAACAAGGAAATACAATCTATTAAAGAGCAATTATCATAATTGAATCCCTTGAAATCCAAAATAGTGGTTTCATCACTATGCAAAGTTTTAATCTCTTTAATCCCACTTTTAACAATTTTAGCATCAAGATCTAAAAACTCTGAATCATTGGGACACCTTTTAGCTAAAGTAGACTCATCTCCAGTCCCATCTTTATCAAAATTTACACTAGAAAACAAGGATCTAATAGGAGACACATCAATAACTTTCAGATCCTCATCTTTATTTTCATGATAACTAGAAGAACAAGCTTTCATAAAGCACTCTTTTTTAGCACGCATCCTAGCGGTTCTTTCTTTGCATTCATCAATGGAAATTCTCATGGCTTTGAGAGACTCATTATATCATGCTTGGGTGGAATAGATCTAAGTTTCAAAGAATCAACATCAAGAGTAATTCTATCCACGTTTCTAGCCAATTCATCAATCTTAAGCAATTTTTCTTCAAGCAAAGCATTGAAATTCTTTTGCGAATTCATAAACTCTTTAACACTAGTTTCGAATTCAGAGGGCATCTTACCAAAATTTCCATAAGAGTTATTGCAGGAATCACCATAATTGTTAGAGGAATTACTAGGAAAAGGCCTAGGATTAAAGTTTCCTCTATATGCATTGTAACCAAAATTATTCCTACCAACAAAATTCACATCCAAAGATTCATTATTATTTTCAATCAACGTGGATAAAGGCATATCATTAGGATTAGAAGAAGCACTCTTAGTAGCAAATAATTTCATAAGTCCATCCATCTTTCCACTCAAAACACTAATCTCTTCAATAGCATGCACTTTTTTACTAGTAGATCTTTCAGTGTGCCATTGAGAGTAGTTAACCATAATATTATCTAGGAGTTTGGTAGATTCTCCTAAGGTAGTTTCCATGAAAGTGCCCCCTCGCGGCCAAATCTAAAAGATTTCTAGAAGCAAAAATCAAGCCAGCATATTTTTTTTGTATAATCATCCATAAGTTCAAACCATGTGTAGGGCAATTATGTATCATTAATTTCATTCTCTTCCAAGCTTGTGCAACATGCTCATGATCTAGTTGCTTAAAATTCATAATATCGTTTCTAAGAGAGATAGTCTTAGCGGGAGGAAAATACTTAGAGATAAAAGCATCTTTGCACTTATTCCATGAATCAATACTATTTCTAGGCAAAGAGGAAAACCAAGTTTTAACATGATCTCTACGTGAAAACGGAAATAGTTTCAATTTAACAATATCATTATCCGTATCCCTCTTCTTTTGCATATCACATAAATCAACAAAGTTGTTTAGATGGGTGGCGGCATCTTCACTAGGAAGGCCGGAAAATTGATCTTTCATGACAAGATTCAATAGAGCGCCATTGATCTCACAAGATTCAGCATCGGTAATAGGAGCATCGGAGTGCTAATAAAATCATTATTGTTGGTATTGGAAAAGTCACACAATTTGGTATTGTTCTGAGCCATAGTGACAAGCAAGCAATCCAACACACAAGCAAACAAGAAGCAAGCGAACGGTAAACACACGAAAAAAGAAGGGTGAATAAAACGACAAGGGTGAAGTGGGGGAGAGGAAAACGAGAGGCAAATAATGTAATGCGAAGGATAAGGGTTTGTGATAGGTACTTGGTATATGACTTTTGCGTAAGCCTCCCCAGCAACGGCGCCAGAAATTCTTCTTGCTACTTCTCGAGCTTGCGTTGTATTCCCTCGAAGAGGAAAGGGTGATGCAGCATAGTAGCATAAGTATTTCCATCAGTTTTTGAGAACCAAGGTATCAATCTAGTAGGAGACCACGCGCGAGTCCCTCGCACCTGCACAAACAAATAAGAACTTCGCAACCAACGTGATAAGGGGTTGTCAATCCCTTTACGGCCACTTACGAAAGTGAGATCTGATAGATAGGATAGTATAATATTTTTGGTATTTTTGATATAAGAACAGAAAGTAAATAAAGCAAAGTAAAGTAGATGGAAGATTAATATGTTGAGAATAGACCCGGGGGCCATAGGTTTCACTAGTGGCTTCTCTCATGATAGCAGAATTCTACGGTGGGTGAACAAATTACTGTCGAGCAATTGATAGAAAAGCACATAGTTATGAGAATATCTAGGCATGATCATTATATATAGGCATCACGTCCGTGACTAGTAGACCGAAACGATTCTGCGTCTACTACTATTACTCCACACATTGACCGCTATCCAGCATGCATCTAGAGTATTAAGTTCATAAGAATTGAGTAATGCTTTAAGCAATATGACATGATGTAGAGGGATGAACTCAAGCAATATGATATAAACCCCATCTTTTTATCCTCGATGGCAACAATACAATACGTGCCTTGCTGCCCCTAATGTCACTGGGAAAGGACACCGCAAGATTGAACCCAAAGCCAAGCACTTCTCCCGTTGCAAGAACTATAGATCTAGTAGGCCAAACCATACCAATAATTCGAAGAGACTTGCAAGGATATTATAATCATACATAAAAGATTTCAGAAAATAATCAAATATTGTTCATAGATAATCTTGATCATAAACCCACAATTCATCGGATCTCGACAAACACACCGCAAAAAGATTACATCGAATAGATCTCCTCGAAGATCGAGGAGAACTTTGTATTGAGATCCAAAAAGAGAGAAGAAACCATCTAGCTAATAACTGTGGACCCGAAGGTTTGTGGTAAACTACTCACAACTCATTGGTGAGGCTATGGCGTTGATGTACAAGCACTCCATGGTAGATCCCCCCTCCGGCGAAGCTCCAAAACAGGCCCCAATATGGGATCTCACGGGAACAGAAGGTTACGGCGGTGGAATTAGGGTTTTCTCTATTGCCTCGATGTTTTCACGGTATATGGATATATATAGGAGGAAGGAGGGCATCAGGGGAGCCAGAGGGGCCCACGAGGGTGGGGGCACGCCTAGGGGGAGGGGGCGCGCCCTGGACCCCCGTGGCCATCTCCTTCGTTCCCTCGCATGTACTCCAAGTCTTCTGGGAAGATACGGTTCCAAAAATAACTCTCCCGAAGGTTTCATTCCATTTGGACTCCCTTTGATATCCCTTTTCTGCGAAACCCTGAAATAGGCAAAAAACAGAAATTTGCACTGTGCCTTGGATTAGTAGGTTAGTCCAAAAAATAATATAAAAGTGTATAATAAAGCCCATTAAACATCCAAAACAGAATATATAATAGCATGGAACAATAAAAAATTATAGATACGTTGGAGACGTATCACATGGCATACATAATAGAGCCTATGACTAAGGCATAGGGGATGACACTCATGTTTTCTCTATCTTATGCCGAGGTCAGGCATTGAGCTGCGATCAATTTCACACCTTGTAATACATGCAAGAACCCATTCTTGGACTTATCCATATTGAACTTCTTGAATATGTTGTCAAGGTATGTGCTTTGTGAAAGACCAATGAGGCGTCTCGATCTATCTCTATATATCTTGATGCCTAATATGTAAGCAGCTTCTCCAAGGTCCTTCATTGAAAAAAACTTACTCAAGTAGGCCTTTATGCTTTCCAAAAGTTTTATATCATTTTCCATCAAGAATATGTCATCCACATATAATATGAGAAATGCTACAGAGCTCCCACTCACTTTCTTGTAAATACAGGCTTCTCCATAAGTCTGTATAAACCAAAATGCTTTGATCACTTCATCAAAGCGAATGTTCCAACTCTGCGATGCTTGCACCAGCCCATAGATGGAGCGCTGGAGCTTGCATGCCTTGTCAGCATTCTTAGGATCGACAAAACCTTTCGGCTGCATCATATACAATTCTTCCTTAAGGAAACCGTTAAGGAATGCCGTTTTGACGTCCATTTGCCAGATCTTGTAATCATAAAATGCAGCAATTGCTAACATAATTTGGACGACTTCAACATCGCTACGTGTCATGGAATTAGCACGGCAGATGTCCGGTTTAACGGACTTAGTTGTGGAACCATCGCACGGGTTAGCTTGAAGAGGTTAAAAGCACACAAAGGACACAGAGGGTTTATACTAGTTCGGCCCCTTCGATGAAGGTAAAAGCCTACGTCTAGTTTGGTTTGGTATTGCTTGGGCGTCGATGAACAGGGAGCAGATTGCTTGCCTGTCTCTCGACGGGTTGTTTCTTGCCCTTGAACCGTCGCCGGGTCGTCCCTTTATATAGGAGGCAACGCCCGGTCCGGTTTACAGAGTCCCGAGGCCGGCTCATAATTGTGTCCGCCTCGGTCTCTACTCTTCTTTCCTTGTGTCTCAAGTTAAATAATGGGACGGTTTACAAACCGTAAACTTTACACATGGGCCCTAAGCCTTCATGGGCAGTAACCTCTACTGAACTTTACAAGTATACAACTATATTATCATAGTCCGGTTTACCCTAGCCGGTTTATACCTGCTAGTAATATCCCTGACATTAGGCCCCAGAATGATTTGAACTTGTTCATGTCAGTCTTCTAAATCTTGCATAACCTTCTTTCTTGTATCTTCTCGGTTTTTGTAAACCGGCTATGACGTCATCCCTGGAAATCATTTGATTCGATCGTGACATCACTTCCGCATTTATTGCGCACAGCTGTTTGCTATCTTTGTTTAAAGGCCATCCCGAAAATCGAGGCGACGGGAGAATCTTTATCCAATCTCCGACTTCCTCAAATCCCGCGCTTGCCGTTTCGTCTCTCAACCCTTATAAATACCGCCACATCTCTGCCTTTCTTCCTTCCGCTCGTCTTCTTCCTCCGTCGCCCGAAGCTTCTCCGCTGTTCTCGAGCTCGTCGCCGTCGTCGACCAGGCCGCCGCATCAACCTGAACCGCGTCCAGATTACTCCGCCGCCGTCTCTTCCGTTCTCAGGTATTCCTTTTCACTCGCTTCAGATTTGTAACTTAGGGTTTCTCCATTGATTCTGCTATGAGACCTCGAAGCTCTATCTGTTCATCCTATAGGTTGTTTCTGCGGTAGATTCAACCTTAGATTACCTTCGAAAACTTGCTCCTGCTCCGTTGCTTTATGCTTAGATTTGTCATTTTTAGATTCAATCCTTAGATTCATCTGCTCTGTATAAGACCCATGCAGTTCTTCTGTGATAGACCTGCGTAGATTTCCTCTTTTCTTACTGCTCAGATCTATTTTACCTTAGCCTTCTGTAGAAACCTGTTTCTTCGTTTTGATAGATCTGTAAGATACTCGCCGGTTTAGCCAATAATATATTGCTTCTGCAACGCATCAACCATGAACCCGACGGTTTAGTTTCTTCTCTTTTTTTATCATAAACCGGTAGCAGCTCGTTCCCCACTTGCTTCCGGGTTGTCAATGTCATTAGTCCCTTGTCTAAACCGTCGATGTAATTTTGAATATATGACCCGGTTTATGCTTCTGTACTTGAATAATCCGGATTTTATACTTCACCTTTTCAGCACTTTTCTTCTGCTAATATGTCTGCCAAGCAATTCATTTCTTGCAACTGGGTCCCTTCCGTCATTACGGAAGAGGACTTAGCTAATGTTGCTGCAGTCGGCACTCTGGGCCCTCAAGCAGTTCTGAAATGGCGGGCCCCTAGAAATGAATGCCCCCCTACTCCCAAAGAAGGAGAAGTTATTGTTTTCTTTGATCATATAGCCTGAGGCTTTAGTCCTCCCGGTTCAAAGTTCTTCCGGGACGTGCTTGCCGCTTTTCAGCTTCATCCTCAGGACATAGGTCCGAATTCCGTATCAAACATCTGCAATTTCCAAGTTTTCTCCAAGGTGTACCTTCAAGAGGAGCCATCAGTCGACTTGTTCCGGGATTTCTTCCACTTAAACCGGCGAACTGAGTTTACTGTCGGACCTCATCAAGAACTGGGCGGGGTTAGTATTCAAAAGAGAAAAGATGCGGTCTTTCCTCACGCTGCTCTCCATACACACCCCAAGGATTGGAACCAATCTTGATTCTATTGCCAAGATACTTCGCCTGAAGGGGAGAACCCACTGCCGGGTTATCGCGAACATCGTCTTCCTGAAGATCATCCACTGCCGCAGCGTCTTAGCTCCTCGGAACGGCCCCGGTTCGCCCCTCAGCTTGCCAAACTCAAAGCCTTTATGGCCAACGGATTGATTGGAGTTGACTTCGTACGTTGTTGGCTCACTTGGAGTATCCTTCCTCTGAGCCGGCGCCCCGGTTTGATGTGTCAGTATATCGGTAAGCCGGATGATCCTCAGCGCCATACCAACATAGTACTTCCTGAGAAGAAAGTTATTGAATCTGCTAAGAAGATGCTCAACATCTCTTTGGAGGAATGTAGCCAAACCGGATTGGCTCCATTTTATAAGAAGAACAAACTGCCGGCAGTAAGCCTCAAACTCTTCTGTTTGCTTTTAATCCGTCCATTTAAATTATATTCCATTTATCTTTCATCTCTACACAGGCCGGCGATCCTTTTTGGAAAAGGAAACCTCAGGATAAGTCAGGCAAACAGCCACGCCGGAAAACCTTCGCTATTAAGAAGAAAAAGGCGGCTGCTGGCTCCGGTTCACATGTTGAAGAAGATGATCTGGATTCTGAGGTATGAGTTGATCCTGATATGCTTTGTTCTCTTTTTATCCCGATTTATGTTAACAGTATCTTTTCACAGGATTTGGCTGAAGCTGATAAAGCGGCCGAAACTGAGGTAATCACTCTTTCTTCAGATTCTGAACTGTCGGTGCCCAAGATTCGTAAGGCATCTCGGAAGTACCCTTTTTCTCATCCTTACGCTCAACTGGACCCCAATTTTGTTTTGAAGAAGCAGCAACATGAAGCTCGCCGGACTACACGCCATAGTGGCCTTGTAGTCGAGTCTTCCGGAATATCTCTCACTTCGGCTCGGAGGCGCCGCTCTGAGGTTTTACTTTCTCCAACTCTTCTTCATCCCAAGGCCGGACTTATACGCAAACCACTTAAACCGTCTGATCCTAATTATCAGGAGACACCTTTATCATCTTCCGGCGAATCAACCACCACACAGGTCCCGACTCTGAAGACTGTCCCTGGGTAAGTCCTTTATCTCATCCGGTTTACCTTTGTATTTGCTTTTGTGACTCTGATTTCTTTTCCAATTCTTTTCAGCAAACCTAAGCCTAGCAAAAAGGCAAAGGCCAGTAAAACGGCTGCTGAAACTACTACTGCTGATCCGGTGGTTGATCCGGATGAGGTCATCCCTCCGGAAAATGAACCTACAATTCAGCTTGACGATCCTGCTCCCATGGATCATGATTACACTGCTGCTCCTGAAGGTACAAATACTGAAGATGTTCTTGAATCAGCAAATCCTGTCCGGGCTAGCCCTCCTCGGAATAGCCCGGCTCCTGCTAGTCCGGTTCATACTGCTGCCCCTTCACAGCCAAATACTGCTTCTTCCCCAGACGTTCAAATAACCGGGACAGGTTTTACCGCTCCTGCTGAGCCTATCGTCTTAGCTAAGCATACTGCTAAACGGACAAACTCCAGTAGGAGAAGGGCAAGTGGAACACAGACTTGTCCAATTATGCCGAGCTGAGTGCCCAAGAGCTTTATTCCGGGTATTTGAACCGGCTTCATACCAGTCGGGACTATGAAGCGGGCTTGGTCAATATGATGAAGGACAAATACGAGGTATCTTACTTGTATTTTGCTTTTGCCTTCTTTGTATTTCTATCTATGTCATGGTAGCCCCCAAGTTCCGGTTTAGCTTTGTTGGAGGTGAACTGGTACTTCTAAATGTGTGCCCATGATCTTACATTAGCCCCCAAGTGCCTGGGACATAACTCGTTTTATGTGCCTCGGACTTGTCTGGATTTCTCTTTCAATACTTCAACTGTCCATTAGCCCCCAAGTGTCAAGTAGATAACTTGCTTATGTGCTTGAGACTTTATCTTTAGTTGTCTTCTTTTGATACTTCAATTACTCATTAGCCCCCAAGTTTCAAGTGGATAAATTGGTTATGTGCTTGAAACTTGTCTGATCTATCCTTTATTCCACTTGAGTTTCTTTGCAGGCTGACTTGACCCGGAGAGCTGAAGAAATAACTGAGCTCCGGAATAGACTTGCTGAGACTGAATCTGCTGCCGCCAAGGCCAAAAAAGATCTGGCGTTGAGCTTAACCACTGCTGAACAATTGAAGAAATATTTTGAAGCGGAGCGGACAACCTGGGAAGTGCAGAAGAATGCTCTTGAGAAAAGAGCAAAGGATGCTGAGGAAGCCCTTAACCCGGTGACACAAGAACTGACCGGTTTAAAGCGGCAAATAGAGCTTATGACTTCTGCCGTCTTTGGTAATTACTTAACCTGCACGTGTTTTCATCTCTGCACTCTTTAGTCTGTTCCGGCTTAACTGTGATAACCATATGCAGGGCGACGCGTCACCCATCTTGGGGATGATCTCCGGAAGAAACTCAAGGCATCTTATACTCTGGTTGAGCAGCTGTATTCCGGCGCTCAAAGGATTATAAGTGCGATGTCTTTTAATAAACCGGCCCCCACCACTATCCAAGGCACTCTGGAGAAGCTTTCTATCTTGCCTGTACGCTTGGAAGAGGTGAAGAAGTCTGCTGCCCGAGCCGGTTCTCTTGTAGCGCTGACCAGAGCCAAAGCGTGGGTTCCCGACTTTGATCCGGAAGAAGCCATGAACGGGTACCCCAGCACCAAGGAAGATGGGTCGGCCTTCTCTGGCAAAGATCTTCATGCTTTGACGAAGGAAATGCGTCCTCTTGCCAGCAAGCTTGCTGATGATTCGGACTTGACCAGGTATCATCCGGCGTATGATTTAAAGAATGAGCGGGTGGATCGGCTGGTTTATGATACCGAAAATCTAATCCCACCAGTGCGCCCCCACACTTTCGCCCCAGATGTTGATCCGTCCGATCTTATTACTGAAGAGATGTACTTCCGTGCTTTATCAAAAATCGATTGGCGCGTTCCTGACTTTCAGCCGCTTCAAGAAGACGAAGAAGCTTCGGAACAGGTCGATCCTCAGCCTTCACAGCAGGAAGGAGCATAATCCGCTCAATCTAACTTTATAGCTACTGTACTCTTTTGTCGAGAAAAACTGTAATCCGTTCAGGCTTGCTGTGCCTTGTAATAGGATAGCTCGAAACATTGCTGTCTTAATCCGGATGTCCCAACTTTGCTTTGGCGTCTGCCAATTTGAATCCTTTGTATGTTATGGTTTATCTTTTATGCTACCTGTATCTGCATAGGTAGCACTAAAAAGATGTCCTAGCGATTTCCCGCCGGACCGATTAAATCGTTCTCATATATATCAAATGAGTGTCTGTGTTATACCAAAAAGAACTTCATACCTTTGATTAAGTATGCTTGATATCCTTAATCCGGAGAACTTTGCAATTTTTGAGGAAGCTCTTGGCTCTGTTGGGATAGACCCAATAATTGTTCTGGGTTATGATAAACGCCGGTTTAAATTATGCTGGTGTTTATGTTCCAGACTTTGGACTTGTGCTGGTATTCATGACCCAGACTTTTCACTTTGTAGATATGTGGTCAACTTTGAAGTTGCCCAGCTCCGGATTAAAAAACCCATAAAAAACACATGAAAAATCACAAACACAAAAACACAGGTTTGCAAATAAGACCATGTAGTCGAGGCTTTTTGCGAGCTGCCAGGCTCCCTATGTGCCAATCAAAGGGTGCGACCCAAAGGGCTATAACTAACAGTACTCTTAGGGACAAGAACTTTGCCATCAAAGGATGTACTCTTTTGCCATCAAAGGACGTGCTCCAAGGGACAGGAAATATTGCATCTGCCATCAAAGGATGTATTCCTAGGGACAAGAATTTTTCTTTTGCCATCAAAGGGTATGTATCTTCCAAGGGACGGGAATATTACATCTGCCATCAAAGGAAGTACCCTAGGGACAAGAACATATTTTCTTTTGCCATCAAAGGGAATGATCAACCAAGGGACATGAATATTACATCTGCCATCAAAGGAAGGTTCCCTAGGGACAAGAACAGGTTTATTTCTTTTGCCATCAAAGGGAATGATCAACCAAGGGACAGGAATATTACATCTGCCATCAAACGAAGGTTCCCTAGGGACAAGAACAGGTTTATTTCTTTTGCCATCAAAGGGAATGATCAACCAAGGGACAGGAATATTACATCTGCCATCAAAGGAAGGTTCCCTAAGGACAAGAACTTTTCTTTTGCCATCAAAGGGATTTGGCCCACCAAGGGACAGGAATATTACATCTGCCATCAAAGGTGGATCCCTAAGGACAAGAACTTTTCTTTTGCCATCAAAGGGATTTGGCCCACCAAGGGACAGGAATATTACATCTGCCATCAAAGGTGGATCCCTAAGGACAAGAACTTTTCTTTTGCCATCAAAGGGATTTGGCCCACCAAGGGACAGGAATATTATATCTGCCATCAAAGGTGGATCCCTAAGGACAAGAACATTACGTAAACCGGAAGCAGAGCTCATGGCTCAAGTGTAGTAGGGCCGCAGGAGAGCGATGTTCCACGGCCTCTTTGTCTCTTCTTCTGATGTCCGTGAGTCCTTGTGCTCTCGAACGTCCACCAGGTAATATGAACCGTTGTGTAGATTCTTGCTGACCACAAAGGGCCCTTCCCAAGGCGGGGATAGCTTGTGCATATCTGTTTGGTCTTGGATGAGCCGGAGTACCAAATCTCCCTCCTGGAACGTCCTGGTTTTGACCCGGCGGCTGTGATATCTGCGCAAGTCCTGCTGATAAATCGCGGATCGTGCTGCTGCTATGTCACGCTCTTCATCTAGCCGGTCCAAACTGTTCTGTCTCGCCTGTTCATTGGCTGCTTCAACATAAGCTGTCACTCATGGTGAATCATGGCAGATATCACTTGGAAGGACTGCTTCAGCATCGTACACCATGAAGAAAGGTGCATAACCTGTGGACCGGTTCGGCGTAGTATTGATGCTCCAGAGGACTGAGGGTAACTCCTCAACCCAGCACCCTGGTGTTCTTTGTAAAGGAGTCATAAGCCGGGACTTGATACCTCGCAAAATCTCTTGATTGGCCCTTTCAGCTTGACCATTGGATTGAGGGTGGGCTACAGAAGACACATCTAGGCGAATATGCTCTCGTTGACAAAACTCTTCCATCTCTCCTTTAGATAAATTGGTGCCATTGTCTGTGATGATGCTGTGTGGAAAGACAAACCGGAAAATTACCTTTTTGATGAATTTAACCGCTGTTGCCGCATCACACTTGCTCACAGGCTCCGCCTCAATCCACTTTGTAAATTTATCCACAGCAACCAGCAGATGAGTTTTTTGATCTTGGGATCTTTTAAAAGGCCCAACCATATCAAGCCCCCAAGTCGCAAACGGCCAAGTAATTGGTATCATCCGCAACTCCTGTGCCGGAACAAGAGCCCGCCGTGAAAATTTCTGGCACGCATCACACTTCCGGACTAAATCCTCCGCATCAGCATGGGCTGTCAGCCAATAGAACCCATGTCGAAAAGCTTTGGCCACCAAGGATTTTGAACCGGCGTGATGACCACAATCCCCTTCATGAATCTCTCGAAGGATGTCACAACCTTCCTCGGATGATACACACCGCTGAAATGCTCCAGAAACACTGCGATGGTGAAGTTCTCCGTTTACAATTGCATTGGATTTTGATCGCCGGATTATCTGTCTTGCTTCAATCTCATCATCTGGCAACTCTCCACGGCTTAGATATGCCAAGTAAGGGAGTGTCCAATCCGGAATAACATGAAGTGTTGCAACTAGCTGCGCTTCCGGATCAGGAACGACCAGATCTTCCTCCGACGGTATCTGAACTGATGGACTGTGTAACTCATCCAAAAAAGTATTCGGTGGCACCGGTTTACGCTGAGAACCCAGCCGGCTTAGAGCATCGGCCGCTTCATTTTTTTGCCGGTCTATGTGATCCACCTGATACCCTTTGAAATATCCTGTGACTGCTTCAACTTCTCGTCTGTAAGCTGCCATGAGCGGGTCCTTAGAATCCCACTTGCCGGATACTTGTTGTGCCACTAAATCTGAATCACCGAAACACTTGACCCGGCTCAAGTTCATCTCCTTAGCCATCCGCAGGCCATGAAGTAATGCTTCATATTCTGCTGCATTGTTAGTACACGGAAACATTAGACAAAGGACATAACAAAACTTGTCACCTCGCGGGGAAGTTAATACAACTCTAGCCCCCGAGCCTTCTAACTGCCTTGAACCGTCGAAGTGAATCGTCCAGTATGTATGATCCGGCTTCTCCTCTGGTGCTTGCAATTCTGTCCAATCATTGATGAAATCCACCAGTGCTTGGGATTTGATAGCGGTGCGTGGCACATACTTCAATCCGTGTGGGCTAAGCTCAATTGCCCACTTCGCCACTCTACCAGTGGCTTCCCTGTTCTGGATAATATCCCCCAATGGAGCTGAGCTGACAACAGTTATTGGGTGGACTTGGAAATAATGCTTCAACTTCCGGTTTGCCATGAACATGCCATATACCAGCTTCTGCCAATGCGGGTACCTTTGTTTGGATTCAATGAGAACCTCACTGACATAATAAACCGGACGTTGAACCGGATACTCCTTTCCTGCTTCTTTACGCTCGACCACAATTGCCACGCTAACTGCCCGCGCATTAGCAGCGACATATAACAGCAGCGGCTCCTTATCAACGGGGGCAGCAAGGATCGGTGGCTCTGCCAGTTGCCGCTTCAATCCTCAAATGCTGCGTTTGCCTCATCACTCCATATAAACCAATCTGTCTTTTTTAGCATCTGATACAGCGGGATTGCCTTCTCCCCCAGACGACTGATGAATCGGCTCAATGTTGTAATCCGGCCGGCGATACGCTGAACATCATTGATACAGGCCGGTTTAGTTAAGGACGTGATTGCCTTGATCTTCTCCGGATTGGCTTCTATTCCTCTGTTGGACACCAAGAAACCAAGGAGTTTGCCCGCCGGAACACCGAAAGCACATTTCTCCGGATTAAGCATCATTTTATAGGCCCGAAGGTTATCAAAGGTTTCCTTGAGGTCCTCTATCAATGTCTCCTCCTTCCTTGACTTCACCATGATGTCATCCACATAGGCATGAACATTTTTCCCTATCTGCCCCTTAAGACAGTTCTGCACGCAACGCTGGTAAGTTGCTTGGGCACTCTTGAGCCCAAAAGGCATAGACACATAGCAAAAAGCACCAAAAGGAGTTATGAAGGTTGTCTTCTCCTGGTCCTTAACTGCCATCTTGATCTAATGATATCCTGAATATGCATCCAAAAACCTTAGCTGATCACATCCCGCCGTAGCATCAATGATCTGATCAATACGAGGGAGAGCAAAAGGATCAGTTGGACCAGCTTTGTTTAGGTCTGTGTAATCCACACACATCCTCCACTTTCCATTTTTCTTTAATACCAACACCGGATTAGCCAACCACTCCGGGTGAAAAACTTCAACTATGAACCCCGCGGCCAAAAGTCTGGCCACTTCTTCACCTATAGCCTTGCACCTTTCTTCGTTGAAGCGGCGCAGATACTGCTTGACTGGTTTAAACTTCGGATCAATATTAAGACTGTGCTCAGCGAGTTCCCTCGGTATACCTGGCATGTCAGAAGGTTTCCATGCAAAGATATCCCGGTTCTTACGGATGAACTCGATGAGCGCGCTTTCCTATTTAGGATCAAGGTTAGCGCTGATAGTGAACTGCTTGGATGAATCGCCTGGCACAAAGTCAACTTGCTTTGTCTCCTCTGCAGATTTGAACTTCAATGCCGGATCATGCTCTGTAGTTGGCTTCTTCAATGGGGACATATCTGCCGGATCAACATTGTCTTCGTAAAACTTCAATTCCTCCGTAGTACATACTGCCTCTGCATAAGCAGTGTCTCCTTCCTCGCACTCCAATGCGATCTTGCGACTTCCATGAACCGTGATGGTTTCTTTGTGACCCGGCATCTTGAGCTGCAGATAAACGTAACATGGCCTAGCCATAAATTTGGCATAAACCGGTCGTCCAAACAGGGCATGATATGGGCTCCGGATCTTTACAACTTCAAAGGTTATCGTCTCTGACCTGGAATCATGTTCATCTCCAAAGGTAACTTCTAGGTCAATTTTCCCAACTGGGTAAGCTGATTTACCTAGCACTACTCCATGAAACACCGTGTTTGACTGTCTTAGCTTCTTATCCGTCAGCCCCATGCGATGGAAGGTCTCATAATACAAGATGTTGATGCTGCTGCCGCCGTCCATGAGTACCTTAGTGAATTTGTAGCCACCCACCTGTGGTTCCACCACTAAGGCTAGCTGACCCGGATTATCAACCCGCGGCGGGTGATCCTCTCTGCTCCACACAATAGGCTGTTCCGACCAGTGCAGGAATCGTGGTGTTGCCGGTTCAACCGTGTGGACCGCCCGCTTTAAGACTTTTTGAACCCGTTTGCACAAGCTCGTAGTGAACACATGATACTGTCCACTACTCAGCTCCTTCGGATTACTTTGATATCCAGATTGCTGCTGCTGCTGACGCTGCTGATTGCCTTGATTGTTGTGATTACCCTGGCCCTGTTGTTGGTTGTTCTGGCTATTGTAACCGCCCTGACCATACTGATGGTTACCTTGGTTATTGTAACCGCCCTGACCATACTGATGATTGCCTTGGTTATTGTAACCATTGTTGTTGCCATGATATCCTGATCCGGAGCCATTACCCTGATGACCCGGACCATGAAACCCGGGGCCTGAACCGCCGCCTGGTGGTCCGTTGTTGGATCTGGCCCGGTTCATGGCCTCCATCATGACCCGGCATTCTCCCCAGGTATGTTTAGCTGGACGTTCCTCTGTGCCATGTTTCGGGCAAGGCTCGTTCAATTGTCGCTCCCAATTAATGAACCCTCCGCCATTTTGTGGAGGCGGTTTACGATTGTTGCGCTGAAAGCTTCCTTGAACTTTGGTATTGGCCACAAAATCAGAGCCACCCTCCGCCTTTCGCTTACCGTTGAAGCTTGTTCCGACCGGATTAGCCTGCGCCGGTTTACCAGGTTTATTTGCTTTTCCGGATTTATCTCCATCCGCTTCTAGATACTTAGTGTTGTCGGAGTCCCCATACTTTACCAAAGCGCTCATGAGATTTCCCATGTCATTACAATCCCGTTTGAGCCGTCCTAGCTTCAACTTCAGAGACTCAAACCGGCAGTTGTTTTCTAGTGTCACTATCGTTGTACTGGGGCTGATACCGTTCGAAGAGTGCAAGATTTCTGACACTCGCCGCACCCATGCACTCGTAGGCTCCTGATCTCCTTGTATACATGCCGCTAGGTCCACCACTGACATTGGCTGCTTGCACATGTCCTTGAAATTTTTGATAAATTGGTGGCGCAACTCACCCCATGATCCGATGGAGTTAGGTGGTAAGCCCTTGAACCAGGTCCGGGCTGTACCCTCAAGCATCATGGTAAAATACTTTGCACAAGCCGCTTCATCCACGTCCAGCATCTCCATAGCCATCTCATAGCTCTCAATCCAAGCCTCTGGAGCCAAATCTGCTGTGTAGTTAGGCACCTTACGTGGACCCTTGAAATCCTTGGGTAATCTCACGCTTCGTAAAGCGGGAATAAGACACTGCACCCCAAAGGAACTCGTCGTGACTCCCGTCTCTGATGTGGTTGTGTGAACCGGCGTCGTTTGGCGTATCTCCTCGCGGGCCGTAGGTCCGGCCCGGTTTACCGTCTCCCGGGCTTGCGCCTCTACGCCCGCCGGATTATCCTGTTTGTGACGATGTCGCCTCCGTTCACTACTGGACACCTCCGGTTCATCCCAATGCCTAGTATAACTCCGGCTGTGGCGGGGTGTTGAATGAAGTCTCTCCCTGCTGTAAGAGTACGCCTGCTGCTGTGTCAATGCCGTGTTGAGCAGATCCTTGACCCTGCGTGCTTCCATCGCCACAGGGGACGTCCCCTCAATGGGTAAAGCGGCAAGGCACGAAGCGGCAGCGACAATGTTATCTAGGGGGTTTGAGTAGTGGCCAGGAGGAGTGGGGATGTGAGGTGTCTGCATAACCTGTCGATCTTGCTCCGCAGTGGGTTGTCGGACCGGTTCACCTATCACTGGGGCTCCCCTCCGGTTCGCCTCCGGATTATTGCTAGCTCCCGCTCCTGGCGTCCCAAAGAGATTCATCGCCTCATAGACCGGCGGTAGACGAGACTGATGCCTTCTATCCCTTACTCCCTGCGCAGAGGCCTGATCCATCCTGAGCTGAAAAGCCTGAGAATCCAACTCTGCATGTCTTGTTGCTATCATAGCTTTCTCCGCATTTAGATCCTGTCTGGCTTGCTCGATCCGGCCCTTCAGCTGTAGGATTTCTGCATCGTGATGCGCCTTGTCAGCGGGAGCCACCACTGCTACTGCTCGTGTTGTCAATTCCTCTATCAAGGCGGATAGAGCGTCAGAGGCCGAGGGAGCTTGGCCGCTCCCCCCTGCCCCGGCTGTGAACGCCCCGGTCACCGTGGGCTGTGGCGTAGGTTGTGATCTGGCCATAAAGACAGCCACCCGGTTTGGCAGATCAAAGGGGTCCGGAATACTATCCCCGTCGGACACACCCTCAGACCGGCCGTCCCGCAACAGATACAAGGACTTAGTCTCTCCGGATGAGGATTCATCATCGGAATAGACAACCGTCTCGCCACCAGAATCCGATCCGTCCTCGGCTTGGACTCCATGTATTGCTCCTACAAAAACGTGCTTCATGGCAGGCTGAATCCGGGCCGATCTTGCATGCTGAGCCGGCTCGATGATGTCGGGGAAGATGTCCGGCTCAGGTCCTGGTTCACCAATCTTGCCGATGAAGACATGGATGCCACCGAAGGGGACCCGGTACCCGTATTCGATTGAATCGGCCTCTGGGCCCCAGCCTGCGTCGTCAATGTAGATCCGGCCGCGGCGACTCTTGGTCATTCGGCCGACCGCGTAGCCCTTGAGTCCTTCGAAGCTGCCCTTCAAGAACTCGAAACCATCGTGCGGAGGCCCCACGGTGGGCGCCAACTGTCGTGGAATTAGCACGACAGATGTCCGGTTTAACGGACTTAGTTGTGGAACCATCGCATGGGTTAGCTTGAGGAGGTTAAAAGCACACAAAGGACACAGAGGGTTTATACTAGTTCGGCCCCTTCGATGAAGGTAAAAGCCTACGTCTAGTTTGGTTTGGTATTGCTTGGGCGTCGATGAACAGGGAGCATATTGCTTGCCTGTCTCTCGACGGGTTGTTTCTTGCCCTTGAACCGTCGCAGGGTCGTCCCTTTATATAGGAGGAAACGCCCGGTCCGGTTTACAGAGTCCCGAGGCCGGCTCATAATTGTGTCCGCCTCGGTCTCTACTCTTCTTTCCTTGTGTCTCAAGTTACATAATGGGACGGTTTACAAACTGTAAACTTTACACATGGGCCCTAAGCCTTCATGGGCCGTAACCTCTATTGAACTTTACAAGTATACAACTATATTATCATAGTCCGGTTTACCCTAGCCGGTTTATACCTGCTAGTAATATCCCTGACACTACGGGTGAGAAAGTCTCATCGTAGTCAACCCCTTGAACTTGTCGATAACCCTTACCGACAAGTCGAGCCTTATAGACGGGCACATTAACGTCGTTGTCAGTCTTCTTCTTAATGATCCACTTATTCTCTATGGCTTTCCGATCATCGGGCAAGTCCACCAAAGTCCATACTTTGTTCTCATACATGGATCATATCTCAGATTTTATTGCTTCAAGCCATTTGTTGGAATCCGGGCCCGCCATCGCTTCTTTATAGTTCGAAGGTTCACCGTTGTCTAACAACATGATTTCTAGGAAAGGGTTGCCGTACCACTTTGGTGCGGAACGTGTCCTCGTGGACCTGTGAAGTTCAGTAGCAACTTGAACCGAAGTTTCATGATCATTATCATTAACTTCCTCTCTAATCGGTGCAGGCACCATAGAAACATCTTCCTGTGCTATGCTACTCTCCGGTTCAAGAGGGGGTACAATTACCTCATCAAGTTCTACTTTCCTCCCACTTACTTCTTTTGAGAGAAACTCTTTCTCTAGAAAGGATCCATTCTTGGCAACAAAGATCTTGCCTTTGGATCTAAGGTAGAAGGTATACCCAATAGTTTCCTTAGGGTATCCTATGAAGACGCACTTTTCCGATTTGGGTTCGAGCTTTCAGGTTGAAGTTTCTTGACATAAGCATTGCATCCCCAAACTTTCAGAAACGACAGCTTAGGTTTCTTCCCAAATCATAATTCATACGGTGTCGTCTCAATGGATTTAGATGGCGCCCTATTTAAAGTGATTGCGGCAGTCTCTAAAGCACAACCCCAAAATGATAGCGGTAGATCGGTAAGAGAGATCATAGATCGCACCATATCCAATAGAGTGCGATTACGACGTTCGGACACACCATTACGCTGAGGTGTTCCAGGCGGCATGAGTTGTGAGACAATTCCACATTTCCTTAAGTGCATGCCAAACTCGTGACTCAAATATTCTCCTCCACGATCAGATCGTAGAACTTTATTTTCATGTCACATTGATTCTCTACCTCGCTCTGAAATTCCTTGAAGTTTTCAAAGGTCTCAGACTTGTGTTTCATTAAGTAGACATACCCATATCTACTTAAGTCATCACTGAGGGTGAGGACATAACGATAGCCACCAGGAGCCTCAACGCTCATTGGACCGCATACATCAGTAAGTATTATTTCCAACAAGTTGGTTGCTCGCTCCATTGTTCCGGAGAACGGAGTCTTGATTATCTTGCCTAGGAGGAATGGTTCGCACGTGTCAAATGATTCATAATCAAGAGACTCCAAAAGTACATCTGGATGGAGTTTCTTCATGCGTTTGACACCGATGTGACCAAGGCGGCAGTGCCACACGTATATGGGACTATCATTATCAACCTTACATCTTTTGGCATTCACACTATGAATATGTGTAACATCACGTTCGAGATTCAATAAAAATAAACCATTGACCAGAGGGGCATGACCATAAAACATATCTCTCATATAAATAGAACAACCATTATTCTTGGATTTAAATGAGTAGCCATCTCGCATCAAACGAGATCCAGATACAATGTTCATGCTCAAAGCTGGTACTAAATAACAATTATTGAGGTTTAAAACTAATCCCGAAGGTAGATGTAGAGGTAGCGTGCCAACGGCGATCACATCGACCTTGGAACCATTCCCGACACGCATCGTCACCTTGTCCTTTGCCGGTCTCCGCTTATTCCGCAGCTCCTGTTTTGAGTTACAAATGTGAGCAACCGCACCGATATCAAATACCCAGGAGCTACTACGAGCGCTGGTAAGGTACACATCAATAACATGTATATCATATATACCTTTGACGTTGTCGGCCTTCTTATCCACTAAGTACTTGGAGCAGTTCCGCTTCCAGTGACCATTTCCCTTGCAATAAAAGCACTCAGTCTCAAGCTTGGGTCCAATCTTTGGCTTCTCCCCGGTAACTGACTTACCGGGCGCGACAACTCCATTGTCATCCTTCTTGAAGTTCTTCTTACCCTTGCCTTTCTTGAAACTAGTGGTCTTATTCACCATCAACGCTCGATGTTCCTTTTTGATCTCCACCTCCGCTGATTTCAGCATCAAATATAACTCAGGAATGGACTTCCCCATCCCTTGCATATTGAAGTTCATCACAAAGCTATTGTAGCTAGGTGGAAGCGAATGGAGGATTCTGTCAATGACCTAGTCGTCTGGAAGATTAACTCCCAGCTGAGACAAGCGGTTGTGCAACCCAAGCATTTTGAGTATATGCTCGTTGACAGAACTATTTTCCTCCATCTTACAACAGAAAAACTTGTCGGAGACTTCATATCTCTCGACCCGGGCATGATCTTGGAAAACCATTCTCAGCTCTTGGAGCCCTGGTCCTAAGCTGTAAAGCATGCCACACTGAACCAGGGTGTAATCATCACTACGCGACTGCTAGGCGTTCATAACGTCTTGAGTTGCTGGGAAAATGAGTGCGTCACCTAGCAGAGCTTCAAGGACATATGCTTTCTTGGAATCTATGATGATGGTTCTCAAGTTACGGACCCAGTCCGTATAGTTTCTTCCATCGTCTTTCAGTTTGGTTTTCTCTAGGAACACGTTGAAGTTGAGGGCAACATTAGTGTGGGCCATTGGATCTACAAGATAGATTGTAAAGAAAATTTTATACTAAGTTCATCTAATCAAATTATTTAGTGAACTCCCACTCAGATAGACATTCCTCTAGTCATCTAAGTGATACATGATCCGAATCGACTAAGCCGTGTCTGATCATCACATGAGACGGACTAGTCATCAACGGTGAAAATCTCCATGTTTATCACATCTACTATACGACTCATGTTCGACCTTTTGGTCTCTCGTGTTCCGAGGCCATGTCTATACATGCTAGGCTCGTCAAGTCAACCTAAGTGTTTCGCATGTGTAAATCTGGCTTACACCCATTGTATGTGAACGTTAGAATCTATCACACCCGATCATCACGTGGTGCTTCGAAACAACAAACCTTCACAATGGTGCACACTTAGGGGGAACACATTTCTTGAAATTTTAAAGAGGGATCATCTTATTTATGCCACTGTCGTTCTAAGCAAATAAAATGTAAACATGATAAACATCAGATGAAAATCATAAAGTGACATGATATGGCCAATATCATCTTGCGCCTTTGATCTCCATCTTCGAGGCACAGCATGATCACCATTATCACCGGCATGACACCATGATCTCCATCATCATGATCTCCAGCATCGTGTCTTCATGAAGTTGTCTCGCCAACTATTACTTCTACTACTATGGCTAACGGTTAGCAATAAAGTAAAGTAATTACATGGCGTTGTTATTGACTCGCAAGTCATACAATAAATTAAGACAACTCCTATGGCTCCTGCCGGTTGTCATACTCATCGACATGCAAGTCGTGATTCCTGTTACAAGAACATTATCAATCTCATACATCACATATATAAATCATCACATCCTTTTGGCCATATCACATCACATATCATACACTGCAAAAACAAGTTAGACGACCTCTAAGTGTTGTTGCATGTTTTATGTGGCTGCTATGGGTTTCTAGCAAGAACGTTTCTTACCTACGCAAAAGCCACAACGGTGATATGCCAATTTCTATTTACCCTTCATAAGGACCCTCTTCATCGAATCTGATCCGACTAAAGTGGGAGAGACAGACACTCGCTAGCCACCTTATGCAACAAATGCATGTCATGCGGTGAAAACAGTCTCACATAAGCGTACATGTAAAGTCGGTCGGGGCCGCTTCATCCCACAATGTCGCCGAATTAAGATAGGATTAGTAAGGGCAAGAAAATTGAACAAATTATCGCCCACAACTACTTGTGTTCTACTCGTGCATAGAATCTACACATAGACCTAGCTCATAATGCCATTATTAGGGAACGTAGTAATAATTCAAAAAAAATCATACGAGTCACCAAGCACAATCTAGGAGATGCAAGCAACGATAGAGAGGGAGTGCATCTTCATACCCTTGAAGATCACTAAGCGGAAGCGTTGCGAAGAACACGGTTGATGGAGTCTAAGAGGATTGAAGAAGAGATGTCTAGAGGGGGGTGATTAGACACTCAACAAGAAAGGTAGCCGTTTTTAAGTTCTGTGAGTTGAGGTAGAGTTTTTATCACAATTTCAAACATCCAGAATACATTTCAAGTAAGCATGCCTCAAGTGTATGAGCAGCAGAAAGTAAAGCATGCAAGTTGCAAGAAAGTAAAAGAATGAGATTGGAGTGTGCAAACGCAATAGGAGACACGGATGTTCTGGCGTGGTTCCGATAGGTGGTGCTATCTTACATCCACGTTGATGGAGACTTCAACCCATGAAGGGTAACAGCTGTGCGAGTCCACGGAGGGCTCCACCCACAAAGGGTCCACGAAGAAGCAACATTGTCGATCCCACCATGGCCATCGCCCACGAAGGACTTGCCTCACTAGGGTAGATCTTCACGAAGTAGGCGATCTCATTGCCCTAACAAACTCCTTGGTTCAACTCCGCAATCTTGTCGAAGGCTCCCAAGTGACACCTAACCAATCTAGGAGACACCACTCTCCAAAAGGTAATAGATGGTGTGTTGGTGATGAACTCCTTGCTCTTGTGATTCAAATGATAGTCTCCCCAACACTCAACTCTCTCTCATAGATTTGGATATGGTGGAAAGATGATTTGAGTGGAAAGCAACTTAGGGAAGGCTAGAGATCAAGATTCATATGGTAGGATTGGAATATCTTGGCCTCAACACATGAGTAGGTGGTTCTCTCTCAGAAAATGAGAAATGGAAGTGTAGGTATGTTCTGATGGCTCTCTCCACAAATGAAGAGTGGGTGGAGGGGTATATATAGCCTCCACTCAAAATCCAACCGTTACACACAATTTACCAAATTCGGTGGGACCGAATCATGAAACTCGGTCGAACCGATTCAGTTCAAAATGTGAACGTTAGGCTTTTCGGTGGGACCGATACTATCAACTCGGTGAGACCGATTCATTAGGGTTAGGGCATAACGTAATCTCAGTGAGACCGATCACATCAACTCGGTGAGACCGATTGCTGTAATAGGCAAACAGAGAGTTGGTCAGGCAAGCTCGGTGGGACCGATTCGCTCATTTCGGTTAGACTGAAACATTACGAAGAGGCAACAGAGAGTTTGCAATGCTAACTCGGTGAGACCGATTCTCACATATCGGTTAGACCGAAATGTTGCAAATAGAAAATAGAGAGTTTACATTCCCGTCTCGGTGAGACCGAGATCCCTATCGGTGAGACCGAACTGATTAGGGTTTTGGCAGTGGCTTTGTCAAGTGAACTCGGTGGCGCCAGATAGATCAAATTGGTGGGGCCGAGTTTGACTTTAGGTTTAGGACATATGTGGAATGAGAAAGTGGTTGAGGGTTTTGGAGCATATCACTAAGCACTTTGAGCAAGCAAGCCATTAAGCAACACCTCATCCCCCTTTAATAGTATTGGCTTTCCTATGGAATCAATGTGATCTTGGATCACTAAAATGAAATTGAAGAGTCTTGACCTTTGAGATTTTGCCAATCTTCTGTCCTTAGCATCTTGAAGGGGTTCCACATCTCTTGTCCATGCCACACCTCTGTTGAACTCATCTGAAATATACTAGGTAAAGGTATTAGTCCAACAAGAGATATGTTGACATAAATTACCAAAATCACCCAGGGAGCACTTGTGCTTTCAATCTCCCCCTTTTTGGTAATTGATGACAACATACATCAAAGCTTTAGATAAAGATATAGAGAATAGCAAGTAAAGCTTTGGGACATGTGACATTCATAGGCTCCCCCTACATGTATGCAATCATGTAAATATGGAATATAGATGCATGTGAGTGCATAAGCATGTCAGAGCAAGCAATGAGTTACATGTATCTTGGATGTATGCATCAGAGCAAATGGATATAGGAAATGTACCTTCATGTTCATGAGTCCTTCTTGCAAACAATATGTACATCAGCAAGATATCATCATGCACATGAGTGTGATGCATATACTTACCTTGTGGTCTTGAGCTAGCTTTGGAAGAGATGAACCTGAGTAAACAAGGTTATATAACACAGAAACATCTACTAAACATATCAAGAACAGCAAAAACCACAAGAGTACCAAGATTGGGATGATATGTAGTGAGTGAGTACTAGGTACTATATTGAGTATAAACATGTCCCCAGAAAGATATGCAATGAATTCGAAGATTTCCTTCCCTTGGATGTCTTTCTCCCCCTGAATCTTATATTTGATAATGGGAGAAGATAGAGAAAAGAAAATCGGAGCAAGACAAATAATCATAACAAATGCTGACATGTATTTCCCCTCTAGAAGACATGTGACTTCTTTCCTCTTTTAATACCAAGCATCTGGGAGGACTAAGAAATTTCTCTCTCCCTTTGATGTGAGTAAGCTTTGATGTGATCTCTCTCTCCCCCCTTTGACATCAATTTCCAAGAAGGGCTCTTCTGGATTATGAGGCAAGTAGGTTTGGTCCTTGAGTCACAGTACAAAGCAGCATGTAGAATGTGATGCTTATAGAGGTCAAGAATCATTGAGTTAAGCTAGAACAAATATGCAGGATGCAAAAGGCAAAGTGTCTCCTCAGCATTGAAATCGGTAACACCGTATTGTTTTCTTCGGTGGCACTGAGGTGGTTCGGTCTGACTGAAAGAGACAAATCGGTGTGTCCGAGCACAATACAGAGAGAACAATTTTCAACTCAACTTTCTAGGTAAATAAGATCTCACAAAGATTTGCAAGGAATTAACTAAAAGATTTGCAATGAATTGGATGCAGAGAATAACAGAGAAAAATAAAATAAAATCTAGATGAAGTTTTTTTTTGAAAAAGGGGAACAAGCATGCAAAAGAAAAGCAAGAACAAGGAGAAACACTAGAGAACTTCATCTAGAAATGGTCGGCGATAGAGTCACCTATGTTACAGTATATTAACTTAGGAGTCAAGTAAGAACACTTGATCATGGGTCATACTCATTGTTTAAGCTCAAAATGGGGTTACCATTTTTCGTTTAAGCATTTTGATGTATTCACATCTTGTTGAGTTTCTTTGACCCATGTCTTGGGGTAAATCTTCTGTAAGATGGAATAACATACCTTGGGTGGTGGTGTTTATCTTGATCATGTAGTTGAACTTGTGTGGGATGCTCAAGGTTGATGTAGCTCATCAAGAATTGGGAGCACCACTTGTAGTTTGAGTTCATCTACCTACATGGGTTAGCTTTGCAAGGAAAAGCACTTGTGTATCCAAAATGACAATCATGAAAATTTGATACCAAATGAAATTTGATATAGAGAAATTGTCAAGAGATATGTAGAAAGGATTCATGCTTCCTTGACTTCAACCACCATATCATAGAAATTTGATATAGAGAAATTGTCAAGAGATATGTAGAGATTGCTTAGGATATGAGTGTGTTGCAATCTCATAGATTTGGGTTCATCCAAGTACGTACAGGGGTTAGATAGCATGCAAGGGTACAAATAGATCCAAGGTATATGATCATCATCATAAGAGAAATATAAAGGATTAGTCAAAGGCTTATGCCTTGCATGTATTTAGAAAGGAGTAACTACTCCAAGTTTGAGGCATCAATAATGTTCAATTCACCTCTCAACCTGCAAAACACTTTCTCATCAAGTGGTTTTGTAAATATATCCGCTAATTGCTTGTCGGTACGAACATGTTTAAGATTGATATCACCCTTAGCAACGTGGTCTCGAATGAAATGATGACGAACTTCAATATGTTTAGTTCGAGAATGTTGCACGGGATTGTGAGCAATCTTAATAGCACTTTCATTATCACAAAGTAACGGAACATGTTTCACATTTATCCCATAATCTTTAAGAGTTTGGGTCATCCATAGTAATCGAACAGAACATGATCCATCAGCAATGTATTCCGCTTCGGCGGTGGATAAGGATACCGAGTTTTGTTTCTTGGAGGACCAAGATACAAGAGATCTACCAATAAATTGACAAGTACCCGAAGTGGACTTTCTATCAACCTTGTCTCCGGCATAATCCGAATCGGAGTAGCCAACAAGATCGAAAGAAGACCTCTTAGGATACTGATAACCCACAAGTGTAGGGGATCGCAATCGTTTTCGAGGGTAAAGTATTCAACCCAAATTTATTGATTCGACACAACGGGAGCCAAAGAATACTCTCAAGTATTAGCAGCTGAGTTGTCAATTCAACCGCACCTGGAAAACTTAGTATATGTTGCAAGGTAATTTAGTAGCTAGGTAATATGGAAGTAACAGTAACGGTAGCAAAAACAGCTATAGTGGTTTTGTAGTGATTGTAACAGTAGCAGCGGAAAAGTAAATAAGCAACAAGCAATATGTGAAAAGCTCGTAGGCATTGGATCAGTGATGGATAATTATGTCGGATGCAATTCTTCATGTAATAGTTATAACATAGGGTGACATAGAACTAGCTCCAGTTCATCAATGCAATGTAGGCATGTATTCCGAATATAGTCATACGTGCTTATGGGAAAGAACTTGCATGACATCTTTTGTCCTACCCTCCCGTGGCAGCGGGGTCCTATTGGAAACTAAGGGATATTAAGGCCTCCTTTTAATAGAGTACCGGACCAAAGCATTAACACATAGTGAATACATGAACTCCTCAAGCTACGGTCATCACCGGGAGTGGTCCCGATTATTGTCACTTCGGGGTTGTTGGATCATAACACATAGTAGGTGACTATTGACTTGCAAGATAGGATCAAGAACTCACATATATTCATGAAAACATAATAGGTTCAGATCTGAAATCATGGCACTCGGGCCCTAGTGTCAAGCAATAAGCATAGAAAAGTCATAGCAACATCAATCTTACAACATAGTGATACTAGGGATCAAACCCTAACAAAACTAACTCGATTACATGGTAAATCTCATCCAACCCACCACCGTCCAGCAAGCCTACGATGGGATTACTCACGCACGGCGGTGAGCATCATGGAATTGGTGATGGAGGAAGGTCGATGATGACGACGGCGACGATCTCCACTCTCCGGAGCCCCGAACGGACTTCGGATCAACCCTCCCGAGAGAGATTAGGGCTTGGCGGTGGCTCAGTATCGTAAAACGAGATAATTCCTTCTCTCTGATTTTTTCTCCCAGAAAGTGAATATATGGAGTCGGGGGTGATGTCGGTGGAGCATCAGGGGGCCCACGAGGCAGGGGGCGCACCTAGGGGGTGCGCCCCCACCCTCGTGGACAGGGTGTGGGCCCCCTGGTCTGGTTCTTTTCGCATATATTTTTTATATATTCCAAAATAAATCTCCGTTGATTTTCAGGTCATTCCGAGAACTTTTATTTCTACACGAAAATAACACCATGGCAGTTCTGCTGAAAACAACGTCAGTCCGGGTTAGTTCCATTCAAATCATGCAAGTTAGACTCCAAAACAAGGGCTAAAGTGTTTGGAAAAGTAGATACGTTGGAGACGTATCAACTCCCCCAAGCTTAAACCTTTGCTTGTCCTCAAGCAATTCAGTTGATAAACTGAAAGTGATAAAGAAAAACTTTGAAAAACTTTGTTTACTCTTGTTGTTGTAAATATGTAAGGCCAACATTCAAGTTTTCAGCAAAGATTATGAACTAACCACATTCACAATAACTTTCAGGTCTCGTGTCTACTCATATCAATGGCATAATCTACTAGCGAGCAATAATAATAAACCTCGAACGACAACACTTTCTCAAAACAATCATAATATGATATGGCAAGATGGTATCTCGCTAGCCCTTTCTGAGACCGCAAAACATAAACGCAGAGCACCTTTAAAGATCAAGGACTGACTAGACATTGTAATTCATGGTAAAAGAGATCCAGTCACAATCATACTCAATGCAAATTAATAGCAATACATGCAAATGACAGCGGTGCTCTCCAACTGATGCTCTTTAATAAGAGGATGATGACTCAACATAAAAGTAAATAGATAGGCCCTTCGCAGAGGGAAGCAGGGATTTGTAGAGGTGTGTAGCGACCAGACCTCAAACAGTCCGATCTCTGTGCATCAGTGTCATCCCTGGATCAGTAATGCTGACACGCACAGTACTTGAAGGATTTATAACAGAGTAGCAATCACACACTTATTACATCGATGGTTCCAACGATGAACTTATTACAATGAAAATGGCTTAAGGCCATTTAACACAATAACAGCGGAAGGCTTGGAAGATAAGTGAGTCCATCAACTCCAACGGCATCACTAAGTATAGAACCGCGACCTAAAGGCACCTAACTCGTCGTCTGAAAAGTTTGCAACATGAACGTTGCAGCCCGAAAACGGGTCAGCACATGGAATATGCTGGCAAAGTAACACATAGAGAGTAACAAAAGTAAAGCTATACTATATGAAATATGGCTGGTGGAAAGCTCTATGGTTACAGTTTTTGCGTAAAGCCAATTTTTTTCCTACTGCAAAGGAATAGATTTTAATTAACTATCATGGTAGTTGAAACATCATTGAGAAGATAGACATCCTCTCAACCCCTAATTAATAATCATCATTAAACCCAACAATATTAATTAGAGTAACATGATGAGATTCACATGATATCCAAGTACTAGATACTCAAGACGTCCGTAACCGGGGACACGGCTAATCATGATCAGTTTGTACACTCTGCAGAGGTTTGTGCACTTTTCCCCACAAGACTCGATCGCCTCCGTTTGGTTTCTCGCACTGCATAGTGTTTGAGAAACGGATGACCGAGACACAGTCTTTCCGAAGAGGTCCCCTTAACCGGATAGATAGGCCGGTACACCTACAATCCCTCTACATCTGCTAGCCCATCACGGAAAGGTTTCCCACAACTTACTCAACTATGCCAGAGCCCATATTGGCATGTAGCTGCACACGGAAGTTTCTAGTATGAATAATCTCATGATCCCTTTGAGCCTGGGTGGCGGTCCAAAAGAAAACAGGCAATCGCCGGAATACCCAGGTGCCTCAATCCACCCAGATGTGTGTTAAAGTTGCCACCTTAAGTTGAACCATTAATTAACAATCTCACATATGTCATGGATACACTCACCCAATCCACGTCTACGAGCATAGCATAACCTATTTGCAAACGTAGAAGTAACTCCCAAAGGTTTGAATGAAATGCAGGTAATAGGTACTACCTCAGTCTACATCCCAGACCCACAAGTTAAATAGCTCCTACTCATGCAATGTGTGAGGGTTTGACTAATGCAATGAAAACTGGGCAATTGGGAAGTATGATCAAAGTGTTACTTGCCTTGCTGATGATCCGCGAAACCTAGAGATTCAAAGTAGCAAGCGGCGCACTCCGGGTACTCTATCGCAAACAAACAAGCACACAATAAGTACTTAACTAATGCACGGGTAAAACTCAAATAAGAGATCTAACCATAAGGTTCAACTTAAGAACTCCGGTTTGCAAAAGAACCAACAAAAGAAAGCAACGAAGACAAAACGGCAAAAGAGAAAACAACTACCGAACCAATCTGGACCCAAGTCCAAATTTAACAGAGGCAAACGCTTGAGTGACTAGGTTAAACGGAAAGAGAATTTCGAGATGAAACTCCAGGCGCTTGAGTCACCTGATTCCGATAAACAAGCGAAAAGATAAACTAAAACAAAGATCGGATCAGAAATCACGATCTGAAAATAAACTAGGAAAAGAAAGCTAATACAGCTTAACGAACGGACGTTCGTCAGCTGAGACTAAACGATGAACTCGTTCGTTAGAACGAACGAACGGGTGAACGTTCACTAATTAACTAAACCAAAAAAAACAGAAAACCGATCTAGTAAAAAAACAAACTAGGGTTCTAAAAGAAAAACCGGCCGGTGGACGGCTACCTCATCGAACGGCCGGCGGGCGGCGGCGTTGGCGACGGCGGGCGGCGGGGCTGCAGTGGTGGTGGTGGTGGGCAGCAGCGGCGATGGCGTTGTGGCGGCGGCGGCGTGCGGCAACGGCGCCGATGTGCAGCGGCGGCGGCGGCGGCTAACAGCGGCGGCGACGGCTTGAGTTACGGCGATGGCGGCGGTGTGCGGCAGAGGCAGGGGGCTATATATATATAGGGGGAGGGGGCTTGGAAGCTTGGGGGAGGGGCAAGCAAAACGGCGGCGGCGGCGAGTCCGGTTCGGCCACGACGAACAGCGCGGGCGGGGAAGGCGGTGCGGGGCGCTGGGCCTGGCTCGGCTGGGCTTCGGCCCAGTCGGGTCCCCCTATTTTTTTTTCTAATTACTCCGGCGCTACGAAAAGAACTCTAAAAAAAGAAACAAAAATCTAAAATTGCCAAAACAAATTTTCACCGTCTAAATGGAATATTTAGAACAAGATGAACATTTTCTTGGCACTAAAATGCATTTTTGAAAACATGCAATTTTTCCTAATTCAAGTAAAACTCCAAAGAAAAACTTATTTGATTTTTTTATTAAATCTTCCGTATTTCTTTGTTTTTGGGAGAGTTATTTTACTCCCTCTCTCATATTTTCATAATAGAAATACTTGAAGATAAAATAAATAAAATCAAATGATTCTATTTTCAAAATTTGAGAAACCTCAAATATGAAAATATTGAAATCCCCAACTCTCTCCGAGGGTCCTTGAGTTGCTTAGGATTTTCTTGGATCCACCAAAAGCAAGAAAATATGATATGCATGATGATCTAGTGTATAACATTTCAAATTGAAAATTTGGGATGTTACAAACCTACCCCCCTTAAGATGAATCTCGCCCTCGAGATTCGGGTTGGCTAGAAAATAGGTGAGGGTGGTCCTTCTGCAGGTCTTCCTCTCTTTCCCAGGTGGCTTCATCCTCGGTGTGGTGACTCCACTGAACCTTGCAAAACTTGATAACCTTGCTGCGGGTGACTCAGCTGGCATACTCCAGAATCTTGATTGGTTTCTCTTCATAGGTCAAATCGCTGTCCAGCTG
The DNA here is from genome assembly GCA_902687465.1 of Secale cereale. Lineage (NCBI taxonomy): Eukaryota > Viridiplantae > Streptophyta > Magnoliopsida > Poales > Poaceae > Secale > Secale cereale. The sequence continues at coordinate 553,314,417 of LR738715.1, read as the reverse complement.
AATAGCTTCCAATGGCACAGTATCCCTTAGCGGTATCTCAGCCATCTCTGCGTGGCATTTCTTCAACTGGGAAACGTGGAATATGTCGTGAAATCCTGACAATCCTTCGGGCAGTTCCAACCTGTAGGCTACTTCTCCCATACGTTCCATAACCTTATATGGTCCTACAAAACGGGGCGCTACTTTTCCCTTAACTCCAAAGCGCTTAACTCCTCGAAGTGGAGATACTCGAAGGTAAACTCTGTCTCTGACTTCGTAAATGATCTCCTTGCGTTTTGAATCCGCGTAGCTCTTCTGCCTGGACTGAGCTATCTTGAGCCTATCGCGAATCAACTTCACCTTCTGCTCTGATTCCTTGATCAAATCTGGCCCGAACAACTTGCAGTCTCCAACTTCGTCCCAAGACAACGGAGTCCTACACCTCCTTCCGTATAATGCTTCGAAAGGGGCCATCTTCAAACTGGATTTATAACTGTTGTTGTAAGAAAATTCTGCATACGGCAAATTGCCGTCCCCACTAGATCCATAATCTAGTGCACAGGCTCTCAGCATATCCTCCAAAATCTGATTGACTCTCTCAGTCTGTCCATCTGTCTGCGGATGAAAAGCTGTGCTAAACTCTAGCCTGGTACCCAAAGTTTCATGTAACTGATTCCAGAACTTTGAGGTAAACTGGGTTCCTCTGTCTGATACGATGCTCCTCGGAACTCCATGCAGACATAGGATTCGGGTCATGTATATCTTCGCCAACTTTGCACTGGTATAAGTAGTCTTTACGGGGATGAAATGAGCTACCTTCGTCAATCGATCGACTACTACCCAAATCGAGTTCTGGGTAATCCCGTAATAAAATCCATACCTAGCTTATCCCACTTCCATTCGGGTATTGGCAATGGTTGTAACAATCCTGCCGGCTTCTGATGTTCTGCCTTCACTCTCTGACATACATCACAAACTGCTACATACTCCGCAATATCCTTCTTCATACCGGTCCACCAGAAAATATCCTTCAAATCCAAATACATCTTAGTATTTCCTGGGTGAATCGAGTATGGTGAATCATGTGCCTCCTGTAGAATCAACTTCCTGATCCCCGGGTCATTAGGCACATAAATGCGGTCCTCAAACCATAAGGTGTCGTGCTCATCCTCACGAAATCCTTTAGCCTTTCCTTCATTCATCCTCTCCTTTATAGAGGCAACCTCCTTGTCAGTTTTCTGTGCTTCTCTGATTTTATCCATCAGGGTAGACTGGATCTCTAGTGTTGCTACATAGCCTCTCGGAACTATTTCCAAACATAGTTCTCGTAAGTCCTCGGCTAACTCCTTTGGTAATTCCTCCGTCATTAGGGTATTGACATGGCTTTTACGGCTTAGCGCATCGGCTACTACGTTAGCCTTACCGGGATGATAATGCAATCTCATGTCGTAATCCTTAATGAGTTCCAGCCATCTCCTTTGCCTGAGATTCAGCTCCTTCTGAGTGAATATATACATCAAACTCTTGTGATCCGTATATACTTCACAATGATTTCCGATGAGAAAGTGTCTCCAAGTCTTCAAAGCATGAACTATGGCTGCTAACTCCAAATCATGAGTGGCATAGTTCAACTCATGAGGTTTCAGCTGTCGTGAAGCATACGAAACAACTCTTCCTTCCTGCATAAGAACTGCTCCAAGTCCTCGACGTGAAGCATCGCAGTACACCTCATAATCCTTATGTTGATCTTGCAAAATCAACACAGGTGATGAGACCAACTGTTTCTTTAATTCCTGGAAACTGGCCTCACATTCTTCGGTCCAATTGACCTTGGTGTCCTTCTTTAACAACTCTGTCATTGGTTTTGCAATCCTCGAGAAATTCTCAATGAATCTCCGGTAGTATCCTGCCAGTCCAAGAAAACTCTGGATCTCTCCAACTGTTGTCGGTGCTTCCCAATGTGTCACAGTGTCCACCTTGGCGGGATCTACTGCTATTCCTTCTTCGGATACAACGTGTCCGAGAAATCCAACTTCCTTCAAACAAAACTCGCATTTGCTAAACTTGGCATACAACTGATGTTCTCTAAGCTTCTCCAATACCAAACGCAAATTCTCTGCATGTTCCTCTTCATCTTTTGAGAAGATCAATATATCATCTATGAACTCCACGACGAACTTATCCAAATACTCCATAAATACTTTGTTCATCAGGTTCATAAAGTATGCGGGTGTGTTAGTCAGACCAAAAGACATAACGGTATACTCGTACAACCCATACCTAGTGGTAAAGGCCGTCTTAGGTATATCCTGCTCTCGAATCTTCAATTGATGATACCCTGATCGCAGATCGATCTTGGAAAATACCTTAGCTCCTTGCAATCCATCGAACAGATCATTGATCATCGGTAGTGGGTACTTGTTCTTGATCGTTACTTCATTCAGTCCTCTGTAATCAACAACCATTCTTAACGATTCGTCCTTCTTCTCCACTAGAAGTACTGGCGAACCCCAAGGCGAAGAACTTGGGCGAATATATCCTTTATCCAGTAACTCCTTAATCTGTTTCTTAATCTCCTCCAAATCCTTTGTGGGCATCCTATATGGTCTCTTAGAAATTGGCCCTGTGCCTGGCAAAATCTCAATCAAAAACTCTATATCTCTATTCGGTGGCATGCCAGGTAACTCCTCTGGGAACACATCCGGATAATCCTTCACTACTGGCACTTCCTCCTGAACAACTCCCGTGAGAGAATGTACTTGAGTCCTTATAGGCGAATGCCTAGATACATACTTAATCCTTTTTCCCTTCGGGGTGGTGAGAAAAATATACTTACTGGCACAATCAATGTTACCTCCATACTTCGATAGCCAATCCATACCTAATATCACATCCAATCCTTATGACTCCAGGACTATTAGGTCAGAGGGAAAACTGTGGCGTCCTATGGTCAATGGTGTCTGAAAACATCCTTGGTGTGCCATATACTCTGCTCCTGGTGAACTTACTAACATGGGGGTCTTAAGAACTCGGGTGGACATCCTATGTCTATTTACGAATCCCCTTGAAATGAATGAATGCGATGCACCGGTATCGAAAAGAACTATTGCGGTAAATGTCTTAACCAAAAACTTACCGACAATAGCATCTGGTTGCTCTTCTACCTCCTCCACAGTCACGTGGTTTACTTGTCCTTTGTTGAATGGGTTGGGCTTCTTCGCGGCGCTTCCATTTCCGTTCCCATTCTTAGCTTCTGGGCAGTCATTGGCATAATGTCCATTCTTCCCGCACTTGTAACAGGTGACATGGCTGAAATCCTTCTTGGTGGGTGTGGACGGGGTAGGGCGGCTCTGGTTACTACTTGCTCCATTCCCATTTCCATTCTTAGGGCCATTATGATTGTGTGAGTTACCTCCTCCGTGGGTATGTTGGAATTGTCCTACCGTTTTAGGGGTAAAACGAGGCTTCTGCTGTGCTCCAGAATTGTACTTTCCTTGTCCATACTTCCTCTTGCGATTTTCAATCTGTTGGTGCTTCCTTTCAATCATTAGGGCGCGATCAACCAGCTCCTGGTAGTTATTGAAAGTTGCCACCATCAACTATACACTCATCTCATCATTCAGCCCTTCCATGAATCTCTCCTGCTTAGCGGCATCTGTGGCCACATCATCTGGGGCATAACGAGATAGGGTACTAAACTCATCCACGTACTGAGCCACAGTACGGTTGCCTTGGCGCAAATTGCGAAACTCCTGCTTCTTCATACTCATAGCTCCAGTTGAGGCATGGGCGGTATGAAAAGCTTGCTGAAACTGATCCCAAGTCACATTGGCTATGGGAAAAGTGGCTGTGTAATTCTCCCACCATGCTGCGGCTGGACCAGACAACTGATGTGCGGCAAAACGCACCTTCTCAGCATCTGAGCAGTTAGCAGTGGTCAAATCCCTTCCAATCTTGCGCAGCCAGTCATCAGTGACTATTGGTTCAATGCCGCTAGCAAACACCGATGGTTGTAACCTTAAGAAACGGGTCAGGTTATCCACGGGTGGTGGTGGTGGAAGGTTGTTGTTGTTGTTCTGTTTGTTCTGAGTGTTCTGGACAAGAAGTTGCATCCGGGTGTTCTGCTGTTGGATGAACTGAGTGAGCTCAGGGGGAAACTCAAATCCGGGCTCACGTCTTGGAGGCATCTGATGGGTGTAGAGGGAAGAGATTAGAATAGAAAAGAGGTCTAAGGGAAAATCACTACCCAAATGCACATGAGGCAAACACACATATTATCACACCCATATAAATTTCAATCAAGGGCTTACACGAATCTAATCATTACAAAAGTGCTCTCAATCTACTAAATGGTAAAACTACTGGTCATAGGGAGGTCTTCTAGAAATTTTGATCGGCAGAGGATTCCATGATGTCCGCTCCAACTTCATCTTCATAGTCCTCATCATCACTATCATCGAGGTCTGAGTCCGTGTCGTCAATGATGATGTAGTCTTCAGGTGGAATCTCCTTTGGTTCTTCTTCCTCTTCTCCCATGAGTATTCCTAACTTCCGTGTCAAATCATCATTCTTCTCCACAAGTATTAACATCTCCTCTTCATATCCGTCGTGTGTAGACTTGAGTTCTTCTTCTAAATCCAAGTTTCTGGTTAGTGCTTTCTTCAAATCTATCATCCCTGCACACATCTGGTGCTCCTGGCGACGAATGTGCTAGTTTAACTCTTGAATGAACGAGGCCATAGACCTGTCCTTCCGGGTGTTGATCATGTCCCACCGCTCATCTCTACGTCCACAAATCTGGTAGATGGTGTCCTTTAGCTCATGCTTGTAGATTTCTCCAATCCCTCCCATAGCGATGTGGGCTGCCATGCTCCTGCCTAGGCTCCATGTAGGCGCATTAAAGGAAAATTCTATGGGGGCAGTGACGGGCTTGAACGTCCTTCCTGGAACTTGAGCTTGAATCAACCAGTGCTCTTCTTCAGATAAAGTGGCGTTGTAGGTTCCGGTGAAACTTGGTAGTCCGATGTTTAGATATCTGGTGACTTCCTTCAGGTGTCGTCCAAATGATGTATCTTCATCAGGTTGAGTGAACTTGTTCCTTGCATCCACCATCCTAAAAGAGTAGAAAAGATGAGGAGTCAGAAAAGAGAAGAGTGATTAGTGCTCTAGGGTTTTAGCTTAGTGGTCGTGTCCTACAGTCAGCGTGTGCTCTGATACCATCTTGTAGCGACCAGACCTCAAACATTCCGATCTCTATGCATCAGTGTCATCCCTGGATCAGTAATGCTGACACGCACAGTACTTGAAGGATTTATAAGAGAGTAGCAATCACACACTTATTACATCGATGGTTCCAACGATGAACTTATTACAATGAAAATGGCTTAAGGCCATCTAACACGATAACAGCGGAAGGCTTGGAAGATAAGTGAGTCCATCAACTCCAATGGCATCACTGAGTATAGAACCATGACCTAAAGGCACCTTACTCGTCGTCTGAAAAGTTTGCAACATGAACGTTGCAGCCCGAAAACGGGTCAGCACATGGAATATGCTGGCAAAGTAACACATAGAGAGTAACAAAAGTAAAGCTATACTATGCAATATGGCTGGTGGAAAGCTCTATGGTTACAGTTTTTGTGTAAAGCCAATTTTTTTCCTACTGCAAAGGAATAGATTTTAATTAACTATCATGGTAGTTGAAACATCGTTGAGAAGATATACATCCTCTCAACCCCAAATTAATAATCATCATTAAACCCAACAATATTAATTAGAGTAACATGATGAGATTCACATGATATCCAAGTACTAGATACTCAAGACGTCCGTAACCGGGGACACGACTAATCATGATCAGTTTGTACACTCTGCAGAGGTTTGTGCACTTTTCCCCACAAGACTTGATCGCCTCCGTTTGGTTTCTCGCACTGCATAGTGTTTGAGAAACGGATGACCGAGACACAGTCTTTCCGAAGAGGTCCCCTAAACCGGATAGATAGGCCAGTACACCTACAATCCCTCTACATCTGCTAGCCCATCACGGAAAGGTTTCCCACAACTTACTCAACTATGCCAGAGCCCATATTGGCATGTGGCTGCACACGGAAGTTTCTAGTATGAATAATCGCATGATCCCTTTGAGCCTGGGTGGCGGTCCAAAAGAAAACAGGCAATCGCTGGAATACCCAGGTGCCACAATCCACCCAGATGTGTGTTAAAGTTGCCACCTTAAGTTGAACCATTAATTAACAATCTAACATCTGTCATGGATACACTCACCCAATCCATGTCTACGAGCATAACATAACCTATTTGCAAACGTAGAAGTAACTCCCAAAGGTTTGAATGAAATACAGGTAATAGGTACTACCTTAATCTACTTCCCAGACCCACAAGTTAAATAGCTCCTACTCATGCAATGTGTGAGGGTTTGACTAATTCAATGAAAACTGGGTAATTGGGAAGTATGATCAAAGTGTTACTTGCCTTGCTGATGATCCGCGAAACCTAGAGATTCAAAGTAGCAAGCGGCGCACTCCGGGTACTCTATCGCAAACAAACAAGCACACAATAAGTACTTAACTAATGCACGGGTAAAACTCAAATAAGAGATCTAACCAGAAGGTTCAACTTAAGAACTCCGGTTTGCAAAAGAACCAACAAAAGAAAGCAATGAAGACAAAACGGCGAAAGAGAAAACAACTACCGAACCAATCTGGACCCAAGTCCAAATTTAACAGAGGCAAACGCTTGAGTGACTAGGTTAAACGAAAAGAGAATTTCGAGATGAAACTCCAGGCGCTTGAATCACCTGATTCCGATAAACGAGCGAAAAGATAAACTAAAACAAAGATCGGATCAGAAATCGCGATCTGAAAATAAACTAGGAAAAGAATACTAATACAGCTTAACGAACGGACGTTCGTCAGCTGAGACTAAACGATGAACTCGTTTGTTAGAACGGACGAACGGGTGAACGTTCACTAATTAACTAAACCGAAAAAAACAGAAAACCGATCTAGTAAAAAAACGAACTAGGGTTCTAAAAGAAAAACCCGATGGTTTTCTACCGAAAACCGGCCGGCGGGCGGCTACCTCGTCGAACGGCCGTCGGGCGGCGGCGTTGGCGACGGCGGGCGGCGGGGCTGCGGTGGTGGTGGTGGTGGGCAGCAGCGGCGACGGCGTTGCGGCAGCGGCGGCGTGCGGCAACGGCGGCGGCGTGCAGCGGCGGCGTGCGACAACGGCGGCGGCGTGCAGCGGCGGCTAACAGCGACGGCGGCGGCTTGAGCTGCGGCGACGGCGGTGGTGTGCGGTAGAGGCAGGGGGGCTATATATATAGGGG
>LR738715.1:553190648-553305500 GCA_902687465.1 Secale cereale | reverse complement strand
CGGCGACGGCGTTGCGGCAGCGGCGGCGTGCGGCAACGGCGGCGGCGTGCAGCGGCGGCGTGCGACAACGGCGGCGGCGTGCAGCGGCGGCTAACAGCGACGGCGGCGGCTTGAGCTGCGGCGACGGCGGTGGTGTGCGGTAGAGGCAGGGGGGCTATATATATAGGGGGAGGGGGCTTGGAATCTTGGGGGAGGGGGCAAGCAAAACGACGGTGGCGGCGAGTCCGGTTCGGCCACGACGAACGGCGCGGCCGGGGAAGGCGGTGCGGGGCGCTGGGCCTGGCTCAGCTGGGCTTCGGGCCAGTCGGGTCGGGTCCCCCTATTTTTTTTCTAATTACGCCGGCGCTACGAAAAGAACTCTAAAAAAGAAACAAAAATATAAAATTGCCAAAACAAATTTTCACCGTCTAAATGGAATATTTAGAACAAGATGAACATTTTCTTGGCACTAAAATGCATTCTTGAAAACATGCAATTTTTCCTAATTCAAATAGAACTCCAAAGAAAAACTTATTTGATTTTTTTTATTAAATCTTTCGTATTTCTTTGTTTTTGGGAGAGTCATTTTACTCCCTCTCTCATATTTTCATAATAGAAATACTTGAAGATAAAATAAATAAAATCAAATGATCCTATTTTCAAAATTTGAGAAACCTCAAATATGAAAATATTGAAATCCCCAACTCTCTCCGAGGGTCCTTGAGTTGCTTAGGATTTTCTTGGATCCACCAAAAGCAAGAAAATATGATATGCATGATGATCTAGTGTATAACTTTCCAAATTGAAAATTTGGGATGTTACAAGGTGCCAGAGCTCGATGTTGAAATAGAGATGAATAATATTTTGAGTGGTATACTTTCATTGTAAACATAGCAACCAAGAGATCTCGATATCTTCCATGCTACACACATTATAGGCGGTTCCCAAACAGAATGGTAATGTTTATACTCCCCCAACCACCAACAAGCACACTCCACGGCTGACCCGAAACAACGGGTACCGTCCAAATCAGCAACAGTCGTGGGGGAGTTTTGTTTAATTATTATGATTTGAGCATGGGACTGGGCATCCCGGTTACCAGCCATTTTCTCATGAATGATGAGCGGAGTCCACTCATCGTGAGAATAACCCATCTAGCATGGAAGATATAGACAGCCCTAGTTGATACATGAGTTGTTCGAGCATACAAAACAGAATTTCATTTGAAGGTTTGGAGTTTGGCACATACAAATTTACTTGGAACGGCAGGTAGATACCGCATATAGGAAGGTATAGTGGACTCATATGGAATAACTTTGGAGTTTATGGAAGTGGATGCACAAGTAGTATTCCCGCTTAGTACAAGTGAAGGCTAGAAAGTGACTGGGAAGCGACCAGCTAGAGAGCGACAACAGTCATGAACATGCATTAAAATTAATCAACAATGTATGCAAGCATGAGTAGGATATAAATCACCATGAACATAAATATCGTGGAGGCTATGTTGATTTTGTTTCAACTACATGCGTGAACATGTGCCAAGTCAAACCACATGAATTGTTCAAAGGAGGATACCAACCTATCATACCACATCACAACCATTTTAATATCATGTTGGCACGCAAGGTAAACCATTATAAACTCCTAGCTAATTAAGCATGGCATGAGCAGCTATGATCTCTAGTTGTCATTGCAAGCATGTTTCATTCATAATAGGCTGAATCAGGGATGATGAACTATCATATTTACAAAAACAAGATAGGTCGAGTTCATACCAGCTTTTCTCATCTCAATCAATTCATCATATATCGTCATTATTGCCTATCACTCGCACGACTGAACGGTGTGAATAATAATAATAGTGCATGTGCATTGGACCAAGCTGGAATCTGCAAGCATTTTTATACAAGGGAGAAGACAAAGTAATATGGCTCTGGATTAAATCAACAGTAATCCATATAAGAGCCACTAAACATTTTCATCATGGTCTTCTCCTCTTGACCCCCAAAGAAAAGAAAAGAAAAGAAACTATTTACACGGGAAAGCTCCCAACAAGCAAAAGAAGAACGAGGAATCTTTTTGGGTTTTCTTTTAATTACTACTACTACAGGCATGAAAAGTAGACTAGCTAAAACCACAACTAATTTTTTTGTTTTTCTTAAGGTTTTTCTAACACACAAGAAAAGACTAGGAACAGAAATAAAACTAGCATGGATAGTACAATGAAAAAGTATGAGCACCGACTACTGGAATAAGTGTGTGAACATGAATGTAATGTCGGTGAGAAATACGTACCCCCCCCCAAGCTTAGGATTTTGGCCTAAGTTGGTCTTATTGTCACCGATCAAAGCTACTCTCTCCGGTGCACGGAGGAGCGTCCTCTGGGTGCCACTGGTTAGCAATCTCATCCGGATCCCACCGATAAACCGACTGCCGATAAGGGTCAAGTGGTGGTTGCGGCTCCGGCTCTGAAGCTTGTGCTTGGTTCCAGTACGCATAAACGGCATCCGGCAAAACGAGGTACGTGCCTGAAAGTAGATCAAACAGAGATGGTGCAGGCAAGGTAATAATTTCATAATATTTTTCATCAAACATCAATTTGTACTTAAGCAATTTCTTTTTATCTTTAACAATAAAATCATGTGCTATCATACTCTTATAATTTAGATAAGCCAGGGCCATCAACTTTTCTTCCTTCTCATGATGCCTAAGAGGTATTCTAAAGTGTTCAGCTAGGCATGAAGCAAAGATGCCTCCAAAGATGGGACCCTTTGTACGGTTCAGACTTAATCGTTTAGCAACAACAACACCCAAGCTAAAAGTTGTGTCTTGAAACAAAGCATGGCGCAAAATGACAATATCAGGGGCACTAAGATTTTCACTGTTCCCGCGACCAATTAAGCATCTACTAGCAAATATCGCAAAGTAGCGTAGAAAAGGAAAATGTATACTAGTAATTCTTGCCCCTGAAACTTGCCTCATTTCCCCTACAGCTATCATATCGATAAACCCCTCAACATCCTAACGATGTGGTTCCCCTAGACTACCAGCAAAGGGTATCTTACATACTTGACAAAATTCATAGAACGACATCTCCTTAACCTCATCATATAAATGAAACTCCACTGAAGGTGGTGATTTCTTAGCATGAAGATGAAAGTTTTGTGTGAAAATATTAGTGAGCAAGAGATACTGTTCACGCTGGTCGTGGAGGAAGTCGGTGAGGCCTGCATTCTCCGCCAAATAATAAAAGTCTTTATAAATCCCGGCGGCTTCCAAGAACTCATTGCAAGGCCATTCACACGGCCGAACTTCCGCAGTGCGAGGAAGATTGTATTTGGGCTTCTTATTTTCTTCCTTCTGCTTATCCTTTGAGCTTTGACTAGAAGAGCCTCTCAGCAATCTCCTCATCATTTTCTTCCTCTGAAATTTTCTGAAATTTTTAGTGACTCAAAATAAAATTGAATCAAACTCAACAAGATTGATAGCAACCACTCCCATAAGTGCCTAGAGACTACATCATGCATTAGAACTACTTGGGACCTCATAATTTTGACATGCAAGCTCAAGATCAGGGTCATCTAAGCAGCAAAAATTTGCAATAAATAAAGCACTAGAACAAAAACTAATTGGACCATTGGAAGAGTCACATACCGAAGAACAATCTCCCCAAACAGTTTTGTGAATGGAGCTTTGAGCAAGGAGATCGAAAATGGCAGCAAGATAAGCTAGAACTCATGCTTGAGCTGGATAGTGATTTTTTTGGGAGGAAGAAGGAGTGTGTGTGTGCTGGAGTAAGTGGAGGGGGCCACATGGGGCCCACGAGGCAGGTGGGCGTTCCCAGGGGGCGCCCTGCACCCTTGTGGCCTGATGCTGGCTCCCCCTGCTGTGTTCTGAGTGCCAAATATTGTCAAATATTCTGGAAAAATCATATTTCATTTTCGGGGCATTTGGAGAACTTTTATTTTTGGGGTATTTTTTATTGCACGGATAACTCTGAAAACAGACAGAAAATACTAATTTTGCTTTATTTAATCTTATTAACAGAAAGTAAAAGGAGGTTATAGAAGGTTGTGCTTTCTAGATTCACCCATCTCATGCTCATCAAAAGGAATCCATTAACAAGGTTGATCAAGTCTTGTTAACCAACTCTTTCCGAATAACATGAAATCGGAGAATTTTCGAGTAACACTAGGTTAACTCAATGGGGATATGCATGTCCCCAACAATAAGAATATCATATTTCTTCTTGACAGTAGGAAGAGGAAATTCAAAACCTCTAATAGTAATTGTTGAATTTTTTTCAGTAGAATTGATATTGTGGACCTGAGGTTGTTTCCTCGGAAAGTGTACCATATGCTCATTGCCATTAACATGAAAAGTGACATTGCCTTTGTTGCAATCAATAACAGCCCCTGCAGTATTCAAAAAGGGTCTACCAAGGATAATAGACATACTGTCGTCCTCGGGAATATCAAGGATAACAAAGTCCATTAAAATAGTAACATTTGCAACCACAACAGGCACATCCTCACAAATACCGACAGGTATAGCATTTGATTTATCGGCCATTTGCAAAGATATTTCAGTAGGTGTCAACTTATTCAAATCAAGTCTACGATATAAAGAGAGAGGCATAACACTAACACCGACTCCAAGATCACATAAAGCAGTTTTAACATAGTTTCTTTTAATGGAGCAAGGTATAGTAGGTACTCCTGGATCTCCTAGTTTCTTTGGTATTCCAGCCTTAAAAGTGTAATTGGCAAGCATGGTGGAAATTTCAACTTCGGGTATTTTTCTTTTATTTGTGATAATATCTTTCATATACTTAGCATAAGGATTTGCTTTAAGCATATCAGTCAAACGCATGCGCAAAAAGATAGGTCTAATCATTTCAGCAAAGCGCTCAAAATCCTCATCATCCTTTTTCTTGGATGGTTTAGGAGGAAAAGGCATGGGTTTCTGAACCCATGGTTCTATTTCCTTGTCGTGCTTCCTAGCAATAATGTCTCTCTTATCATAACGTTGATTCTTTGATTGTGGGTTATCAAGATCAACAGCAGGTTCAATCTCTACATCATTGTCATTGCTAGGTTGAGCATCATCATGAACGTCATCATTAACATTATCACTAGGTTCATGTTCATTACCGGATTGTGTTTCAGCATCCGAGATAGATATATCATTGGGATTCTCAGGTATGTCAGCTACAGGTTCACTAGAAGCATGCAAAGTCCTATCATTTTTCTTTTTCTTCTTCTTAGAAGAACTAGGTGCATCTACATTAGCTCTCTGAGAATCTTGCTCAATTCTCTTAGGATGGCCCTCAGGATACAGAGGTTCCTGAGTCATTTTACCACCTCTAATCACAACTCTAATAGCATTATCATTTTTCTCACTATTTAATTCACTGAGAAAATCATTTTGTGATTTAAGTACTTGTTCTACTTGAGTGGTAACCATAGAAGCATGTTTACTAATGAGTTTCAATTCACCTTTAACTCTAGACATATAATTACTCAAGCATTCAATCATATAAGAATTATGTTGCAATTGTCTACCAACATAAGCATTGAAGTTTTCTTGTTTAACAATGAAGTTGTCAAACTCATCTAAGCATTGGCTAGCATACTTATAACGAGGCATATCACCTTCATCAAATCTATAAAGAGAATTTACCTTTACTACCTGTGTCGGGTTATCAAGACCATGTATTTCTACAATAGGTGGTAAATTCTTAACATCTTCAGCTTTAATACCTTTTTCTTTCATAGATTTCTTTGCCTCTTGAATATCTTCAGGACTGAGAAATAAAACACCCCTTTTCTTCGGAGTTGGTTTAGGGGCTGGTTCAGGAAGTGTCCAATTGTTTTCACTGGTCAACATATTATTCAATAACAATTCAGCTTGATCGACAGTTCTTTCCCTAAAAACACAATCAGCACAACTATCCAGGTGGTCTTTGGAAGCATCGGTTAGTCCATTATAAAAGATATCAAGTATTTCATTTTTCTCAAGAGGATGATCAGGCAAAGCATTAAGTAATCGGAGAAGCCTCCCCCAAGCTTGTGGGAGACTCTCTTCTTCAACTTGCACAAAATTATATATTTCCCTTAAGGCAGCTTGTTTCTTATGAGCGGGAAAATATTTAGCAGAGAAGTAATAAATCATATCATGTGGACTACGCACACAACCAGGATCAAGAGAATTAATTCATATTTTAGTATCACCCTTTAACGAGAATAGAAATAACTTAAGGATATAGTAGTAACGAATTTTTTCCTCGTTGGTGAATAGGGTGGCTATATCATTCAACTTAGTAAGATGTGCCACAACAGTTTTAGATTCATAGCCATGGAAAGGATCAGATTCAACCAAAGTGATTAACTCAGGATCGACAGAGAAATCATAATCCTTATCGGGAACACAGATAGGTGAAGTAGCAAAAGCAGGGTCATATTTCATTTTAGCATCCAAAGACTTTTATTTCAACTTAGCTAATAATTTCTTAAGATCATATCTATCATTGCAAGCAAGAAAGTCTCTAGCAGTTTCTTCATCCATAACATAACCCTCAGGAACAACATGCAATTCATATCTAGGAGGAGAATCATCATCATCACTTTCATCAATATTATCAGTTTCAATAATTTCATTCTCTCTAACTTTAGCAATTTGTTCATCAAGAAATTCACCTAGTGGCATAGTATTATCAAGCATAGAAGTAGTTTCATCATACATAGCAGAAGTAGCATCATCAAGAACATGCGACATATCAGATTCAATAGCAGGAGTAGGTGTCGCAAATTTAGTCATAACAGAGGGTGAATCGAATGCAGAGCTAGATGGCAGTTCCTTACCTCCCCTCGTAGTTGAGGGAAAGATCTTGGTTTTTGAGTCTTTCAAGTTCTTCATAGTGATCAACGGATATAAATCCCAAGTGACTTAAAGAATATAGCTATGTTCCCCGGCAACGGCGCCGGAAAATAGTCTTAATAACCCACAAGTGTAGGGGATCGCAACAATTTTCAAGGGTAAAGTATTCAACCCAAATTTATTGATTTGACACAAGGGGAGCCAAAGAATACTCTCAAGTATTAGCAGCTGAGTTATCAATTCAACCGCACCTGGAAAACTTAGTATCTGCAGCAAGGTAATTTAGTAGCAAGGTAATATGGAAGTAACAGTAACGGTAGCAAAAATAGTGATAATAGTTTTGTAGTGACTGTAACAGTAGCAGCGGAAAAGTAAATAAGCAACAAGCAATATGTGAAAAGCTCGTAGGCATTGGATCACTGATGGATAATTATGTCGTATGCGATTCCTCGTGTAATAGTTATAACATAGGGTGACACAGAACTAGCTCTAGTTCATCAATGTAATGTAGGTATGTATTTCGAATATAGTCATACGTGCTTATGGGAAAGAACTAGCATGACATCTTTTGTCCTACCCTCCCGTGGCAGCGGGGTCCTATTGGAAACTAAGGGATATTAATGCCTCCTTTTAATAGAGTACCAGACCAAAGCATTAACACATGGTGAATACATGAACTCCTCAAACTACGGTCATCATCGGGAGTGGCCCCGATTATTGTCACTTCGGGGTTGTCGGATCATAACACATAGTAGGTGACTATTGACTTGCAAGATAGGATCAAGAACTCACATATATTCATGAAAACATAATAGGTTCAGATCTAAAATCATGGCACTCAGGCCCTAGTGACAAGCATTAAGCATAGCAAAGTCATAGCAACAACAATCTTAGAACATAGTGGATACTAGGGATCAAACCCTAACAAAACTAACTCGATTACATGGTAAATCTCATCCAACCCATCACCGTCCAGCAAGCCTATGATGGGATTACTCACGCATGGCGGTGAGCATCATGGAATTGGTGATGGAGGAAGGTTGATGACGACGCCGGCGACGATCTCCACTCCCTGGAGCCCCGAACGAACTCCAGATCAGCCCTCCCGAGAGAGATTAGGGCTTGGCGGCGGCTCCGTATCGTAAAACGCGATAATTCCTTCTCACTGATTTTTTTTCTCCCCGAAAGTGAATATATGGAGTCGGGGGTGATGTCGGTGGAGCATCAGGGGGCCCACGAGGTAGGGGGCGCGCCCCCACCCTCGTGGACAGGGTGTGGGCCCCCTGTTCTGGTTCTTTCCACGGATATTTTTATATATTCTAAAATAAATCTCCGTTTATTTTTAGGTCATTCCGAGAACTTTTATTTCTGCACAAAAATAACACCATGGCAGTTCTGCTGAAAATAGCGTTAGTCCGGGTTAGTTCCATTCAAATCATGCAAGTTAGAGTCCAAAACAAGGGCAAAAGTTTTCGGAAAAGTAGATACGTTGGAGACGTATCAGATACTAAATGCGAAAGTTTGGCGTGTAAATTAAGTATCTCACTATCATTTTCACTGCCTTAAGATGACATTCTTTGGGGGCCGTTTGATATCGTGCACACATGCGTACACTTTGCATAATGTCGGGACGGGAGGCACATAGATATAACAATGAACCAATCATAGAACGGTAAACCTTTTGGTCAACCGGTTTGCCATCCTTTGTCAAGTCAAGGTGTCCACTAGTAGGCATAGGTGTAGTCATAACTTTGCATTCTTGCATGTTGAACTTTTTGAGTAAGTCTTTGGTATACTTTGTTTGAGAAACAAAGGTACCCTCCTTAGTTTGCTTGATTTGCAAACCAAGAAAGAACTTGGGTTCACTCATCATAAACATCTCAAACTTTTTTGACATTAGCTCTCCAAACCTTTCAAATGGGGGTTAGTAGAACCAAATATGATATCATCAACATAAATTTGGCACACATATAATTCACCATTAACCCTTTTAGTAAAAAAGTGTGGAATCAATTTTCCCAATTTCAAAGCCTTTTTCAATAAGGAACTTGGTCAAGCATTTATACCATGCTCTAGGAGCTTGTTTAAGACCATAAAGAGCTTTGTGAAGTTCGTAAACATGATTAGGTTTCTTGGGATTAACAAAGCCAGGAGGTTGTTTAACATAAAATTCCTCCTCAATTTCACCGTTGAGAAAAGCACTTTTAATGTCCATTTGGTATAAAGTGATATCATGATGATTTGCATAAGCAAGTAAGATGCGTATGGACTCAAGTCTAGCAACTGGGGCATATGTCTCACCATAGTCCATACCTTCGACTTGAGTGTAGCCTTGGGCGACGAGACGGGCCTTGTTGCATAGAACTTGTCCATCTTCATCTTGCTTATTGCAAAACACCCATTTAGTACCGATGATGTTTTGGTTGTTGTCGGGCTTTTCAACCAATGTCCAAACTTGGTTTCTCTCAAAGTTATGTAGTTCCTCGTGCATAACGTTCACCCAATCCAGATCATCAAGAGCATCTTCTACCTACATGGGTCCAAGGTTAGATATGAAAGAGTAATGTTCACAAAAGTTAGCTAAGCGAGATTTAGAGCTAGTGATTCACCTGGTTTGGATATCATCGTAGACTTTCTCTAGAGATGATCTCTAGCAATTCTTGCTCTAACTCGTGAGAGCTTTTGCTTGGGTCGAGGTGGGACATCCTCTTTAGCTTCTTCTTCTTCTTGTCCTTCTTCGTTGTTGTTGCTATTGTTTTCCCTTTGTGGAGGTGGAGAAGGAGGTCGATGAGGTTCATCTTGAAGCACTTCCTCGTTTCCTTCATCTTGGTGTGTCCCACTTGTGGATGCCTCCAAGTCAACTTGTGGTTCACCTTGTCGTGAAGTTGAGGCTTCCACTTGAATGTATGCAGTATTCTCCTTCACCTCCGTTAGGTGAATCTTGCCAGTAGACAAGTCTTGTATTGCCTCCGAAGGGTCTTTGTCTCCTACATCAACTGGCAATTGCTCTACTTGCGAGCCGTTAGATTCATCGAACTTCACATCTACTGTCTCTTCAACCTTTGGCGTGAAATTGTTGTAGACACGGTAGGTGTGAGAGTTTGAGCCATAACCGAGTAGAAAACATTCATGAGATTTAGGGGCAAATTTTGAACGACGATGCTTGTCAAGAATGTAACACTTTCAGCCAAATAATCGAAAGTATCCAACTTGGGGTTTGTTACCGGTGAGAAGCTCGTATGCCGTCTAGCCGAGAAGTTTGTGAAGATATAGTCGATTTGTAGCATGACAAGTTGTCTCAACCGCTTCAGCCCAAAAGTGTCTTGGCGTCTTGTACTCATCAAGCATCATTCTCGCCATTTTGATGAGTGTCCGGTTCCTCCTCTCAACAACTCCATTTTGTTGAGGTGTGTACTGATACGTCCATTTTGCATCATGCTTTTATGTTGATATTTATTGCACTATGGGCTATTACTACATGTTATATCACAATACGTATGCCTTTTCTCTCTTATTTTACAAGGTTTACATGAAGAGGGAGAATGGCGGCAGCTGGAATTCTGGGCTGGAAAAGGAGCAAACATTGGAGACCTATTCCACGAAACACCGTTTTAGAAAATATAAAAAATAGCTGGCGAAAGAGATCTGCCAGGGGGGCCACCACCTGTCCACGAGGGTGGGGGGCGCACCCCTACCTTGTGGGCCAGCCGGGGACCCTCCAATGCCCATCTTCTCCTATATGAGGTGTTTTGACCTAGAAAAAATCATAAGGAGGCTTTCGGGACCAGACGCCGCCGTCTCGAGGCGGAACCTTGGTGGAACCAATCTAGGCTCCGGCGAAGCTGTTCTGCCGGGGATACTTCCTTCCGGGAGGGGGAAATCATCACCGCCGTCATCACCAACAACTCTCCCACCTTGGGGAGAGTTATCTTCATCAACATCTTCACCATCACCATCTCCTCTCAAACCCTAGTTCATCTCTTGTATCCAATCTTTGTATCAAAATCTCAGATTGGTACCTGTAGGTTGCTAGTAGTGTTGATTACTCCTTGTAGTTGATGCTAGTTGGTTTACTTGGTGGAAGATCATATGTTCAGATCCATTATGCATATTAATACCCCTCTGATCATGAACAATATTATGTCTTGTGAGTAGTTACTTTTGTTCCTGAGGACATGGGAGAAGTCTTGCTATGATTAGTCATGTGAATTTGGTATTTGTTCGATATTTTGATGAGATGTATGTTGTGTCTCCTCTAGTGGTGTCATGTGAACGTCGACTACATGACACTTCACCATTGTTTGGGCCTAGAGGAAGGCATTGGGAAGTAATAAGTAGATGATGGGTTGCTAGAGTGCTAGAAGCTTAAACCCTAGTGTATGTGTTGCTTCATAAGGGGCTGATTTCGATCCACATGTTTCATGCTATGGTTAGGTTTACCTTAATACTTCTTTTGTAGTTGCGGATGCTTGCAATAGAGGTTAATCATAAGAGAGATTCTTGTCCAAGTAAGGGCAGCACCCAAGCACCGGTCCACCCACATACCAAATTATCAAAGTATCGAACGCGAATCATATGAACGAGATGAAAACTAGCTTGACGATAATTCCCATGTGTCCTCGGGAGCGCTTTCCTTCATATAAGAGTTTGTCCAGGCTTGTCCTTTGCTACAAAAAGGATTGGGCCATCTTGGTACACCTTATTTACTTTTACTATTTGTTACTTGCTACCAATTACCTTATCACAAAACTATCTGTTACCGATAATTTCAGTGCTTGCAGAAAATACCTTACTGAAAACTGCCTATCATTTCCTTCTGCTCCTCGTTGGGTTCGACACTCTTACTTATCAAAAGGACTAAGATAGATCCCCTACACTTGTGGGTCATCAAGAATCTTTTCTGGCGCCATTGTTGGGGAGTGAAGCGCCTATGGTAAGTGGAATTTGGTAAGGAAAAATGTATATAGTGTGCTGAAATTTACTGTCACTTGTTACTATTTCTCATAATCCTTTGAGGGGCTTGTTCGGGGTATCTTCACCCCGACCTGTAGAGCAAAGAGTTGCTCCTCGGCCTACTGAACCTACTGAAAATGTTTGCTTTGAAATTCCTTGGGGTATGATAGAGAAACTGCTAGATAATCCCTTTACAAGAGATGGAACACTGCATCCCGATTTGCACCTAATCTATGTGGATGAAGTTTGTGGATTATTTAAGCTTGCAGGTATGCCCGAGGATGTTATCAAGAAGAAGGTCTTCCCTTTATCTTTGAAGGGAGATGCATTGACATGGTTTAGGCTATGTGATGATATTGGATCATGGAACTACAATCGATTGAAGTTGGAATTTCATCAGAAGTTCTATCCTATGCATCAGGTTCATCGTGATCGTAATTATATATATAATTTTTGGCCTCGCGAAGGAGAAAGTATCGCTCAAGCTTGGGGAGGCTTAAGTCAATGTTATATTCATGCCCCAATCATGAGCTCGCAAGAAAAATGATCATTCAAAATTTTTATGCTCGGCTTTCTCTCCAAAATCGCTCCATGCTTGATAATTCTTGTACTGGTTCTTTTATGATGAAGACTATTGAATTCAAATGGGATTTATTGGAAAGAATTAAATGCAACTCTGAAGATTGGGATCTCGACGAAGGTTAGGAGTCAGGTATGACCCCTAAGTTTGATTGTGTTAAATCTTTTATGGATACCGATGTTTTCCGTGAATTTAGCACTAAATATGGACTTGACTCTAAGATAGTAGCTTATTTCTGTGAATCATTTGCTACTCATGTTGACCTCCTTAAGGAGAAGTGGTTTAAATACCATCCTACCATTGAAGTAAAAGTAGTTGAACCTGTTAAAGTTGAAGAAAAGACTATCACTTATAATGTTGATCCTATTGTTCCTACTGCTTATATTGAGAAACCGCCTTTCCCTGTTAGAATAAAGGATCATGCTAAAGCTTCAACTGTGGTTCGTAAGAGTAATACTTGAACACCTACACCCTCTGAGAAAATTAAAGTTGAACCTAGTGTTGCTATGGTTAAGGATCTCTTGGTCGAAAATTTAGATGGACATGTTATTTACCTCCAAGAGGAAGCTGCTAGAATAGCCAAACCCGATACTAGGAATAAACATAGACCTGTTGTAGGCATGCCTGTTATTTCTGTTAAAATAGGAGATCATTTCTATCATGGTTTATGTGACATGGGTGCTAGTGCGAGTGTAATACCCCTTTCCTTATATAAAGAAATTATGCATGATATTGCACCCACTGAGTTAGAAGGTATTGGTGTCACTATTAAGCTTGTCAATAGAGACACTATTTCACCAATGGGTATTGTTAGATATGTTGAAGTCTTGTGTGGAAAAGTTAAATACCTTGCTGATTTTCTTGTTCTTGGTTCCCCACAAGATAATTTATGCCCCATTATATTTGGTAGACTCTTCTTGAACACTGTTAATGCTAAGATAGACTGGGAAAAAGATATTGTTACTGTTGGTTTAGGGGATATGTCTCATGACTTTAACTTTGCTAAATTTCGTAGACAACCCCATGATAAACAATTGCCTAGTAAGGATGAAATTATTGGTCTTGCTTCTATTGTTGTGCCTCCTAATGATCCTTTAGAATAGTATCTGCTAGACCATGAAAATGATATGTATATGAATGAGAGAAGGGAAATATATGAAATATTCTTTAAGCAGGGACCCTTATTGAAAAACAACTTGCCTGTTGAAATCCTAGGGGATCCTCCCCCACCCAAGGGTGATCCCGTGTTTGAACTCAAACCATTACCTAGTACTCTTAAGTATGTTTATCTCGATGAAAAGAAGATATATCTTGTTATTATTAGTGCTAACCTTTCAGAGCAGGAAGAAGAAAAATTATTGAAAACTCTGAAGAAGCACCGTGCTGCTATTGGATATACTCTAGATGATCTTAAGGGCAATAGTCCCACTTTATGCCAACACAAGATAAAGTTGGAAGAGGACGCGAAACCGGTTATCGATCATCAACGACGGTTAAATCCTAAGATGAAAGAAGTGGTAAGGAAGGAAATACTAAAGCTTCTAGAGGCAGGTATAATCTATCCAGTTGCTGATAGCCAGTGGGTAAGTCCTGTCCATTGTGTCCCTAAGAAGGGAGGTATGACTGTAGTTCCTAATGATAAAGATGAATTGATCCCGCAAAGAATTGTTACAGGTTATAGGATGGTAACTGATTTTCGCAAATTAAATAAAGCCACTAAGAAAGATCATTACCAATTGCCTTTTATTGATCAAATGCTAGAAAGGTTATCCAAACATACTCATTTTTGCTTTCTAGATGGTTATTCTGGTTTCTCTCAAATACCTGTGTCAATAGGGGATCAAGAAAAGACCACTTTTACTTGTCCTTTCGGTAGCTTTGCTTATAGATGTATGCCTTTTGGTTTATGTAATGCACCTGCTACCTTTCAAAGATGCATGATGGCTATATTCTCTGATTTTTGTGAAAAGATTGTTGAGGTTTTCATGGATGATTTTTCCGTTTACGCAACTCCTTTTGATGATTGCTTGAGCAACCTTGATCGAGTTTTGCAGAGATGTGAAGACACTAATCTTGTCTTAAATTGGGAAAAGTGCCACTTTATGGTTAATGAAGGCATTGTCTTGGGACATAAAATTTCTGAAAGAGGTATTGAAGTTGACAAAGCTAAAGTTGATGTTATTGAAAAGATGTCGTGTCCCAAGGACATCAAAGGTATACGAAGTTTCCTTGGTCATGCCGGGTTTTATAGGAGGTTCGTTAAGGGCTTCTCCAGAATCTCCAGGCCTTTGACTAATCTCCTACAAAAAGATGTTCCTTTTTGTCTTTGATGATGATTGTTTAGAAGCATTTGAAATACTTAAGAAAGCATTGATATCTGCACCTATTGTCCAGCCTCCTGACTGGAATTTACCCTTTGAGATTATGTGCGATGCTAGTGATTATGATGTAGGTGTTGTTCTAGGACAAAGAGTTGATAAAAAATGAATGTTATCCAATATGCTAGTAAAACTCTAGACATTGCCCAGAAAAATTATGCTACTACTGAGAAGGAGTTTTTAGTAGTTGTATTTGCATGTGATAAGTTTAGGCCTTATCTTGTTGATTCTAGAGTAACTATTCACACTGATCATGCTGCTATAAAATACCTTATGGAAAAGAAAGATGCTAAACCTAGACTTATTAGATAGGTTCTCCTGCTGCAAGAATTTGATTTGCATATTATTGATAGAAAGGGAGCTAAGAACCCCATTGCAGACAACTTGTCTATGCTACAGAATATTCTTGATGACCCACTACCTATTGATGATAGTTTTCCTGATGAACAATTAGTTGTCATAAATACTTCTCGTACTGCTCCATGGTATGCTGATTATGCTAATTACATGGTTGCTAAGTTTGTACCACCTAGTTTCACATACCTGCAAAAGAAAAAGTTATTCTATGATTTGAGACATTACTTCTGGGAGGATCGACACCTTTATAAAGAAGGAGTAGATGGTATTATTAGACGTTGTGTACCTGAGCATGAACAGGAATAGATCCTACGCAAGTGCCACTCCGAAGCTTATGGAGGACACCATGCTGGAGATAGAACCGCACATAAGGTATTGCAATCTGGTTTTTATTGGCCTACTCTCTTCAAGGATGCTCGTAAGTTTGTCCTATCTTGTGATGAATGTCAAAGAATTGGTAATATTAGTAGATGCCAAGAAATTCCTATGAATTATTCACTTGTTATTGAACCATTTGATGTTTGGGGCTTTGATTATATGGGACTGTTTCCTTCCTCTAATGGGTACACACATATTTTAGTTGTTGTTGATTACGTTACTAAGTGGGTAGAAGCTATTCCAACTAGTAGTGCTGATCACAACACCTCTATTAAGATGCTTAAGGAAGTTATTTTTCCGAGGTTTGGAGTCCCTAGATACTTAATGACTGATGGTGGTTCACACTTTATTCATGGTGCTTTCCGTACAATGCTTGCTAAGTATGATGTTAACCATATAATTGCATCCCCTTATCACCCACAGTCTAGTGGTCAAGTAGAACTAATTAATAGAGAGCTGAAATTAATTTTGCAAAAGACAGTTAATAGGTCTAGAAAGAATTGGTACAAGAAACTTGATGATGCATTATGGGCCTATAGAACTGCATACAAAAATCCTACGGGTATGTCTCCATATAAAATGGTTTATGGGAAAGCTTGTCACTTACCTCTTGAGCTAGAACATAAGGCATATTGGGCTATTAAAGAACTCAATTATGATTTCAAACTTGCCTGTGAGAAGAGGTTATTTGACATTAGCTCGCTTGATGAATGGAGAACCCAAGCTTATGAGAATGCCAAGCTGTTTAAAGAAAAGGTTAAAAGATGGCATGGCAAAATGATACAAAAGCGTGAGTTTAACGTAGGTGATTATGTCTTGCTATACAACTCTCGTTTAAGATTTTTTGCAGGAAAACTTCTCTCTAAATGGGAAGGTCCTTACGTTATCGAGGAGGTCTATTGTTCCGGTGCCATAAAAATCAACAACTTCGAAGGCATGAATCCGAAGGTGGTGAACGGTCAAAGAATCAAACATTATATCTCAGGTAACCCTATAAATGTTGAAACCAATGTTATTGAAACCGTAACCCTGGAGGAATACATAAGGGACACTTTCCAGAACGATTCAGACCCCGAAAAGGAAGAGGTATGTGGTACGGTAAGTAAGCCGACTCCAAAATAGCTCTAATGGAAATTTTTCACCGTTTTGGAATATTTTGAAAAATAGAAATATAAGGGGCAGTCCGAAAAGGACACGAGGCGTCCACGAGGGTGGAGGGCACGCCCTACCCCCTGGGCGCGCCCCCCTGTCTCGTGGGCACCTCGTGTGCCTCCCGGACTCCAATTTCTTGCACATTACTTCTTTTGGTCGGTAAAAATTCATTATATATATTCTCCCGAAGGTTTTGACCACCGTATCACGCAAAAATCCTCTGCTTTTGTTTTGAGCTATTTCCTACTAGGGTTGACAAGGCCAGGCATCATGCCGTCCTCCTCCTCCAACAATGAGTGCAACGATGCTTGGCTAATGAATATAGAGCTGAAGAGGGAAGAACCCGAGGAGATCAACAAGGAGAATAGGATCAAGAAGGCTATGGAAGATCAGGCTCCGGCAACAGGAGAAGAAGACATCCTTCAACCCCTTCCAAACCTTTTTACTTCAACTAAGTTTTAAGCTTTCTAGATGATTGAGTTAGCTCAAATACAAAACAAGTATCTCACAAGTGAAAATATTTTGCTGAAGGAGCATATCGCTGCACTCAAGGGTATAATCCGCAAGTTGGAGGATCTCCTATGCTCGATGTATGATGACCCGTCATCACTGCTTCCAACCCCATCGTCACCACCCCCGAAGAAGGAGACATAATCACATGGGTATGGGCACTCCCCTTGTCAACTACCAAGCTTGGGGGAGTTGCCCCGGTATCGTATCACCATCACACTCCTATCTTTACCGTTTTTCTTAGTTCGATCCTTTTGGTAATATCTTGATCTAGTAGAATGAAGTTAGCATGATCTAGTTGTGAGCTTTTGCTTGTTGATCTTTACCTTTGTAATCGAGTCCGTGAGCTATATAATAAAGATTAGTGTTGAGTCAAGGGCTTGATTTCCTTGCTATGGTCATG
This sequence comes from Secale cereale, assembly GCA_902687465.1. Classification (NCBI taxonomy): domain Eukaryota; kingdom Viridiplantae; phylum Streptophyta; class Magnoliopsida; order Poales; family Poaceae; genus Secale; species Secale cereale. Next base: position 553,287,931 of record LR738715.1, on the reverse strand, counting down.
AGAGAATAAAAGAAAATATAATAAGTATCAAAGAGACCATATTGATCTTATGGAAAGTAATGACTTCACATATAAAGAGTATGATGAATAAAAGTTGTTGAGAGTTGACAAACATAGTTTTGGTCATCATTGCAATTAATAGGAAGTAATAAAGAAAGAGAGGTTTCACATACAAATATACTATCTTGGACATCTTTTATGATTGTGAGCACTCATTAAAATATGACATGCTAAAGAGCTGACGTTGGACAAGGAAGACAACATAATGGGTTATGTTTTCTTATATTCTAAATAAAGTATATTGTCATGGATCATACAACATGTTGAGCTTGCCTTTCCCCCTCATGCTAGCCAAAACTCCTTGCACCAAGTAGAGATACTACTTGTGCTTCCATACATCCTTAAACCCGGTTTTGCCATGAGAGTCCACCATACCTACCTATGGATTGAGTAAGATCCTTCAAGTAAGTTGTCATTGTTGCAACTCTCTAAAATATGTATGATCTATTAGTGTGGAGAAAATAAGCTTTATACGATCTTATGATATAGAAGTAATAAAAGCGACGGACTGCATAATAAAGGTCCTTATCACAAGTGGCAATATAAAGTGACGTTCTTTTCTGCTAAAATTTTGTACATCCAACCATAAAAGCACATGACAACCTCTGCTTCCCTCTGCGAAGGGTCTATATATTATTCTTGCCTTATGAGAGTCAAGGTGATTTCCACCTTTCCTTTTTACATTTTATCCTTTGGCAAGCACATTGTGTTGGAAAGATCCTGACATATATACCCAATTGGATGTAAGTTATCATGGTCTATTACTGTTGACATTACCCAAGAGGTAAATGGTTGGGAAACAATACCATAAGCCCCTATCTTTCTCTGTGTATGATTAAAACTCCATACCCATAAGTATTGCGTGAGTGTGAGAAATTGTGAAAGACTAGATGATAGTTGAGTATGTGGACTTCCTGAAAAGCTCTTATATTGACTCTTTCTGATGTTATGATAAATTGCAATTGCTTCAATGACTGAGATCTTAGTTTTGTTGGTTTTCAATGAAGTTTATGATTCATACTTGACATTTTGAATAGCTTGTTACCTTAGCATAAGAGTCATATGACAATATATATATATATGTGTGTGTTGCTATTATAAGAATGATCATGATGCCCTCATGTTCGTTTGCATCATGCTTTTATGTTGATATTTATTGCACAATGGGATGTTATTACACGTTATGTCACAATACTTATGCCTTTTCTCTCTTATTTTACAAGGTTTACATGAAGAGGGAGAAAGTCGGCAGCTGGAATTCTGGGCTAGAAAAGGAGCAAACATTGGAGACCTATTCTGCACAACTCAAAAAGCTCTGAAACTCCACGAAACACCATTTCAAAAAATATAAAAAATATCTGGCGAAAGGGATCTGTCAGGGGGGCCACCACCTGTCCATGAGGGTGGGGGCACGCCCCCTGGGCGCGACCCTGCCTCGTGAGCCAGCCGGTGACCCCCCGATGCACATCTTCTCCTATATGAGGTGTTTTGACCTGGAAAAATCATAAGGAGGCTTTCGGGACCAGACGCCGCCGCCTCGAGGCGGAACCTTGGCGGAACCAATCTAGGGCTCCGGCGGAGATGTTCTGCCGGGGATACTTCCCTCCGGGAGGGGGAAATCGTCACCTCCGTCATCACCAACAACTCTCCCACCTTGGGGAGAGTTATCTTCATCAACATCTTCACCAGCACCATCTCCTCTCAAACCCTAGTTCATCTCTTGTATCCAATCTTTGTATCAAAACCTCAGATTGATACCTGTAGGTTGCTAGTACTGTTGATTACTCCTTGTAGTTGATGCTAGTTGGTTTACTTGGTGGAAGATCATATGTTCAGATCCATTATGCATATTAAAACCCCTCTGATCATGAACAATATTATGTCTTGTGAGTAGTTACTTTTGTTCCTGAGGACATGGGAGAAGTCTTGCTATAAGTAGTCATGTGAATTTGGTATTCGTTTGATATTTTGATGAGATGTATGTTGTCTCTCCTCTAGTGGTGACATGTGAACGTCGACTACATGACACTTCACCATTGTTTGGGCCTAGAGGAAGGCATTGGGAAGTTATAAGTAGATGATGGGTTGCTAGAGTGACAGAAACTTAAACCCTAGTATATGTGCTGCTTTATAAGGGCCTGATTTGGATCCACATGTTTCATGCTATGGTTAGGTTTACCTTAATACTTATTTTGTAGTTGCGGATGCTTGCAATAGAGGTTAGTCATAAGAGGGATGCTTGTCAAAGTAAGGGCAGAACCCAAGCACCGGTCCACCCACATACCAAATTATCAAAGTACTGAACGCGAATCATATGAACGTGATGAAAACTAGCTTGACGATAATTCCCATGTGTCCTCGGGAGCGCTTTCCTTCATATAAGAGTTTGTCCAGGGTTGTCCTTTGCTACAAAAAGGATTGGGCCATCTTACTGCACCTTATTTACTTTTACTATTTGTTACTTGCTACCAATTACCTTATCACAAAACTATCGGTTACCGATAATTTCAGTGCTTGCAGAAAATACCTTACTGAAAATTGCCTATCATTTCCTTCTACTCCTCGTTGGGTTCGACACTCTTACTTATCGAAAGGACTATGATAGATCCCCTACACTTGTGGGTCATCATGTACGTAGCCGACAACTCATGTGAAATCCCTTCTTCATCAAGAAAGGTATCCACATTTGCGTTCTTGAACTCCGCTCCGTTATCGCTCTGAACCTTTTTGATCTTCACTTCAAATTGGTTATGGGCCTTCCTAGTGAAGTTTTTGAAGATCTTTTGGACCTGCAATTTATCATCAAGAAACAGCACCCACGTAAATCTTGAAAAATCATCAACAATGACCAATCCAAAAGAGTTACCACCGAGACTCTTGTAAGCATTGGGACCAAAAAGATCCATGTGAAGTAGCTCAAGCAGTCTTCTCGTAGTCATAATGTTCTTCACGGGATGACTTCCTCCAACTTGTTTTCCTTCTTGACAAGCACTACAAAGTATATCCTTGTCAAATATAACATCTTTAACACCTAGGATATTATCACCTTTAATAAGCTTATCAAGATTTCTCATGCGAACATGACCTAACCTTTTATGCCACAACCAACCTTTAGAAGATTTAGCAATAAAACAAGTTCGAGGTTGGGCTTTCTTAGTAAAGTAAACAATGTATAGGTCACCTCTACGAATGTCGGTAAAGACCATGTTATGATTATCTCTACGAAAGACTTGTCAATCAATATGAGTGAATAGCACATTAAACCAAAATCAGCTAATCTGGACGCGGAAAGAAGATTATATCCGAGAGATTCTACAAGCATGACATTCTTGATAGAGCTATCGTTGGATATGGCCACCTTACCAAGGCCAACAACTTTACCCTTAGAGTTTTCACCAAAGGTAACATACTTTCGTGGACCCTCATTTCTAGCAAGCTCATCAAACATGTCCTTATCTCCGGTCATATGATCCATGCATCCACTATCAAGCACCCATTCCTTTCCTCCGGCTGCGTAACCATGAAGATTAGCCATAAGACCGAAATTCTCATTTGTTCATCAAGGTCAAAGTCACTATCATCATCCTCATCAAAATAACCATGTTCAACATTGTCTTGTGATAGATCAACACCTAGATAGAGTGATTCATTAGTTATGTGATCATGACAATGTTCACCTTTATGAATTCTGATGACTTCCTAGATGATATTACTAATGATTCCTACATCTCCTTTGGCACACATAAGGTCACAAAGCTCAAATAAACATTCATCAAATTCGGGATCACTAGTGTTCATCTTATTTAAAGCAATGGACTTTTGAAGGATCACATCTAGATTTTTCAAAGAGTAGTCTGGAAATCGTTCCTCAAGGAGTTTCCATATAGTGTAAGCACATTTGAAAGTTGGTAAGCACACATGCAAGTTTCTAGGCAATCCTCTAGTGATAAGATCAACAGTTCTAAGATTTCGAATCATGTCAAGATTTTCATAGAAAGTAGGATTCAAAGGATCAATGGAGGGCACATGAGGACTAACAATGTACTTGTTCAAATGATATTCATTGAACATCTCAAGCATGTCATTTTTCCATTCCTTATAAAATTCGCCATCAAACATAGGTACTCTATGTTTAATACTCTCAATCGTGGACTCATCCATCTTCCTCCAATGGTGATTAAACCAAAGGAATGGTGACCAAAGCTCTGATACCAATTGAGAGGATCGAAGAAGAGGTGTCTAGAGGGGGGTGATTAGACACTCAACAAGAAAGGTAGCAGTTTTTAAGTTCTTTGAGTTCAGGTAGAGTTTTTATCACAATTTAAAATATTCACAATACATTTCAAGCAAGCATGCGACGAGTCTATGAGCAGCGGAAAGTAAAGCATGCAAGTTGCAAGAAAGTAAAGGAATGGGATTGGAGTGTGCAAACGCAATTGGAGACACAGATGTTTTTGGCATGGTTCCAATAGGTGGTGCTAACGTACATCCACGTTGATGGAGACTACAACCCACGAAGGGTAACGGTTGCGCGAGTCCACGGAGGGCTCCACCCACGAAGGGTCCACGAAGAAGCAACCTTGTCTATCCCACCATGGCCATCACCCACGAAGGACTTACCTCACTAGGGTAGATTTTCACGAAGTAGGCGATCTCCTTTGTCACATCCCTAGTTAGTGCCTGCTTTAGGACTAGCTAGAGTGTGCATCATGTTTACTTTTCAAAGAAACTTGAAATGGGAATGACAGAAACCCCAGCACCCCTCTTCTAACAACTAGGGTTTAATAAAATCTTTTCCAATGTACCCAAAATGCCCTTCAAAATGTTCATCATTTCTGCCTTGGTCTTAAACCTCTGCCAAAAATGGTGCACACTTTTCTAGGACATCTAAGGTCTCTGGATTAAATCATATGGTATTTGCATTTGGGCATTTAAATGCTATAAAATATTTTATGTGCCCAAATAATCATAAACTAAAATGTTCCATGATGTTCATATTATATACAGTGGGCATGACTAGTTTTATGAGCTACAAAATTGTTCAGGCATTTTTATTAATTAAACAAAGTTGCAAAAGAAATGAAACAGAAAAGAAATAGAAAAAAAGGAGAGAGAGAAAGGGTTACCTGGCGCCCAACCGGCCCACCTGCCGGCCCAGCCCAGCCGCCGCTCCAGCGAGCTGCTTGGCTCGGCCAGGCAGGCAGGCAGGTGCTCGACGGCGGCCGCAGCGCGCGCCACGCAGCTGCCCGCCGCCCTGCTTCCTCCCCTCGCCGCTCTGGAGGCTGGGTTCGATCGTCCACCTCGTCCCCGAGCTCGCTGACACTCTCCACTCTCCCCAGCTCCTCTCCTCTGCCTTCCCCGCACCATGGCTGACGCCGCCGTAGTAGCCGCGTCCACCGTCGTCCCTGAGCCCTGTCGTCGTGTCCGTCGTCTCCGCCGTCCTCGACTACATCGAGCAGGCTGAGCCCCGAGCGCTCGCCCGCCCTGGAGACGCCCCCGACCCCTTCTTCCCCAACTCCGGCCGCGGAGATCCCCCTCGCCGTCCCGCTCTGCTCCGACCGCCCCCAAGCTCACTCCGGTGTCTGCTGCAACCGCTGTGAGCCCAGCTTCGTCCTCCCCCTCTCTGTTGGCTCTCTCCTACACTGAACGCACCGCACGTAGCTCACCTGCACGCGCCGCCACGGAGCTCGTCGCCGACGAGGCTCCGGCCATTTAATGGTCAGGCCACCGTGCCCATCAGCTTCACTGTTCCGTGTAGATGATGTAGGACCACTCCACGCACCTCTACGAGCACCGCACCGTTGTTTTCGACCTCGCCCGAACTCCGGCAGCCGCTGGACTCGTCGCCGGCGTCGATTCCGGCGACCCTGAGGCCAGCCACCACCACCACTCGACGCGGTTTGCTCCCAGCTACCCGTAGGTGTGCTCCGCCGTCGATTTGGCAGCCGGAGCACAAAACCCGCACCTCACCGCCGCATTTGGCCTCGCCGGTGGCTAAACGCCGGCGAGTTAGCCCTGTTTGACCAAGGGTTTGACCCCCCTGGGTCATTGACATGTGGGCCCTGCCTGTTAGTCAAACCTAGTTTAAGTGTTAATTTAATTCTAATTAGTTATTTAACTAACTGTGACACTGACCAGTGGGTCCCACTGGTCAGGTTTGACCTGGGCCGCCCTGTTGACTGACTGACGTCAGCATGATGTCATGCTGACGCAGTAAAGGATTTTTCTAGGATTTTTAGATTTAAAAATAATTCAGGAAATTCCAGAAAATGTTGTTAACTTCAAAAAAATCATATAAATTCAACAGTAGCTCAAATGGACAAGATTTATATATGAAAATTGATCGGAAAAATCCAATCTTTCCAATGGCACTGGTTTCATGCATGTTTGAACAAGTTAACCTTGCTGTATACTTTAAAACATGATAAAGCACTTAATTAAATAATAGTTTGAGTTTCAATTTGAATCTTTGATTCAAATAGGCTCAAACCCTTCTGGTTATAGTTGCATTATCCCAAAACACATGCATTTTGCCATATCATGAGCATGCATCATATTGTTGCATTTGTTTGTTTAATGATTGTATCGCCTGTATAATCCGTGTTAGGTCCTGCTCCCGAGGATACTTCTGCGTATCTAGCTGAAGAGCAGTACCCGACAACCACTCTGTCAGGCAAGCAATCATTGATCATTCCGATACAAACCCATCTTCTCGCTCCTGCTCTCTTTTACTGCATTAAGGCAACAGCGTGTGAACTGCTACTTGCTGCGGTAGTTGAACCCTATTCCCTTGCATGACCTGTCATTGCCATAGTAAATAGTTGAAACCCACTAGCATGTGTAGGAGTTGATTGAGCCATGTGATGTGTGATCCACCATGCTATTTGTTTATGTTGCCTGCTATGCTTAGAGTTGTGTCAGGTCTGGTTCATCTGGGTGATGAATCAGAGTGAAATGATCATACCGGTAAAGAGAAGGAAGTGTGGAACATGTTTGGTAAAGGTATCGATGAAAGTCCATGTAGGAGTACGTGGTGGGTTGTTTCATTGGAACCGTTCATAGGACCCGAGATCTGTATGTGTGGTTCAAGTTCCAGCTACTACCATGCATTGGGCCCGAAACCAATGGACCCTCTCTGCTTATTAATTACCCTCGATCCCTGTCCAGGAGTTGCAACTAGTTTCTGGTGTTTGTAGGTTACTGGTGGTCGTGCACAGCGCTGACCCTCGAGGTGGGCTGCGATGCGACAGGTACGTGGCACGGTGTACCGGTTGCCCGTTTGGTGACTCGGAACCCTGTACACATCGTTTGGGGCCGTGAGTGACACCCCGGCCGGATCTCCCCATGGATGGAACCCAAATAGGCGATAAACATGGACGAGCGACTTGTGTAGTTAGTCAGGTCGTGGCCGACACCCTCGCTGGGCTTCCGCTTGAAGGTTGCCGAGTACATGTCGAGTAAACGGCGATAAGTGGTGGAAGCGTGTGTGAAGGAGTACACCCCTGTAGGGTTATCAATCTATTCGAATAGTCGTTGTTCGCGGTACGGACTACTTGGTTACTCTTACAGTTTATAGACAAGTTGATGGATACTACTAAAAGCCTCGAGACAAGTGTGAGTGCCGTGGATGGCCCTTCCGTAGGATGACGGAAGAGGATCCTCGGTGGTGTATTGTTGTGGTGAGTAGAGGACTCGTGTTCGTAATAATATCTTGCAGTCTATTGAGAGTTGTAGAATAGGTTAGCCAAGAGTCAAAGCTGGCTTTCTGCTATGAACTCCACTGCCCCCCCCCCCTGTTGATAATGTTGCATGTATGATAGGTTCTGTTGTAAGACTTGCTGAGTACCTGTGTACTCATGTTTGCTTAATAACTGTTGCAGAGGAGAACCCTGCCCCTTCTGATGGGTTCTACATAGACGTTGACGTCGACGAGTAGCTTGTCACCCAGACGGAGATCTAGAGCTTGTGAAGGGCCTTGTAGATAGTTAGGCTACACCAAGCCTGTTTTATTTTCTAAGTTGTCTGTACTCAGACATGTAGCTTCCGCTTGTGCTTGTATGACTGTATGACTTGAGTGTTGGGTCATGTGACCCCTACCTGTATGGATATGTTATGTATGGCTCTTGGAGCCTTTTACATAAAGTACTTTGAGTCATAGAGTTCTGTTGTGATGCAATGTTGTATTTGCACATATTGAGCATATTGTGTGTATGATTGAAATGCTTGGTATGTGTGGGATCCGACACCTAGTTATTTTCCTTTGGTAGCCTATCTTACAGGGAAATGCCTCCTAGTGCTTCCAATGAGCCTTGGTAGCTTGCTACTACTCGGAACACGTAGGCTGGCCGGCATGTGTCCTTCTTCGTTCATGTGTCTGCCCCTTAGGGGAAATGTCACGCGTTGTTCCTTTAAGTCCATGTAGCTTGCTACGACTTGGGTTCATACGTTGATGACCGACACGTTCGTTGTTGGGTCATGGATGCCTGTCTCTGTAATTTAGTGCCACTTTTGGTTTATAACTAGCCATGTCGGCCCGGGTTCTCTGTCATATGGATGCTAGCGACACTATCATATACGTGTGCCAAAATGCGCAAACGGTCCCGGGCCAGGTAAGGTGGCACCCGTGGGGTTACCGTGCGTGAGGCCACAAAGTGATATGACGTGTTACAGCTAGATCGGTGTGACTTAGGATCGGGGTCCTGGCAGCGTTGGCATCAGAGCTGGACTGCCTGTAGGTTTCTCAAGCCAAACTGGTCGATATTGAGTCTAGAAAAATTCTTAGTTATATGTAGGGGAATTGATTGTGGAAGGGAACGTAAGGCTCTTTTTACTCCTTTACCTTATGTCCTTCTGATCTGAGTCAGTCTATTCTTCTACGGGGATTTAGGACTAGGCCTCTTATCCTTACTAGGTTCACGTGTTACTAATCCGTAGACTCTTAGGATTGTTGGTTTCAAGCCTCAGTTCAGTTTCCTCCCTTTTAGTATGATGATTGATGGACCCGGAACCTTGATATGAAATTGTTGAGTGGCTATGCTATCATTTGTATGATGTCTCAAATCTTTTTTTGAGCATTTACAGTTGTTATGCTACCCGATTTCTTCCAGAAACACTAATGCCTTTGCATTACTTCGTGTTTCAGATGTCTGGCCGCACCCCTCACCAAGTGGTTCGTTTGACTCGGTGCATTAATGTGCCCGGTCACACGGCCATGCTAGACCGTGTGCTGACTGAGACCGGTTATCGCTCGTATCCTGAGTACACCGTGGAGGAACAGTACCGGGATTTCAATCAGAGTCGGTATTTCTGCACAGTCCGGATATACCCCTCATATCCCGGAGCTAATGACCCCATCCATTGGTCTTATGGACTCGGGGTTACCATCGAGATGGCAGTGCAGGATGCCACCTATTCGATGATGACCATTCTCCGGGCTAGGCATGCCCTGTTACTGAACACTGAGTTCTGTTACATGCCAGCCTCACTTCCCGGAGAGGAAGGCTACTACACTGGTCTGTATACTGATGCTGCTCATGAAGAGCCACTGCTTCAGACTACTGTTCAGATGCTGGAGGATAGGGACCGTGAGGTCCGTGCCCTCCGAATGGAGCTGTATAACACTCGAGCCGCCCACTGGACTATTTTGACACGGCTTGCACCTGCTGTGCACGCCGGATATCTGGATATGCGGGATTTGTACCCCGTGCAGACTCGTCTGCCTGATCGCATGGATTGGCGTGACGTTGGGGGTATTACACCTCCACGTGGGCATCGGTTACCACCAGCATCAGGACCGAGGCCACATCCATGTCCCTATGGTCCACAGCCTTCGAGTGCTCGTGGGTTTCAAGATCCGTCTGTTCCACTTCCAGGCTACGGTGGTAATCTTTACAAAGATTACTACGGAAATGTCTGAGCTAGACCGTGGCAGTAGTAGTATGATAGTAGTTGTATTTCCACAGTCCTGCGCGTCTTATGGAATATGACTTAGTGTGTACTGAGTTCCGGAGGTGTAGTTAAATAATGTATAGGAGCTTGGAATGCCTCTGATGGGATGTATCGTCTTTCACCGCAGTTGTACTTTAGCCTTGGCTTGTACTAAACTATGTATGGTGTGTATGACCACTGGTGTATATATAGCAGTTTCTATATTACCATGTCGTACGGATGAACATCTCTGCATTCCGTGTCATCCATTACATTCTGCACTGCTATGTCAAATTTTTGCCATCCTTGTCTAAACCGTTGATTTGTTTCTTTAGGATGGTCAACACTCGCAACACTCCTGCTGCTCAGGAGCAGTGTGAGGCTAGTGGGGCTAGAGATGGGAATCTGCCCCAGCCACCCTCCTTGGCTGAAGTTATGCTCGAAGCAGAACGGAACAAGAGAGAGACCAATCGTCTGCTGGAACGCATAGAGCAGAACACTGGGTTCCGCTAGAGGAATGACGTGGTGTCAATCAATGACTTTATCAAGATGTGCCCACCGAAGTTCCACCACTCCACTGAACCCCTGGATGCGGATGACTGGCTACGTAGTATCACCCATAAGCTACACTCTGCCCGTGTGGCCGAAGCTGACAAGGTTACCTACGCCGCCTACCATCTTGAGGGCCCTGCCAGTCTATGGTGGGAGAACTTTGAAGCTATGTGTCCTGCTGGCCAAATTACTACTTGGGTTGAATTCAGTGAGGCATTCCGTGAACATCACATTCTAGAAGGTCTCATGGATCGCAAGCGGGAGGAATTCTGCAATTTCACCCAGGGCCGGTTAACTGTGGATGGCTATAGTCGCGAGTTTGGCAACTTGGCACGCTATGCACCTGAGGAAGTATCCACCGATGCCAAGAAGCAGGCGAGGTTCCGCAAGGGACTCAGCCCTGAACTCCGCCGAGATCTACATCTGCACGAGTGCACTTCCTTCCAGAAGCTGGTAAACAAAGCTATCAGTGCTGAGACGGGCCTGACTGATTTCGAGGCCACACGCAAGCATCCTCGTGACTTTGGTTCCTCATCCGGCTCTGGCTCCCACAAGCGCCGTGTGTGGGTTCCTAACACTGCTCTGCCGCCCAAGTACACACCGAGGCCATCCTATGAGGCGCCTCGCCCAACTCAACAGTATGCACCTGCCAAGACTTATGGAGGACCACCTACCAACTTTGCTCCACGCACTGGCACTGTGACATGCTTCAAGTGTGGAGAACCGGGGCACTACATGCGTGAGTGTCCTCAGAATCAACCAGGAAAACCCGTTGGCCGTGGTAAGCCAATCGGCAAGGTGAATTATGTCAAGCCAATCCCCACTGCACGTGGTCATGTCAACTATGTCTCTGCTGAGGAAGCTTATGAGGATCCTAATGTCGTCCTTGGTACGCTTCTCGTTAACTGCCATCCGGCATCTGTTCTTTTCGATACCGGAGCATCCCATTCGTTCATATCTGAGAGCTATGCTCGAATGCACAACATGACTTTTTGTGACATGCCTACTTCCATGGTTATCCAAACTCCTGGTTCAAAATGGCAAACCTCTAGGGTAAGCCATGGAAATGAAATCCTTGTCGATAGACTTGTCTTCCTTGCATCTCTAATCGCTCTCAAGTCCTCGGACATAAACATCATCTTGGGTATGGATTGGATGACAACTCATTACACCGAGATTGATTGCTATACTAGGACCGTTCAACTTACACACCCATCCGGCAAGACAGTCAATGTCTTGACCCGAATGGCGGAGCGTTAGCTCTACTCTCTTAATGCCAGCCCTCTACCAGAACTCGAAGATATCCCGGTAGTCCGTGACTTTCCGGATGTTTTTCCAGAAGAACTGCCAGGAATTCCACCTGACAGAGATGTCGAGTTCGTGATAGATCTTATCCCTGGAACTGTCCCAATCTCTAGGAGACCTTATAAGATGGCACCCCTAGAATTAGCTGAGCTTAAGAAACAACTCGATGAGTCCTTGCAAAAAGGTTTCATCCGTCCTAGTTCTTCCCCTTGGGCTTGTCCCGTCCTCTTCGTCAAGAAGAAGGATGGAACGGAGCGGATGGTTGTAGATTACCGACCTGTCAATCTGGTCACCATAAAGAACAAGTATCCGCTCCCTAGGATCAACGACCTGTATGATCAGCTCGCTGGATCCTCAGTCTTCTCTAAGATGGATTTGAGGTTGGGTTACCATCAAATCAAGATCAAGAACGGGGACATTCCTAAAACGGCTTTTGTTACCCGTTATGGCCAATACGAGTACACCGTCATGTCCTTCGGATTAACCAATGCCCCAGCCACCTTCTCCCGGCTAATGAATTCTATATTCATGGAGTACTTGGATAAATTCGTCGTGGTATACCTCGATGATATACTCATCTACTCCAAGAACAAGGAAGATCATGCCGAGCATCTAAGGCTGGTATTGACGAAACTTCGAGAGCACCGTATTTATGCCAAATTCTCAAAATGTGAATTTTGGTTGCCAGAAGTAACCTATCTAGGGTCATGTGATCTCTGGCAAAGGTATTGCTGTCAATCCCGAGCGAGTTCAAGCCGTCCTTGATTGGACTCCCCCTGAATCGGTCAAGCAAGTTAGGAGTTTTCTTGGCTTAGCGAGCTATTGCCGACGCTTCGTCGAGAATTTCTCCAAGGTTGCTAAACCTCTAACTGAACTCCTCAAGAAAGATAAAAAGTTTGAGTGGACCCCATAGTGCGAGTCTAGTTTTCAGGAACTGAAAAGACTCCTGACATCTGCACCCGTACTGGTACCACCAGACTTTTCCAAGGATTTTATAATCTACTGCGATGCCTCGCGACAAGGACTAGGTTGCATACTCATGCAAGATCGTCAAGTGATTGCTTACGCATCCCGACAGTTGCGTCCACGTGAGGATAACTATCCTACACATGATCTAGAGCTTGCAGCTGTAGTCCACACACTCAAAACATGGCGACATTACCTTCTTGGTAATCGCTGTGAAATCTTCACTGATCACCAAAGTCTGAAGTACATCTTCACCCAACCGGATCTAAACCTCAGGCAAAGACGTTGGGTTGAGTTGCTCACAGATTACGACTTGGGAATCACCTACACCCCTGGGAAGGCCAATGTCATGGCCGACGCACTAAGTCGTAAGTCTTATTGTAACAACTTGATGTTACAACAAGGGCAACCACTTCTTCACGAGGAATTTCGTAAGCTTAACCTTCACATTGTTCCTCGAGGATTCCTTTCCACCTTGGTGGCAGAACCTACCCTCATGGATCAGGTCATCAAAGCACAGAAGGTTGATCCCGGAATTTCCCGTATTAAGAGGAACATCAAGAAAGGAGTTGCGGGATGTTTCTCAATTGATGATCAAGGAGTCGTACTCTTTAGCAACCGTTTAGTGGTTCCTAAAGTACGAAACCTGAGATGGTTGATCCTTAAGGAGGCTCATGAATCTCCTCTCACGATTCATCCCGGTAGTACCAAAATGTATCAGGACCTACGCCAGAGGTTCTGGTGGACTAGGATGAAGAGAGAAATCGCTCAATTCATTGCTAACTGCGATGTTTGTCGTCGAGTTAAAGCAGAGCATCAACGGCCTGCTGGCACCCTTCAACCTTTGGCTATTCCTGAATGGAAATGGCATAAGGTCGGTATGGACTTCGTTACCGGGTTTCCCAGGACCAGGAAAGGGAATAATGCTATCTTCATCGTTATCGACCGCCTCTCTAAAGTAGCTCATTTCCTACCTGTTCGAGAGAGTATAACCGCTAGCCAGCTAGCAGACTTGTATATCTCTCGGATAGCATCACTTCATGGTGTGCCGTTGGAGATTAACTCAGACCGTGGAAGTCTTTTCACTTCACGATTTTGGGAAAGTTTCCAGAATGCTATGGGAACTCATCTCTCTTTCAGCACCGCCTTCCATCCCAAGTCAAGTGGTCAAGTGGAACGAGTCAATCAAATTCTGGAAGACATGCTTCGAGCCTCTATCATCTCTTTCGGTATGGAATGGGAAAAGTGTCTTACATTTGCCGAATTCGCTTATAACAATAGTTATCAAGCCAGCTTGGGCAAAGCTCCCTTCGAAGTTCTATATGGACGAAGGTGTCGAACGCCTCTTAACTGGTCAGAAACCGGGGAAAGACAATTCTTTGGTCCGGATATGATCCAGGAAGCAGAGGAGCAAGTTCGCATCGTTCGTGAGAAATTGAAAACAGCCCAGTCTCGCCAGAAGAGCCAATATGATAGCCATCATAAGGCTGTGACTTTTGAAGTCGACGATAAGGCTTACCTTCGGGTTACCCCTCTTAAGGGAACCCATCGTTTCGGTATCAAAGGCAAATTGGCCCCTCGTTACATCTGTCCTTTTCGTATTCTTGCCAAACGAGGAGAAGTTGCCTACCAATTGGAACTACCTCCGCACCTCTCCAGAGTTCATGATGTTTTCCACATATCTCAACTCAGGCGTTGCTTCTCGGATTCTATCCGCGGAGTGGACCACGAAACACTTGATCTTCAGGACAATCTCACATATCGAGAATACCCCGTTCGTATTCTTGATCAAACCAAGCGCACCACTCGACGTCACAATATCAAGTTTCTCAAGGTTCAATGGGCACATCATTCCGAGAGTGAAGCTAATTGGGAAAGGGGGGATCGTCTTCGACTTGAGTACCCCACCCTCTTTCCGGAGGAACCCGAATCTCGGGACGCGATTCTTTTAAGTGGGGGTGAGTTGTCACATCCCTAGTCAGTGCCTGCTTTAGGACTAGCTAGAGTGTGCATCATGTTTACTTTTCAAAGAAACTTGAAATGGGAATGACAGAAACCCCAGCACCCCTCTTCTAACAACTAGGGTTTAATAAAATCTTTTCCAATGTACCCAAAATGCCCTTCAAAATGTTCATCATTTCTGCCTTGGTCTTAAACCTCTGCCAAAAATGGTGCACACTTTTCTAGTACATCTAAGGTCTCTGGATTAAATCATATGGTATTTGCATTTGGGCATTTAAATGCTATAAAATATTTTATGTGCCCAAATAATCATAAACTAAAATGTTCCATGCTGTTCATATTATATACAGTGGGCATGACTAGTTTTATGAGCTACAAAATTGTTCTGGCATTTTTATTAATTAAACAAAGTTGCAAAAGAAATGAAACAGAAAAGAAATAAAAAAAGGAGAGAGAGAAAGAGTTACCTGGCGCCCAACCGGCCCACCTGCCGGCCCAGCCCAGCCGCCGCTCCAGCGAGCTGCTTGGCTCGGCCACGCAGGCAGGCAGGTGCTCGACGGCGGCCGCAGCGCGCGCCACGCAGCTGCCCGCCGCCCTGCTTCCTCCCCTCGCCGCTCTGGAGGCTGGGTTCGATCGTCCACCTCGTCCCCGAGCTCGCTGACACTCTCCACTCTCCCCAGCTCCTCTCCTCCGCCTTCCCCGTACCATGGCCGACGCCGTCGTGCTCGCGCCGCCGTAGTAGCCGCGTCCACCGTCGTCCCTGAGCCCTGTCGTCGTGTCCGTCGTCTCCGCCGTCCTCGACTACATCGAGCAGGCGGAGCCCCGAGCGCTCGCCCGCCCTGGAGACGCCCCCGACCCCTTCTTCCCCAACTCCGGCCGCGGAGATCCCCCTCGCCGTCCCGCTCAGCTCCGACCGCCCCCAAGCTCGCTCCAGTGTCTCCTGCAACCGCTGTGAGCCCAGCTTCGTCCTCCCCCTCTCCGTTGGCTCTCTCCTACACTGAACGCACCGCACATAGCTCACCTGCACGCGCCGTCGTGGAGCTCGTCGCTGACGAGGCTCCGGCCATTTAATGGTCCGGCCACCGTGCCCATCAGCTTCACCGTTCCGTGTAGATGATGTAGGACCACTCCACGCACCTCTACGAGCACCGCACCGTTGTTTTCGACCTCGCCCGAACTCCGGCAACCGCTGGACTCGTCGCCGGCATCAATTCCGGTGACCCTGAGGCCAGCCACCACCACCACTCGACGCGGTTTGCTCCCAGCTACCCGTAGGTGTGCTCTGCCGTCGATTTGGCAGCCGGAGCACAAAACCAGCACCTCACCGCCGCGTTTGGCCTCGCCGGCGGCTAAACGCCGGCGAGTTAGCCCTGTTTGACCAAGGGTTTGACCCTCCTGGGTCACTGACATGTGGGCCCTGCCTGTTAGTCAAACCTAGTTTAAGTGTTAATTTAATTCTAATTAGTTATTTAACTAATTGTGACACTGACCAGTGGGTCCCACTGGTCAGGTTTGACCTAGGCCGCCCTGTTGACTGACTGACGTCAGCATGATGTCATGCTGACGCAGTAAAGGATTTTCTGGGATTTTTAGATTTAAAAATAATTCAGGAAATTCCAGAAAATGTTGTTAACTTCAAAAAAATCATATAAATTCAACAGTAGCTCAGATGGAAAAGATTTATATATGAAAATTGATCAGAAAAATCCAATCTTTCCAACGCCACTGGTTTCCTGCATGTTTGAACAAGTTAACCTTGCTGTATACTCTAAAACATGATAAAGCACTTAATTAAATAATAGTTTGAGTTTCAATTTGAATCTTTGATTCAAATAGGCTCAAACCCTTCTGGTTATAGTTGCATTAGCCCAAAACACATGCATTTTGCCATATCATGAGCATGCATCATATTGTTGCATTTGTTTGTTTAATGATTGTATCGCCGGTATTCTCCGTGTTAGGTCCTGCTCCTGAGGATACTTCTGCGTATCCAGCTGAAGAGCAGTACCCGACAACCACTCTGTCAGGCAAGCAATCATTGATCATTCCGATACAAACCCATCTTCTCCCTCCTGCTCTCTTTTACTGCATTAAGGCAACAGCGTGTGAACTGCTACTTGCTGCGGTACTTGAACCCTATTCCCTTGCATGACCTGTCATTGCCATAGTAAATAGTTGAAACCCACTAGCATGTGTAGGAGTTGATTGAGCCATGTGATGTGTGATCCACCATGCTATTTGTTTATGTTGCCTGCTATGCTTAGAGTTGTGTCAGGTCTGGTTCATCTGGGTGATGAATCAGAGTGAAATGATCATACCGGTAAAGAAAAAGAAGTGTGGAACATGTTTGGTAAAGGTATCGATGAAAGGCCATGTAGGAGTACATGGTGGGTTGTTTCATTGGAACCGTTCATAGGACCCGAGATATGTATGTGTGGTTCAAGTTCCAGCTACTACCATGCATTGGGCCCGAAACCAATGGACCCTCTCGGCTTATTAATTACCCTCAATCTCTGTCCAGGAGTTGCAACTAGTTTCTGGTGTTTGTAGGCTACTGGTGGTCGTGCACAGCGCTGACCCTCGGGGTGGCCTGCGATGCGACAGGTACGTGGCACGGTGTACCGGTTGCCCGTTTGGTGACTCGGAACCCTGTACACATCGTTTGGGGCCGTGAGTGACACCCCGGCCGGATCTCCCCATGGATGGAACCCAAATAGGCGATAAACCTGGACGAGAGACTTGTGTAGTTAGTCAGGTCGTGGCCGACACCCTCGCTGGGCTTCCGCTTGAAGGTTGCTGAGTACATGTCGAGTAAACGGCGATAAGTGGTGGAAGCGTGTGTGAAGGAGTACACCCCTGCAGGGTTATCAATCTATTCGAATAGTCATTGTTCGCGGTACGGACTACTTGGTTACTCTTACAGTTCATAGACAAGTTGATGGATACTACTAAAAGCCTCAAGACAAGTGTGAGTGTCGTGGATGGCCCTTCCGTAGGATGACGGAAGAGGATCCTCGGTGGTGTATTGTTGTGGTGAGTAGAAGACTCGTGTTCGTAATAATATCTTGCAGTCTGTTGAGAGTTGTAGAATAGGTTAGCCAAGAGTCAAAGCTGGCTTTCTGCTATGAACTCCACTGCCCCCCTCCCCTATTGATAATGTTGCATGTATGATAGGTTCTGTTGTAAGACTTGTTGAGTACCTTTGTACTCATGTTTGCTTAATAACTGTTGCAGAGGAGAACCCTGCCCCTTCTGATGGGTTCTACATAGACGTTGACGTCGACGAGTAGCTTGTCACCCAGACGGAGATATGGAACTTGTGAAGGGCCTTGTAGATAGTCAGGCTACACCAAGCCTGTTTTATTTTCTAAGTTGTCTGTACTCAGACATGTAGCTTCTGCTTGTGCTTGTATGACTGTATGACTTGAGTGTTGGGTCATGTGACCCCTACCTGTATGGATATGTTATGTATGGCTCTTGGAGCCTTTTAAATAAAGTACTTTGAGTCATAGAGTTCTGTTGTGATGCAATGTTGTATTTGCACATATTGAGCATATTGTGTGTATGATTGAAATGCTTGGTATGTGTGGGATCCGACACCTAGTTGTTTTCCTTTGGTAGCCTATCTTACAGGGAAATGCCTCCTAGTGCTTCCAATGAGCCTTGGTAGCTTCCTACTGCTCGGAACACGTAGGCTGGCCGGCATGTGTCCTTCTTCGTTCCTGTGTCTGTCCCTTAGGGGAAATGTCACGCGTTGTTCCTTTAAGTCCATGTAGCTTGCTACGACTTGGGTTCATACGTTGATGACCGACACGTTCGTTGCTGGGTCATGGATGCGTGTCTCTGTAATTTAGTGCCACTTTTGGTTTATAACTAGCCATGTCGGCCCGGGTTCTCTGTCATATGGATGCTAGCGACACTGTCATATACGTGTGCCAAAATGCGCAAACAGTCCCGGGCCAGGTAAGGTGGCACCCGTGGGGTTACCGTGCGTGAGGCCGCAAAGTGATATGACGTGTTACAGCTAGATCGGTGTGACTTAGGATCGGGGTCCTGACATCCATGCCCTTACAAACTCCTTGGTTCAACTCCACAATCTTGTCGGAGGCTCCCAAGTGACACCTAACCAATTTAGGAGACACCACTCTCTGAGAGGTAATAGATGGTGTGTTGATGATGAACTCCTTGCTCTTGTGCTTCAAATGATAGTCTCCCCAACACTCAACTCTCTCTCATAGTTTTGGATATGGTGGAAAGATGATTTGAGTGGAAAGCAACTTGGGGAAGGCTAGAGATCAAGATTCATATGGTAGGATTGGAATATCTTGGCCTCCACACATGAGTAGGTGGGTCTCTCTCAGAAAATGAGTAATGGAAGTGTAGGTATGTTCTGATGGCTCTCTCCACGAATGAAGAGTGGGTGGAGGGGTATATATAGCCTCCATACAAAATCTAACTGTTACACACAATTTACCAAATTCGGTGGGACCAAATCATGAAACTCGGTTGGACCGATTCAGTTCAAAATGTGAACGTTAGGCTTTTCGGCGGGACCGGTACTATCAACTCAGTGAGACCGATTCATTAGGGTTAGGGCATAACATAATCTCGGTGAGACCAATCACATCAACCCGGTGAGACCGATTGCTGTAATAGGCAAACAAAGAGTTGGTCAGGCAAGCTCGGTGGGACCGGTTCGCTCATTTCGGTTAGACCGAAACGTTACGAAGAGGCAACAGAGAGTTTGCAATGCTAACTCGGTGATACCGATTCTCACATATCGGTTAGACCAAAATGTTGCAAATAGGAAATAAAGAGTTTACATTCCCATCTCGGTGAGACCGAGATCCCTATCGGTGAGACCGAATTGACTAGGGTTTTGGCAGTGGCTTTGTCAAGTGAACTCGGTGGCGCCGGATAGATCAAATCGGTGGGGCCGAGTTTGACTTTAGGTTTAGGACGTATGTGGAACGAGAAAGTGGTTGAGGGTTTTGGAGCATATCAATAAGCACTTTGAGCAAGCAAGCCATTAAGAAACACCTCATACCCCTTTAACAGTATTGGCTTTCCTATGGACTCAATGTGATCTTGGATCACTAAAATGAAATTGAAGAGTCTTGAGCTTTGAGATTTTGCCAATCTTCTGCCCTTAGCATCTTGAAGGGGTTCCACATCCCTTGTCCGTGCCACTCCTCTGTTGAACTCATCTGAAATATACTAGGTAAAGGTATTAGTCCAACAAGAGATATATTAACATTAATTACCAAAATCACCCAGGGAGCGCGTGTGCCTTCAGAGTCGTACTCGCGACGATTCAAATCGCGGAAGATCCGATCTAGCGCCGAACGGACGGCGCCTCCGCGAACACACGTATAGCACGGGGAAGTCTCCTTCTTCTTGATCTAGTAAGGGGGGAGGAGAAGTTGAGGGAGAACTCCGGCAGCACGACGGCGTGGTGGCGATGGAGCTCGTGGTTCTCTGGCAGAGCTTCGCTAAGCACTACGAAGGAGGAAGAGGTGTAGGAGGGGGAAGGATGCGCCAGGGGAAGGGGTGCGGCCATCCTCCCCCCTCTATTTATAGGGAGAAGGGGAGAGGGGGGCGGCCCCCCTAGATGCATCTAGAGGGGACGGCCAAGGGGGGAGACTTGCCCCCCAAGTTGGTGGGGGCGCCCCCACCCCTAGGGTTTCAACCCTAGGCGCCTTGGGCCCCTTGGGGGTGCACGAGCCCACTAAGGGGCTGGTTCCCACCCATATTCGGCCCACTTGGTCCCCCGAGGCAGGTGGCCCCTCCCGGTGGACCCCCGGAACCCTTTCGGTGGTCCTGGTACAATACCGATAACCCCCGAAACTCTTCCGGCGACTGAAACTGGACTTCCCATATATAAATCTTCACCTCTAGACCATTCCTGAACTCCTCGTGACATCCGGGATCTCATCCGGGACTCCCAAAAACTTTCGGTAACCACATACAATTCCCATTACAACTCTAGCGTCACCGAACCTTAAGTGTGTAGACCCTACGGGTTCAGGAACCATGCAGACATGACCGAGACTCCTCTCCGGCCAATAACCAATAGCGGGATCTGGATACCCATATTGGCTCCCACATGTTCCACGATGATCTCATCGGATGAACCACAATGTCGGGGATTCAATCAATCCCGTATACAATTCCCTTTGTCCATCGGTATGTTACTTGCCAAGATTCGATTGTCGGTATCCTCATACCTTGTTCAATCTCGTTACCGGCAAGTCTATTTACTCGTTCCGTAACACATGATCCCATGACTAACTCCGTAGTCACATTGAGCTCATTATGATGATGCATTACCGAGTGGGCCCAGAGATACCTCTCCGTCATACAGAGTGACAAATCCCAGTCTCGATTCGTGCCAAACCAACAGACACTTTCGGAGATACCCGTAGTGCCCCTTTATAGTCACCCAGTTACGTTGTGACGTTTGATACACCCAAAGCATTCCTACGGTATCCGGGAGTTGCACAATCTCATGGTCTAAGGAAATGAAACTTACATTAGAAAAGCTCTAGCAAACGAACTACATGATCTTGTGCTATGCTTAGGATTGGGTCTTGTCCATCACATCATTCTCCTAATGATGTGATCCCATTATAAACGACATCCAATGTCCATGGTCAGGAAACCACAATCATCTATTGATCAACGAGCTAGTCAACTAGAGGCTCACTAGGGACATGTTGTGGTCTATGTATTCACACATGTATTACGATTTCCGGTTAATACCATTATAGCATGAACAATAGACAATTATGATGAACAAGAAAATATAATAATAACCATTTTATTATTGCCTCTAGGGCATATTTCCAACAGGGGGAGGGCCAAACCTTCGACGATGGTAGAGACCAGACGATGAGGAGAGAGACCGAAGGTCGAAATGGGCCGCCTACAAAACGAGTCGACGTTGGAAAACCACTCGCCGCCGCATCCAACCCGCCGAACTGCCGTGATGCCGACCCAGTGAATGGAAGCTGCCATAGGGACGAGCCATCACGCCGAGCCGCTGCCCCAACCCGCGCCGCCCGCCAAAAAAAAGCGTCAGATCCGGCTGGCACACATCCACTACCAGCAGCCCTAGCCCACGTCCAGCCCCTGACCATACCCAGAGGAGAGGAAGGGTGAGACCCACACCGCTCCGCCAGCAGACCACCACCGCAAAGACGATCGCCCGCAGCCCGCACCCATTGCATCTGGATCTCGCAGCCGCCTTCACCACATCAGCCGTGGACCACCAGGGTGTGGCCCGTGACGCCACCACTGCACCCGCGCGCCACCACCAGCGCCGACGCGACGCCGCGTGGTGGAGCCCCAAGGAAGTGCCACCACCAGGTCCGGGGCCGTCGGCCCACGCCGACCAACCCGCACGAAGAGATAAGAAGGGCCCCACCGCCGCCAGCGGAGACCACGCTTCGCCCGGCCCTGCCCTATGGCGACGGTAAGGGAGGAGGGGTGCGCTGGCGACGGCGGTGCGTCGCCTTCCCGTCGCCCGCGGGAGCGACACGGGAGGGGATAATGTTCTATGTTAGCTTTGCAATGGAGCTAATTGCTAGTTGATTTGGAATGTTACCATTTGCAGTCAGTCAATATGGTGAGAAGCGAAGAAGTCAACAAATCAACTATAATTTTTTATTAGGGATATTAAGGATAGTTTGTCCGAGCGCAGTTTTTGTATTACTCATATTTCTCGTACTCAAAATTCCTCTAGCCACGCTATGGCAAATTTGAGTAGATCGCAAGGCCGAACTGTTGTCTACCTTGGATCTGGTCAAGAGGCTATTATGGACATTGTTAAGCATGACTGTAATATTTTGATTGAGTAATGCAAGAATTATTCCGCAAAAAAGACCATGTTTTTTTTTCTTATCAGTATCGGTACAAATCCCTTGAAAATATTTATTTCCCTTTTCTTATGATGTTGTAAACCAAATTTTGGGTGCAACCTTAATCTTATGAAAATCAAGTGCACGTGACAATGTAATTATTTATGGGATTCGTTTCTGCTATTTTCTAGAAATTGTGAAATATATACTATTTCGATAAACTTCTATAGGATGTTTTAGGTCACTAAAATAGTGACTAGAATGTCTTACAAAAGTTTATAGAGGGAGTAGACTCTAAAAATAATCCAATCTCTCTCATCAAAGGCATGTGAAAGTTAAAAAGGCGCCGGAAACAACGTTGGACATGTTCTAGCCGCTGCCTCCTCCTCCTTCTCCACAAAAAAGTTAGGGTTTTTGTCTCCCGCCGACGTCGCCGCAGGTCGCCTCCTCTCCGGTGGCCCTAGGGCCATGGGAGCGTGGTGGATCTCGGCAAGGGTTGGCGGGAGGGCTCCGTTTTTAGTCGTTTCTTTCAGTTTTCCTAGGGTTTGTGTCCTGCTTAGAAAGACGAGACGACGGCAGCTCCCTAAAGATGGAATGAAGGTCTCCCCGCCTAGCCCCGTTCCGGCGGTGCGTCTAGCACCGTTGGTGGGCGTGTGGAGGTGTGTCTCCGGCGGATTTATCTTTGGTGGATTTGCTCGGATCTCATCGTTGTTCATCTACGTTCCTGTGTCTTCAGATTGGATCTTTCTGATCTACGTTATTCTTTATCTGCGGCGGTTGCTATTCTGGTGCGTTGGTCCTACGGGGCCTTCGCACGATGACTTCCCGACTGTATACTACAACAAATTTTGTCCGACTCCGGCGATGGAGGGGCGATGACGGCGGCGCGCCTTCGGCTCGCTTCAGTGCTGGTACTCGTCGCTAGGTGGTCTCCGGATTTAGATGTAATTTCTATTTTTTGTAGTACTGTCATGATTGAAGATTAATAGAACGGTAATTTTCGCGCAAAAAAAGGCATGTGAAAGTTTCAACAAAAAGATATCATTTTGCTCCAGTTGATTAACCCG
This sequence comes from Secale cereale, assembly GCA_902687465.1. Lineage (NCBI taxonomy): Eukaryota > Viridiplantae > Streptophyta > Magnoliopsida > Poales > Poaceae > Secale > Secale cereale. The sequence continues at coordinate 553,264,233 of LR738715.1, read as the reverse complement.
TCACCTGTGTCCATTGAGGACAGTTCATCAGAATTCAGAAACACCGTGAAAAAGAAGAGACACAATAGTGGATGCTAGAGAAAGACGGAGACAACGAGTGAAGGGAGAAGGGTTGCAAAAAAGTGGTTAGCTATATGGATAACCTGTCTCTGGTGTCACTGTTATGACTTATGACCTGAAGCAAGTAAACGGATGGCTCAAGAAAAAGGAAAAAACGGAGAAGGGATGGATGTCACCTTCATGGAAATGTGATAAAAGTAAAGGCCTGTGTTGCGCCTTGCCTGACTAGCAGCAACCGTGTCCAACTGCTTTTGCAACTAAGCAAGCAACTTTTAGCTAAGTCGTGTCCCTCACTGCGTTGTTAAGCAAAATTCAGTTGAGCAAGCAGCTACCTCCTAGTTACTTTTTATTGCGGGAGAGCTTGCAGAAAGTTGATTCAATGTATGCAAGCAATGAGATAACTCCAAGAGATGCCACACAAAACAAAAACCAATGTAACTATACTAATTTAGAATAGTCTAAACCAAATCGATATTATGCCGGTTTGAGTTTATTAGTCTCATCGTATTTTTGTCAAAATTTGACCACATATTTGACTAGCAAAATGTGAACCCATTGTTGCGGAACATAGCAGAATTCAAAAAATTTCCTACACTTCACCAAGATCAATCTAAGGAGTCATCTAGCAACGAGCATAAAGGAGTGCATCTACATACCCTTTGTAGATCGCGAGCGGAAGCGTTCGAAGGAACGTGAATGATGGAGTCGTACTCGTCGTGATCCTCGTCACCGATGATCCCAGCGCCGAACGGACGGCACCTCCGCGTTCAACACACGTACAGTACAACGACATCTCCTCCTTCTTGATCCAGCAAGGGGGGAGGAGAGGTTGATGGAGATCCAGCAGCACGACGGCGTGGTGGTGGATGCAACGGGAAAAGTTGAAGGGCTTCGCCGAGACCCTGCGGGAGGAGTAGGAGATGTAACGGGGGGGGGGAGAGGCGCCAGGGGCTGAGGTGCGGCTGCCCTCTCTCCCCCCCCACTATATATAGGGGGCCAGGGGGCACCGGCCCTAGGGGATCCAATCTCCTAGGGGGGTGGCTTGCCCCCCTAGCCTAGGGGTGCGCCCCCATCCCTAGGGTTTCAACCCTAGGCGCATGGGGGGAGGCCCATGGGGGGTGTGCTAGCCCACTAAGGGCTGGTCCCCCTCCCCTTACGGTCCACGGGGCCCTCCGGGATGGATGGCCCCACCCGGTGGACCCCCGGGACCCTTCCGGTGGTCCCGATACACTACCGGTGACCCCCTGAACTCTCCCGATGGCCGAAATTGGACTTCCTATATATCATTCTTTACCTCCGGACCATTCCGGAACTCCTCGTGATGTCCGGGATCTCATCCGGGACTGCGAACAACATTCGGGTTACCGTGTGCATATATCTCTCCAACCCTAGCGTCACCGAACCTTAAGTGTGTAAACCCTACGGATTCGGGAGACACGTAGACATGACCGAGACGACTCTCCAGTCAATAACCAACAGCGGGATCTGGATACCCATGTTGGTTCCCACGTGTTCCTCGATGATCTCATCGGATGAACCACGATGTCAAGGATTCACTTAATCCCGTATTCAATTCCCTTTGTCTATCAGTACGATACTTGCCCGAGATTCGATCGTCGGTATACCGATACCTTGTTCAATCTCGTCACGGCAAGTCTCTTTACTTGTTCCGCAATCCATCATCCCGTGACTAACTCATTAGTCACATTGAGCTCATTATGATGATGTCTTACCGAGTGGGCCCAAAGATACCTCTCCGTCATACGGAGTGACAAATCCCAGTCTCGTTTCGTGCCAACCCAACAGACACTTTCGGAGATGCCCGTTGCGTACCTTTATAGCCACCCAGTTACGTTGTGACGTTTGGCACACCCAAAGTATTCCTACGGTATCCGGGAGTTGCACAACCTCATGGTCTAAGGAACAGATACTTGACACTATAAAAGCTTAAGCATTACGAACTACATGATCTCGTGCTAGGCTTAGGATTGGGTCTTGTCCATCACATCATTCTCCTAATGATGTGATCCCGTTATCAATGACATCCAATGTCCATGGTCAGGAAACCGTGACCATCTGTTTTTCAACGAGCTAGTAACTAGAGGCCTACCAGGGACACGTTGTGGTCTATGTATTCACACATGTATCGCTGTTTCCGTACAATACAATTCAAGCATGAATAACAGACAATTATCATGAACAAGGAAATATAATAACAATACTTTTATTATTGCCTCTAGGGCATATTTCCAACAGTCTCCCACTTGCACTAGAGTCAATAATCTAGTTATATTGTGATGAATCGAACACCCATAGAGTTCTGGTGTTGATCATGTTTTGCCCGTGGAAGAGGTTTAGTCAACGGATATGCGACATTCAGATCCGTATGCACTTTACAAATATCTATGTCTCCATCTTGAACATAATTCCGGATGGATTTGAAACGGCGCTTGATGTGCTTGGTCTTCTTGTGAAACCTGGGCTCCTTGGCAATGGCAATAGCTCCAGTGTTGTCACAGAAGAGAGTCATCGGGCTTGACGCGCTTGGAATGACTCCTAGGTCGGTGATGAACTCCTTCATCCAGACTCCTTCCTGTGTTGCTTCGCAAGCAGCTATGTACTCCGCTTCACATGTAGAATGCGCCACGACGCTCTGCTTGCAACTGCACCAGCTGACTGCTCCACCATTCAAAATATACACGTATCCGGTTTGTGACTTAGAGTAATCCAGATCTGTATCAAAGTTAGCATCGACGTAACCCTTTACGACGAGCTCTTCGTCACCTCCATAAACCAGAAACATATCCTTAGTCCTCTTCAGGTACTTTAGGATGCTCTTGACCACTGTCGAGTGTTCCATACCGGGATCACTTTGGTACCTCCCTACCAAACTTATGGCAAGGTTCACATCGGGTCTGGTACACAGCATGGCATACATAATAGAACCTATGGCTGAGGCATAGGGGATGACACTCATCTTTTCTCTATCTTTTGCCGTGGTCAGGGACTGAGCTGTGCTCAATCTCACACCTTGCAAAACAGGCAAGAACCCCTTCTTGGACTGGTCCATATTGAACTTCTTCAATATCTTGTCAAGGTATGTTCTTTGTGAAAGACCAATGAGGCGTCTCGATCTATCTCTATAGATCTTGATGCCTAATATATAAGCAGCTTCTCCAAGGTCCTTCATTGAAAAACTCTTATTCAAGTAGGCCCTTATGCTCTCCAAGAATTCTATATCATTTCCCATCAGCAGTATGTCATCCACATATAATATGAGAAATTCTACAGAGCTCCCACTCACTTTCTTGTAGATACAGGCTTCTCCCCAAGTCTGTATAAAGCCAAACGCTTTGATCACATCATTAAAGCGAATATTCCAACTCCGAGATGCTTGCACCAGCCCGTAGATCGAGCGCTGGAGCTTGCATACCTTGTTAGCATTCTGTGGATCGATAAAACCTTCCGGTTGCATCATATACAGTTCTTCCTTGAGGAAGCCATTAAGGAATGCCGTTTTGACGTCCATTTGCCATATCTCATAATCATAGAATGCGGCAATCGCCAACATGATTCGGACGGACTTTAGCATCGCTACGGGAGAGAAAGTCTCGTCGTAGTCAATCCCTTGAACTTTTCGATAACCCTTAGCGACAAGCCGAGCCTTATAGATGGTCACATTACCATCCGCGTCTGTCTTCTTCTTAAATATCCATTTATTTTCTATGGAGTGCCGATCATCAGGCAAGTCCACCAAAGTCCATACTTTGTTTTCATACATGGATCCTATATCGGATTTCATGGTTTCGAGCCATTTGTTGGACTCCGAGCCCGCCATCGCTTCTTCATAGTTCGAAGGTTCACCATTGTCTAACAACATGATTTCCATGACAGGGTTGCCGTACCACTCTGGTGCGGAACGTGTCCTTGTGGACCTTCGAAGTTCAGTAGTAACTTGATATGTATCTTCATGATCATCATTAACTTCCTCCCCCGTCGGTGCAGGCACCTCAGGAACAACTTCCTGCGCTGCACTACTTTCCGGTTCGGGAGGGGTGACTATCACCTCTTCAAGTTCTACTTTCCTCCCACTCACTTCTTTCGAGAGAAACTCTTTCTCCAGAAAAGATCCATTCTTGGCAACAAAGACCTTGCCTTCGGATCTGAGGTAGAAGGTGTACCCAATCGTTTCCTTTGGGTATCCTATGAAGACGCATTTTTCTGATTTGGGTTCGAGCTTCTTAGGTTGAAGTTTCTTGACATAAGCATCGCAACCCCAAACTTTCAGAAACGACAGCTTAGGTTTCTTGCCAAACCAGAGTTCATACGGTGTCGTCTCAACGGATGTCGACGGAGCCCTATTTAAAGTGAATGCGGCAGTCTCTAAAGCATAACCCCAAAAAGATAGCGGTAAGTCGGTGAGAGACATCATAGATCGCACCATGTCCAACAGAGTACGATTTCGAAGTCGGACACACCATTACGCTGAGGTGTTCCGGGCGGTGTCAATTGTGAAACAATTCCACAGTTCCTTAGGTCCGTGCCAAATTCATGACTTAAATATTCACCCCCACGATCCGATCGTCAGAACTTTATTTTTTTGTCACGTTGATTCTCAACCTCATTCTGAAATTCCTTGAACTTTTCAAAGGTCTCAGACTTGTGTTTCATTAAGTAGACATACCCATTTCTACTCAAGTCATCTGTGAGGATGAGAACATAACGATAGCCTCCGCGAGCTTCAACACTCATTGGACCGCACACATCGGTGTGTATGATTTCCAATAAGTTGGTCGCTCGCTCCATTGTTTCGGAGAACGGAGTCTTGGTCATCTTGCCCAAGAGGCATGGTTCGCACGTGTCGAATGATTCATAATCAAGAGACTTTAGAAGTCCATCTGCATGGAGCTTCTTCATACGTTTGACACCAATATGACCAAGGCGGTAATGCCACAAGTATGTGGGACTATCATTGTCAACTTTACATCTTTTGGCATTCACACTATGAATATGTGTATCATCACGTTCGAGATTCATCAAAAATAAACCATTGACCAGCGGGGCATGACCATAAAACATATCTCTCAAATAAATAGAACAACCATTATTCTCGGATTTAAATGAGTAGCCATCTCGCATCAAACGAGATCCAGATACAATGTTCATGCTCAAAGCTGGTACTAAATAACAATTATTAAGGTTTAAAACTAATACCGAGGGTAGATGTAGAGGCAGCGTGCCGACGACGATCACATCGACCTTGGAACCATTCCCGACGCGCATCGTCACCTCGTCCTTCGCCAGTCTCCACTTATTCCGCAGCTCCTGCTTTGAGTTACAAATGTGAGCAACTGCACCGGTATCAAATACCCAGGAGCTACTACGAGCGCTGGTAAGGTACACATCAATAACATGTATATCACATATACCTTTGACGTTGACGGCCTTCTTGTCTGCTAAGTATTTGGGGCAATTCCGCTTCCAGTGACCCGTTCCCTTGCAATAAAAGCACTCAGTCTCAGGCTTGGGTCCATGCTTTGGCTTCTTCCCGGTAGCTGGCTTACCGGGCGCGACAACTCCTTTGCCGTCCTTCTTGAAGTTCTTCTTACCCTTGCCCTTCTTGAACTTAGTGGTTTTATTCACCATCAACACTTGATGCTCTTTCTTGATCTCCACCTCCGCTGATTTCAGCATTGAATACACCTCGGGAATGGACTTCTCCATCCCTTGCATATTGAAGTTCAACACGAAGCTCTTGTAGCTAGGTGGGAGCGACTGAAGGATTCTGTCAACGACCGCTTCGTCTGGGAGATTCATTCCCAACTGAGACAAACTGTTGTGCAACCCAGACAACTTGAGTATGTGCTCGCTGACAGAACTATTTTCCTCCATCTTACAGCTGTAGAATGCGTTGGAGACATCATATCTCTCAACTCGGGCATGAGCCTGGAAAACCATTTTCAGCTCTTGGAACATCTCATATGCTCCGTGGTGCTCGAAACGCTTTTGGAGCATCGATTCTAAGCTGTAGAGCATGCTGCACTGAACCAGGGAGTAGTCATCACAACGCGACTGCCAAGCATTCATAACATCTTGGTTTGCCGGGGCGGGAGCGCCACCTAGCGGTGCTTCTAGGACATAAGTTTTCTTGGCAGCTATGAGGATGATCCTCATGTTACGGACCCAATCCGTATAGTTGCTACCATCGTCTTTCAGCTTGGTTTTCTCTAGGAACGCGTTGAAGTTGAGGGTAACATGAGCGTGGGCCATTTGATCTACAAGACATATTGTAAAGTATTTAGACTAAGTTCATGACAATTAAGTTCATCTAATCAAATTTAATGAACTCCCACTCAGATTGACATCTCTCTAGTCATCTAAGTGATACATGATCCGAATCGACTAGCCCGTGTCCGATCATCATGTGAGACGAACTAGTCATCAATGGTGAACATCTTCATGTTGATCGTATCTTCTATACGACTCATGTTCGACCTTTCGGTCTTCCGTGTTCCGAGGCCATGTCTGTACATGCTAGGCTCGTCAAGTAAACCCTAAGTGTATTGCGTGTGTACATCTGGCTTACACCCGTCGTATGCGAACGTTAGAGCCTATCACACCCGATCATCACATGGTGCTTCGGAACAACGATCCTTAGCGACGGTGCACAGTTAGGGGAAACACAATTCTTGAAATTTTTAGTGAGAGATCATCTTATTTACTACCGTCGTTCTAAGTAAACAAGATGCATAAACATGATAAACATCACATGCAATCAAATAAAGTGACATGATATGGCCAATATCATTTTGCTCCTTTGATCTCCATCTTCGGGGCACCATGATTATCTTTGTCACCGGCATGACACCATGATCTCCATCATCATGATCTCCATCATCGTGTCTTCATGAAGTCGTCTCGCCAAATATTACTTCTACTACTACGGCTAACGTTTAGCAATAAAGTAAAGTAATTACATGGCGTTATTCAGTGACACGCAGGTCATACAATAAATAAGACAATTCCTATGGCTCCTGCCGGTTGTCATACTCAGCGACATGCAAGTCGTGATTCCCTATTACAAGAACATGATCAATCTCAAACATCACATATATCATTCATCACATCTTCTCGGCCATATCACATCACATAGCACATGCTGCAAGAACAAGTTAGACGTCCTCTAATTGTTGTTGCAAGTTTTTACGTGGTTGCTATAGGTTTCTAGCAAGAACGTTTCTTACCTACGCCAAAACCACAACGTGATATGTTAATTTCTATTTACCCTTCATAAGGACCCTTTTCATCGAATCCAATCCGACTAAAGTGGGAGAGACAGACACCCGCCAGCCACCTTATGCAACTAGTGCATGTCAGTCGGTGGAACCAGTCTCACGTAAGCGTACGTGTAAGGTCGGTCCGGGCCGCTTCATCCCACGACGCCGCCGAATCAAGATTGGACTAGTAACGGCAAGAGAATTGAACAAAATCAACGCCCACAACTTGTTTGTGTTCTACTCGTGCAAGATGCTACGCAAAGACCTAGCTTAGATGCCACTGTTGGGGAAAGTAGCAGAATTCTAAAAATTTCCTACGCTTCACCAAGATCAATCTAAGGAGTCATCTAGCAACGAGCATAAAGGAGTGCATCTACATACCCTTTGTAGATCGCGAGCGGAAGCGTTCGAAGGAACGTGAATGATGGAGTCGTACTCGTCGTGATCCTCGTCACCGATGATCCCAGCGCCGAACGGACGGCACCTCTGCGTTCAACACACGTACGGTACATCGACGTCTCCTCCTTCTTGATCCAGCAAGGGGGGAGGAGAGGTTGATGAAGATCTAGCAGCACGACGGCGTGGTGGTGGATGCAACGGGAAAAGTTGCAGGGCTTCGCCGAGACCCTGCGGGAGGAGTAGGAGATGTAACGGGGGGAGAGGCGCCAGGGGCTGAGGTGCGGCTGCCCTCTCTCCCCCCACTAATATAGGGGGCCAGGGGGGCGCCGGCCCTAGGAGATCCAATCTCCTAGGGGGGGCGGCGGCCAAGGGGGGTGGCTTGCCCCCCAAGCCTAGGGGCGCCCCCACCCTTAGGGTTTCAACCCTAGGCGCATGGGGGGAGGTCCATGGGGGGTGCGCCAGCCCACTAAGTGCTGGTCCCCCTCCCCTTACGGCCCACGGGGCCCTCCGGGATGGGTGGCCCCACCCGGTGGACCCCCGGGACCCTTCTGGTGGTCCCGGTACACTACCGGTGACCCCCGGAACTCTCCCGATGGCCGAAACTGGACTTCCTATATATCATTCTTTACCTCCGGACCATTCCGGAACTCCTCGTGACGTCCGGGATCTCATCCGGGACTCCGAACAACATTCGGGTTACCGTGTGCATATATCTCTCCAACCCTAGCGTCACCGAACCTTAAGTGTGTAGACCCTACGGATTCGGGAGACACGTAGACATGACCGAGACGACTCTCCGGTCAATAACCAACAGCGGGATCTGGATACCCATGTTGGTTCCCATGTGTTCCTCGATGATCTCATCGGATGAACCACGATGTCAAGGATTCACTTAATCCCGTATTCAATTCCCTTTGTCTATCGGTACGATACTTGCCCGAGATTCGATCGTCGGTACACCGATACCTTGTTCAATCTCGTCACGGCAAGTCTCTTTACTCGTTCTGTAATCCATCATCCCGTGACTAACTCCTTAGTCACATTGAGCTCATTATGATGATGTCTTACCGAATGGGCCCAGAGATACCTCTCCGTCATACGAAGTGACAAATCCCAGTCTCGGTTCGTGCCAACCCAACAGACACTTTCGGAGATACCGGTTGCATACCTTTATAGCCACCCAGTTACGTTGTGACGTTTGGCACACCCAAAGTATTCCTACGGTATCCGGGGGTTGCACAACCTCATGGTCTATGGAACAGATACTTGACACTAGAAAAGCTTAAGCATTACGAACTACACGATCTCGTGCTAGGCTTAGGATTGGGTCTTGTCCATCACATCATTCTCCTAATGATGTGATCCCGTTATCAATGACATCCAATGTCCATGGTCAGGAAACCGTGACCATCTGTTGATCAACGAGCTAGTAACTAGAGGCTTACCAGGGACACGTTGTGGTCTATGTATTCAGACATGTATCGCTGTTTCCGTACAATACAATTCAAGCATGAATAACAGACAATTATCATGAACAAGGAAATATAATAACAATCATTTTATTATTGCCTCTAGGGCATATTTCCAACACCCATCTCACCAAAAAATATGTTGTTGAATTCGTATTTGAATGTATTTTTTTTTCAAAACGGAGGCAAAAGATTTGCCTCATCCATTAAATAAGAGGAGAATAGAGTTTGACAGTTTACAAGTACCCCTATAAATAAACGGCATGGCAATTACTCTCGTACAACAATACGCCCTAGTTTCATAGGTTGGCCTCAAGCAATATATTTTGAAGAAGAATAGGCGGTGGCGCACTCTTGTGGCGAAACATCCGGACGTTTCTCTCATTCCAAAGAGTCCGAGGGGACTAGTAAAATAAGACAAAGGCAGTGCTTTTTTAAAACCACGTCCTCCGTTAACTCATTGAAATGAGATCATTCTTACACAATCTCAACTAAATTATTTTTTTCCTTTCCCTACCCATACTCACATCTAATTAAATGCTGTCAAAAGTGATGTAATACATAGGTTGGATAAAATTAATATATTGAACCACTAAAGCACACGCCTATTGCAATGCACATGCAATTGGATAGTTTAGGTAAATGCGGCAAGGTCGATTTGTAGGGTGTGGAACATCTATCGCTCCCACTTCAATTTGGTGGTGTGATGTACTCCCTCCGTTCCTAAATATAAGTTTTTTTAGACATTTCAAATGAAAGACAACATACGGATGTATGTAGACATACTTTAGAGTATAGATTCACTCATTTTGCTTCGTATATAGTCATTTGATGGAATCTCTAGAAAGACTTATATTTAGGAACGGGGGGAGTAGAATGGATGGTCCGTTGGTATGCATACTTTCGTGGTGTTCCATGCCGTCTTTCCTATCGTGCACGACATGGTAGCTATCGACCCAAAAATCCTACACCTATGAACATGTATGTAAGATTTATGGTTCTACTCACTCCGTCCGGAAATACTTGTCATCAAAATGAATAAAAGGGAACGTATCTAGATATATTTTAGTTTTAGGTACATCATTTTTGTCCATTTTGATGACAAGTATTTTCGGACGGAGGGAGTACATTACATTCTCTTCTCAGCAATGAATTAAGAAAGGAAACCGTAACCAACGAATGTAACCTACAGATGTACCTACACTTGAAAACCATGTGTTTAGAAGTACTCCCTTCGTCCGAAAATACTTGTCATCAAAATGGACAAAAATGGATGTATCTTGAACTAAAATACATCTAGATACATCTCCTTTTATTCATTTTGATGACAAGTATTTCCGGACGGAGGGAGTACATGTGTACGGTTCATGTTTTGTTTTTTTGTGAAGAGCGGTGCGGTCAAAATTGCGTGTCAAGAAACGTGATACATGTGGTAAGCAATTCAAATAATTCAAAAATAAATCCAAACAATTCAGAAAAAAAAATGTGTAAAAGAGAGAACAAGGGCGAACGGATAATGCAGCCCCCATTTCGCAATCGAGGAGATGAGCCAGGATCTAGAACTAATGAATTCGCGTACGCGTGGAGACCGAAAAGTACCACACCTTCCTTCTGTCACCACATCGCTGTCGAATGCACAGTTGTCACACGTTTTTTTCCCGTGCAACAAACTAATGAGTTTCAGTCTCATCCAGCCATGCAATTATGCAAACAGATATGGTGTCTGTCAGAGGAGACAAGTCAAAAAGCGATTGAGGGGAAATGAACATAACCAAACAGATAATTATGTACTGTACATCTCAATCATAGTTATCTATTAGTACCTCCTTTCCGGTTTATAAGGCTTACGCGTATCCCTAGGTATATAATTTGACCAACATAAAATAAGTTGTATAGTCTAAAAATTACATCATTAGAAAGTAGAAGATCTGAAATTTCTAATGATATATTTGTACCTCCTTTCGTTACCGTGAATAGTCATCGCCTGATCTAGGTAGTACACATGTTCTTCTTATCGGTCCCACTGTGGCTTCGCCAATTTATGCATAATCTGAAAGCTACAGACGAATGTCCTGGGAACTTCTACAGTTACGTGTTTTCGTATGTACGTACAAATGTAGAACACTCATGGTGGTGTATTCGAGTGGACTCCCGGTTAATTATTTTGGCTGATTCTTATAGAATAGGACCTATCTCTAGCTTTTTTCAGAATCTTCAGCCCCCATTCTTCTTACTCCCTCCGTTCTGATTTACTTGTTGTGGTTTTAGTTCAATTTTGAACTAAAACCACGACGGGTAAATCGAAACGGAGGGAGTGCAATCCATGGCACAATACGATGCTCAATATTCTGTTCCCTGCTGGGAGAGAAGAAGAAAAAGACGGATGAGGCGTTTTCTGAGAAAAGGAAACGGAAGTGGTGGCCTAATATTTACCTAATAATAATAATAATAATAATAAAGAAAATTGAATTTCTGGTTGTACGTCACCAAAATTGCCCCAGAGTTGCGTATAAATTGCTCACTATGCCATCCGTAAGTTCAAAAACAATTCAGTTTTATTTATTTCGAAAGTCGACCTTGTGAATTGTTTTATAGAACCAACACCCATTGTTAAATAAACACATGGCAACTAGTGCAGTGGCCAAAGGCTACTCCTCCCACGCAGAAGATTGGGGTTCGATCCCCAACTCAGTCGATTTTTGCACTCCTTTTTTCTCACGCACGTACGTCCCTGTTTTCTTTTATTTCGCGTTTCTTTTTTTTTCTTTGCTCATTCTGTTTTCTTCTTTCCTTCTTTAAATTAATTCGATTTTCTAAATTTTAAAAGATTGTGAAATTTGAAGAAAAAAATATGAATTCGAAACCATAAAATTTCGCGGTCTCAATTTTTTTGAGGATTTTACAAAAATGTTTAAAATTATATAAAAAATGACAATTTGAAAACAAATGTCAGGAAATAAACATCGTGTTGATGATTTTGAAAAACTGACAGTGTTTTCCAACATATTCGTGCATCTGGAAGAAAAAGTCCATGAAATTTTACAAAATATTAAAAAATATCATTTTTTTTGCGAATTTCAAAATTTGTTCCCCAATTTCAAAAAAGTTCATCGACTGAAAAATTATTTGCCGAGTCAAAACAGGTTAATGAATTTGAAAGCTATTCATGCATTTCATGAAATATTTGTGAATTTGAAAAAATGGCCAAATTTTTAAAAATTGTTTACCGAGTAACGAAATGTTCATAAATTCAAAAAATGTTCATGCATGTCAAAAAGTGTTCATCTAACCAAAATGAATTTCAAAATTTGTTTCCCAATTTAAAAAAGTTCATCGATTGAAAATTGTTTGCTGAGTCAAAACAGGTTAATGAATTTGAAAGCTATTCATGCATTTCAAGAAATATTTGTGAATTTTAAAAAATGGCCAAATTTTTATAAATTGCTTACCGAGTAACGGAATGTTCATAAATTCAAAAAATGTTCATGTATGTCAAAAAATGTTCATCTAAACAAAAAATATTTTTTAATTTTAGAAAAATGGCCATTTACAAAAATGTTTGTCGATTCAAAAACCTATTAGCCGATTCAAAAATCTTTTGTGTCTAAAATTTTATTAGTTGTTGGAAAGTCTTTAAATGTGTAGGCATTATAGTTCGTAGTCGATGAGATTTCTTTAAAAAGTTTTAAACATTCCTTTGCGCGACGCAATGACAAGTGTGTCATGCAGTGGCAAGCTCATTGTCAAGGGATTTACCACGTTGAATATATTGCGATCGCGTGGACATCGCGTCCATAATCAGTGAGGGTGTGAATAAAGATATGTGGCAACATGGTGAGCCAAAGTGTTACAATAGAGGACACTCATATTTTAAGGATTGAGTGATACCCGTTTGACTAGCGTGCAATTTTTTTATCTCCCGTTGCAACGCACGGGCATACTTGCTAGTACCTTCTAAAAAGGCCCTGGGTTAGTTGCACCATTAGTGTTTGGGCCATTATAGCCTTCTCCAAGTCCACTCAAGAGCCTGCCCGGCCCGGTTTAACTATTAGTAGCCCACACACCATTTCCTCGCACATTTTTCCGCTTTCCTCCATCGCTGGAAACGACCACGATGGCGTCTTTCTGCCGCTCCGCCGCCGCCGCGGCCAGGTCGGCTGCGCTCCGCTCCAAGTCCCGGATCGCGAGCCCGTTCCCGGCGACGAGGTCTCCCGTTGCCGCTCCTCGCCTCCGCAGGTCATTCCTGAAATCCCCAACCGTTGTGTCGTCCCACCACTAAACTTGCTCGAAAGATGTTCCCAGAGGTTTTCAATCCTGCTGCTCCTTCTCTCAGGTCCACGGTGAAGATGCTGGCGGGCGCGGAGTCGCTGATGCCGCTCCACAGCGCGGTGGCTGGCGCGCGGCTACGGTCGTGCATCGCCGCTGACTCCTCCTGCTGGAGCTGCCTCTCCCAAGGTGAAGTCCACCCCCAACATCCAGTTCGTTGCGTTTCTGTTACAATTGAATGTGAAGTTGTGCTAGTTTGATTGGGTGTGGTTGTGATGATGATTTTATACTACCTAATGCTGGAATTGCAATGCTTTGTTTCCCGAGAGACTAGTCAGCTATGATGTGTTATGTTGTGGGATATGATATTTCTGCGCAATTTTTGTTAGCTTGTGCGCATAAGATATATCATTAGTTCGCTATATTGGTGTGACCGTGTCGTAAAGCTTTGGGTTTATCAGTTTATGTATGTCGCTGCTCTATGGATTCCAGTTGGCCTTGGAGAGCATTGCCATGCTTATCCATGGTAAATTATAAATTAGGTGTGAATATTTCCGTCTCTATGCCTGTGTATGTTATGTTTATGTACTTGGCAAGCTAAGCACCATTGTTTGTTGGCAAGAAAGAGCAAATTATTGATTGATCAGTCTGTTGCCTTTAGCTGGAATGTAGTATAGCTTTTCATTGTCTAATTGTGCTTGTTCCTGCACAAGGGCTTTAGCCAAATATGTACAGCTTTTCATTGTATGTTGGAGAAGACAATGTTGCAGAATTATGGTGCCCATTTTTCTTCTACTTTAATGCTGTTTTCTGATCCGAAGAGTCAGTTTCCAAAATTCACCCTCGGCAGAAAGAAAGCTATTCAGTTTGGCTATATGAAAATTATATCACTAGTTTCTTAAAGTTATTCATAATGTTATAATTTATACTAACGTATATGCTGTGTAATGAACAAAAGTGTCTCCCAGAACTGTGGAAACTGAAAGTATGTTACTCCCTCCGTTTTAAAATAAGTGTCGTGGTTCTAGGTCAAATTTCATTATAGTAGAAAACTGAAAAAATGGAGTAAATCATTTAAAAAAGAATAGAGGGAGTAACTTTCAGTATATAATGCCTCAATTGCATACTTGTTGTTCACTTACAGTTTCAACATTCTGATTTCTGTTTTGGTAATCATCCTGGTAGGTTTGATCAAGCGCATCTGATCATGGCTAGGAGCGTAATGTTGAAGAGCATGGATCACTTGTTCCTGTGTCATTTTCAAGATATTTTCTTTCGTCTCTGAAGAATAGGATATGTCAGTGTGTATTAATCAAAATTTGTTGAAAAAGTTGCAGATCTAATCTGCTCACAACTATTGTTTAATTTCACTCTATGCAATAACAGAGTTATCGCAGTTCCTTCACGTAATGCTCGTTTTGTGGACACCTTGAATCTTAACACTGGTGGTATTCCGTTGTTTGTCGTGTCCCAGCCTTGCGTGTATATTGGGTGGGTCGTTTGTGTGTTTATCATCTTATGCGTGTCATTCCTACAAGACAAAAACACCTACAAATTGAAAAACTCCAGGTCAAAATCCTACAGTGATGTTTACTATTCCTGTTGTTTATTTATTGTTCTTCATTGGTTGGTTTCTGATATTCAGTAAGGAGCCGTCTCTTTTTCTTCTTCTCTTCTCATCGAGCTTTGTTGTTTTGTTTTGATACAACGCATTAGACTTTGCTCTTCCTCGGTGACGAAGGCTGAAGAGGTGGGCATCCTACTAGGAACAGCACTCAGGATGGATCTTGTTTATCTGTTAGACGCTCGGTTTGGCGAGTCCCATGGCTACAGAGATACTGAACTTTGTTTGGTGACTCGGTGTTCGGGTGCGTTCTTTAACTAGTAGGGTTTCCTGGTGGCTGAAATGTCCTTTTCTCTGTATCTGGTGCCTAATCTGAACATGAGTTTCGTTCTTCATGGAGACAAAAGCTGAAGTTTCTACTTCATCCTGATCACGCGGTCACCACTCTTTGTTATTTTCCTAAGAATAAAAATCTCATGCTGACAGACCAGGTTATTTTTTCTGCCGGCTTGCCATTATTATTCAGTGATTATGGTTAGTTAAGTTAGCAGACTGCAGCAGGTTTATTGTTTTCTACTCCCTCCGTAAACTAATATAAGAGCGTTTAGGTCACTATCTTAGTAATCTAAATGCTCTTATACTAGTTTACAGAGGGAGTATTTGGCCGGCTTATGTTTGTCCTACGTAATTACCTGTTCCTTTGCCGGCCTACCTGTCCCCTCACATCGAATCAATAATCCGTCCAAATTTCCCCAATTGGAGAAGTAAGGACGCGGTACTACTTAACGAGTGAGCTGATCCATTCTCTTATCTTTACGTGCTATCTCCCAATTCTGCCATTTACCAGCTAACAGCATCGGCGATGGCCAAGATCACAGGAACAGCCATATGTGCTCTCTTCATCTTCTTCTCCTTGGCTTGCTGCCTGCCTCCTCTTGCTGTATCCTTGTCCTTCGACTACCCAACCTTCGGCTCGGAGGACCAGAAGGCCATCAGGATCGAAGGTAACGCTTCCTTCAGTGTCGGGCACATCGACATTAGCGCCAACAACTGGGACGTCCGTAAGAGCCAGGGGCGGGCATCGTACAGTGCCGCGCCAATGTTGCTGTGGGACAAGCACACAGGCGAGGTGACCAGCTTCACCACCAGCTTCTCCTTCATCATCAAGCCCAAGTTCAACAGCAGCAGGGGGGCTGGCATGGCGTTCTTCCTTGCCAGCTACCCTTCGAGCTTACCGACTGGGTCAGCAGGTTACTACAACCTCGGTCTCACCAACCAAAAAGATGGTGCTATGGCGGCAGGCGACAACCGGTTCGTGGCGGTGGAATTCGACACCTCCAATGAGACCGAGGTATCAGATCCCGACACCACTTTGGACCACGTTGGCATTGACATCAACTCGTTAAAATCGGTGAAAACATTGCCCCTGCCAAACTTCAGCCTCACTGGAAACATGACTGCCGCAGTCCAGTATGACAACATTTCAAGTATCATGTCTGTCACACTATGGCTTGGTGATGGCCATGGCCCGGATTACAGCCTTAGCTCCAAGGTTGATCTCAAGAGCGCATTGCCGGAGCTGGTTGCGGTTGGCTTCTCGGCATCGACGGGCAAATCCGTTGAGCTGCATCAATTGCTTTCTTGGCACTTCAACTCCTCGCTGGAGGGCAAGACGGCAACAGTAGTAGCACCGCCGGTACTACCACCACCCTCCTTGAGAACTTCCAGTTCCGGAGTCATAGCGGGAGCTGTTGCTGGGGCATCGCTGTTCCTCGTGGTGTTCTTTGCCATGTCAGCCTTCTTGCTACGTCGTCGTCATACCAAGAAGAGGGAGGCAAAGGAGGAGGATATGGACTCAGAAGGCGAGGTGATCATGGAGATGGAGTTCGGGACGGGGCCAAGGAGGTTCCCATACCGGCAACTCACCAATGCGACAAGGAACTTTGCAGCGGAGGAGAAGCTCGGGCAAGGTGGCTTCGGCGCAGTGTACAGAGGCCACCTGAGGGAGCTTGGCCTCGCCGTGGCCATAAAGCGATTCTCCAAGGAGTCATCCATGCAAGGGAGAAAGGAGTACACGTCGGAGATCAATGTCATCAGCCGGCTGCGCCACCGGAATCTGGTGCAGCTTGTGGGCTGGTGCCACAACCATGATGAGCTCCTGCTGGTTTACGAGCTCATGCCCAACCGTAGCCTCGACATCCATCTCCACGGCAAGGGCACCTTTTTGACATGGGCAATGAGGTAACATCTTAGTTGCACGGTGTTCATCTTAACGTCAATTTGGCAAGTATGCGTCTCTTGGAGCTCATGGATGGATGTTCACTGCAACAGGATGAAGATAGTCCTCGAGCTTGGCTCTGCACTGCTCTACCTCCACGAGGAATGGGAGCAATGCGTGGTGCACCGGGACATCAAGCCCAGCAACGTGATGCTGGACGAGTCCTTCGTTGCCAAGCTAGGCGACTTTGGGCTCGCGAGGCTCATCGACCACGCCGTCGGGATGCAGACAATGACCATAGTATCGGGTACGCCGGGCTATGTGGACCCACAGTGCCTGATCACTGGCCGGGCAAGCTCCGAGTCCGACGTGTACAGCTTTGGCGTGGTCCTGCTGGAGGTAGCGTGCGGGAAGAGGCCGATGAGCACGTCCGCTAACAAGCAGGGCGTCTCCCGGCTGACCGAGTGGGTCTGGGACCTGTACGGCCAGGGAGGTGTTCTTGAGGCGGTCGACGAGCAGCTAAACGGGCAGTACGACGAAGCAGAGGTGGATCGTGTGATGGCTGTCGGGCTCTGGTGCGCGCACCCGGACCCGAGCGCGCGGCCGTCCATCAGAACGGCTATGACCACACTGGTGTCGAAGGATCCCAAGCAGCTGCCCGTGCTGCCGGCCAAGATGCCCGTGCCCACGTACGCGCCGCCGATGGCCCCATGGGACGGCCAGTCTTCGTCTACTGGGTTGTCGATGTCCACCGTGACGCGGTCGTCGACGACGAGCGGCTACACGGGGCCAGCGCCAATGGTGACACCCAGGGCATGAGCACCGGCAGGTCCATGTGGAGATCTCTTTGTGGCGGATCTGAACAGAAATGTCTCTGTTCTTCAGGGCTCCATCGTGAGCTGAAATGTCAAGCATGACCAAAGATTTAGGGTCCGTTTGGTTCCTCGGCAAAATTGGTTATAGCCTCGCTAGGCAAGGACCAGTGTTTGGTACTGAAGAAAAAATCTGGCTTTTAAGGGCCAGCTAGCCTCACTAGGCCAGTAGGCCAGAATAAACCCGCCCAGCAAGGAGAGCCAAACCGGCTCGCTCTCAACAGCAAATCTCCTGGCGCAAAAAAATTCCACCACGAGACACCGCACGTAACTGCCAGCAAAACCAATGCATCCAAACGCACATCTTACGGCAAGGCTGGCAAAGCCGAGCTAGGCTAGTGTAGCTATTCACCCGGCAATGCAACTAAACGTGTCGAATGCTCATGACTTCTCGAGTTGTATCATAAACGACGATGTGTGTTTTATCTTCACAACTTGCGTTGCTCCTTCCAGAGAAGGAACAGAGTTAGAGCATCTCCAGTTCTCTTTTGAGGAGTTAACCCGCCTTTGGTCGAACTCCTAGTTTGCTTGGTTGCTCAAAGTTTTTGGGAAAGACATCTGTCGGCTCTCAATTTTGAGTGTTCGAAAAAATTGGTAGCAAAAGGTTCCCTCAAGATTCTCTCTCTCTGATGCAGAGTCAACGGGCCGGATTAGGGGCATTCGGGTGGCTCCTGATGCATCACCGGTGACCCACCTCCTCTTCGCTGACCACTCTCTTCTCCTAATAAAGGCCATGGAAGATAGTGTGTTGACGGCCAACAATATTCTGGAGGTATATGAGCAGGAATCTGGACAAACAATAAACCGGAACAAGTCTGCGATTCTCTTTAGTAAGAACACGCCACGCCAGCAGAAGGATCTCCTGCTGCAGTTACTCGGGTTGCATAGTGAAGGGCATCATGGGAAGAACCTCGGCTCGCTGTGCTACGTTGGCAGGTCAAAGCAAAGTTGTTTTGAATACATTCGTGACAGAATATGAGAGCTGCTACAAGGATATAAAGTTTTTTAAAACGGAGGCAAAAGATTTACCTCATCGATTAATTAAACAGAGGAGAATTGACCAGTTAATTAATGAAAAACCAGACGAAAACCGATATAATCGACCGTATGCGGACTACTCACGGAGCATCCAACCCCATAAGCACAAGATCAGTCTAACGACCATAACCAACACGCAACAACCACCACCCCCACATGTCTACAACGCAAAGAAACATCCAACGAGAATACCTCGGCCGAAAACCATACACACCACCAAATCCATGAAAAACAAGCCAGTCCCTAAGGATGATCCAAGAAACAGATGACCATCCATTAAGCAGTTATGGACGCCTTTTCTGTGGCGTCACTCTTCTTGCTTTTGCTTATAAGAGCCTTTTCCACAATGGTCCTGCCAGATCCAGAACAAGCCGCCTCCAAACGTTTGAGCAAGCTGTGAACCTCTATTTCGAAAAGAATCACATCAACCTTGTCATGCACGGTTTCCACCCGCCCAACGGTCACGTGCGATTGGGTGATGACATCATCAGAACCTCCATGTGCCTCTAAGGCCAAGCAGCTGGCTCAGCCCCAAAGGAGCAGGCGCCATCATACTAACCACATCAACATCATCCACCACAACAACCTCTGGCGTAATGGACTCGAAGGCCTCCAATTGCTCGCATGACGGAGGCGAAAACTGCCCCTTGCACAAGGTTGTTGGCAAGTCCACCTTCAGTTGCCCCACAGACAGTGGAGGAGTCGGTTCCCTATACAGCTCTAGAAGCTCGGGCATGATCTGTAGCACCGGAGTAACAACCACATCGATGCATGAACCCACGTATGCCATGGCTTAACCAAGGATATAAAGTAAAGTTGTTGTCAAGGAAGGGCAAAGAAGTCTTGGTTAAAACCCTGGCTCAGGCTATACCCACGTATGCCATGGCAAAAAATGTGGCTGCAACTTTTCTTTGTGGAAAATGTGGCTGCACCTCTAGCAACTGAACTGCCCTGGGAAGGTACATCACTTTATGTGAAGATTGACCCATAATAGCCATCCTTTGCTGTGAAACGTGGAGCATATTGGAGTTGAGCTGGACACAAGTTGCGGGGTGTGACATCGACTGCCGGAGAACGGAGGGCATTTGTTTCTGCGTTGCAAAGAGGTAAAGAACATGTGGAGTGCATGTGATCTCGAGGATGTTCGTCGAAGCCTGCTTGGATGCCAAACACCTCGCCGGCTGCTGGAGGAGCTCTTTCGTATGCCTAAGGATGAAAAAATTAGAGCGATTCGCCTCCTGTGGTTATGGTAGACGGAGAGGAACAAAGCAAATCATAACCAAACCCGAGCATTAGTGGAGGAGTTCCAATCTTCAGTTACCAGACATGTCATTGAATGGCGTGAATACAATGCAAAACCTGTACAGCCAAATGTGCAGAGGATTCAGAAATGGGTCAAGCTAGCTCTGGATGTGGTTAAAATCAACATTGATGCAGCTTTCAGTGGCTTGTCACAACCTGGTGGTTGGGAGTGCATTGCTCGGGACCATGTTGGAGACATCCTCTTCGCAGCCGCCGGAGTGCTGGAAAACACGTCCGATGCTCTTCATGTTGAAGCTTCTACCCTGCTGCATGCGGTCCGGTTTGCTTAAGACCATGGCATGGGTCATGTTGTTTTTGAGACTGATTGCTTGGTTATAATGCAGGCCATCTGTTATGACAGGCATAGGGGCTTATCCCAGTGGGTTATGGCCCAGGTATCTTAATTAGGGGCTTAGCCCAATTATCTTATCGTATTAGGATCGTTTGCTTAGGAGTCAAGTAAACCTCTCTATATAAGGAGAGGAGATGTATCAATCTAATCAAGCAAGAAGCAATCATAATTTGCTCGGCTTCGCAAAGGAAGCCGGGAGACCTAAACCCTAGTCACCTCCTGCCTTCGCCGCCGCTGCTTCGGTCGCAAGGACGGCGCCACGCCGCCGGCCGCCGCGCACGAGCCCTCGTCCTTCCCCCCTCCTTCCCCTACAACCTACGCCCTAGATCCGGTAGGGCCCTAGCTCCTACCAATTTGGTATCCACAGACTCAGGCTCGATCATGTCTTCGTCAACGCCAACGCCGCCGCTGCCAGTCATCACCACCGCACCGCCGACCACCGCCGGTTCCCCACTGCTGCCGGCCCCGGTCACCGTCAACATCGCCGGTTCCCCCACGCCGCCAGCCCCGGTCACCTCCGCTGCGCCGACAACCGCCGTTTTCACGCCGGAAGAAGTCACCAGCATCTTGCGGGATCTCGTGACGGCCGTCCAGGGCATCCATCTGTACCTGGCCAGGCCGCCCGCACCTCCGCCGGCTGCGACTACCGCAGCCTACGGCCACCACGCGCTGCCGTGGCCATCCTAGGGCACCACTGCAATGGGCGGGCCACCGCTGCCGTCGTTCCAAGCGGGGCACCCCAGCGGGCCGCCTCCTCCGCCGCTGCACCTGCCCTGGTATTCGGTACCCGCGGCGATCGCAGGGGCCCATCTGTCGTTCCAGCCGCCGCCCGCCCCAGTGCCATCCTGGCCACAGTGGCCCACGCCGGTTCTCGCGGCACCATCCGGGCCCGCCCCAGCACCGCAGTGGCCGCACTGGCCCGCGACGACCCCAGCCGCGCCAACCGCGCCGCCTGCGCCTGTCCAGCTCCGAACTGGGCCAGTCCACACCGGGAGGCCTCCCGATCCAGTAGGTCCGGTTTTCGCCATCACCGTCCCAGATCCCGGCCTGGCTAACCGGGACGTCGCCACCACCAGTTTACACGGAGGCCGTGGACCCACCGGTACCCACGCAGCAGTCTGGGGCATGTCCGTCTCCGCGGCGGCCTATGACAGTCTCCTGATGGGCCTCGAACCCCTTGTTGGTTACCCCAAGTGGAAGGTGTAAGATGCAGTATGTAGAAGTTTTTTCCCTTAGCAAAGATGCCAAGGATCGAATCCCCAGAGACTCCTAGGTTCAACAAGTAGGTGTCAACTGCTACGGCGCCAGATAGTAGCAATCAACGTGGACCTGCACACAGATACAAATAACTTCGCTCCCAACGAGTACAGAGAGGTTGTCAATCCCTCCGGCCTTGTAGTTCACAAAGGATTAAAAGCAATGATAGTAGTGATAGATAGTGTTTTGCAATAGTAAATAATAAGGAAAAGTAAATAGTGGATGTGATCAATGATGGTAATATGGACCGGAGTCTCATGATGTTCACTAGTGATGTCTCTCTCCCAAAAGACGATAAAACAGCTATGTGAGGTAAACAAATTACAGCTGGGCAATTGACAGGACCACGAACGCAAACCAATGCTGACTACATTGCAAGAAAGGTTGAGGTTCAAAGCATGGGCGGTACGCCAAAGTAAGTAGACCGAAATCCATCAATATCTACTACTAATCATCCACCTTGAGATATCTATCCAGAACATCTCGCTGGTATTAAGTTGCGAGTCCCACCCATAGTGTAAACTCAATGCAACAGACAACTGCATTAAAAGAACTTTGCGTAAAGTAAACAATCCTTGCACCCGCGGGCACAAGCACTGTTGTTTTCCCCCTTGTGGCAACAACACGTCCCCTAGACTCATGTTTCTGTCACTCAAGCTAGTCATCGAGGGGCATGAACCCACAATCGAGCATAACGTTCCCTCTTGGAGTCACTACCTACTACTTGGCCAAAGCAATAAATAACAACGGAGAACATGCAAGAATTACTTATGAACAAAAATATAAAAGAGGTGAATCAAATATATTACTCAAGATCAATCTGAAAATAATCTCATAATCCATCGGATTCTAGCAAACTCAACATAACAACAGCATAAGGATTACATAGGTGCCTCGATCATGTAGGGCAGCTCACGAGGACTAATTAGTGAAGCACAAGAACGGGAGGAGAACATCACATAGCTACTGGTCATGGACTCATGGTCCAAGGGAGACTACTCATGAGTCATCCGGGAGGCGTCCATGGTGGTGGAGAAGCTCCCGGTGGTGATCCTCCCCTCCGGCAGGGTGCCGGGAAGAGTTCTCCTGGTGCTCCCGATCTTGGAAGCGGCGGCGGCGGCGGAACAGAGATGGGATCGCGAAAAGAGTTCCTGTTCTGAGGGTTTCGGAGGACGCTTTAAATATATGCCAAAGGGGGGCATCGGGGAAGCTTCGGGGGGCCCAGGCGCCCCCCCGGCGCGGCCCAGGGGGGCGCGCCGCCAGGGCGCCTGGAGCCCTGGTGGCCCCCCCGGCTGTCCTTCGGACGCAAGGTTGTTTCCGAAATGCTGATTTTTTATATATTTTTTCTGGATTTTTCTGGGCAGTTCTCGTAACGTGAAAACCTGAAATACAAAAACAGCCGAAAACAGAAACTGGCACTGGGGTGCACTGGATTAGTAAGTTAGTCCAAATATGATCAAAAGTGTATGGAAGTGTATGAATATCATAGCAATATCACCCAAAAGTGGCATGGAGCAAGCAGAAATTATAGATACGTTTTGGACGTATCAACATCCCCAAGCTTAATTCCTGCTCGTCCTCGAGTAGGTAAATGATAACAAGAATAATTTCTGTGGTGACATGCTATTAACCATATAGGACTTTTTCATAGTCATATGACAAAAGCTTACTGAGACAATGATTCTATAGTAATTAAGTTGCCTCATGAGAAAATCACAAATGACTGAAAGTTTTACAATATGAAACTGAAACATCAAAAAGATTTGCAATGAACATGATGTGCAAATATGATAAAGTGATATCTAGCTTGCACCCTTTAGTGAAGCAAAACATAAATGCAGGGGCACCTTCAAGGTTTAAGTGATGACTAGATACAATCATTTCAGAATAAACGATATCACAATCATGCAAAAGACGATGCTACTTTGGGACAATGCACATTACACTCAGAATGACAATCATGCTCTCAGTAGTTGGTGCTTTAACATAAAAGTAAAAGAGAGGTTATGTGCAAGAACTTTTTATTTTGAAAACATGGAAGCAATTGTGTCAACGGTAGTAGTACTTCATATGTGTCATGCATAAGACATCCTATAAGTTGCAAGCCTCATGCATCGAATACCAATAGTGTTCGCACCTTGTCCTAATTAGCTCGGATTCCCATGGGTTATCACTGCATTACATATGTTTCAACCAAGTGTCACAAAGGGGTACCTCTATGCCACCTGTACAAAGGTTCAAGGAGATAAATCACATTTGATTTCTCGTTTTTGATAGATCTCAACTTGAGGACATCCATACCGGGACAACATAGAAAATAGATGATGGACTCCTCTTCAATGCATAAGCATATTCTCATAAGAGATTGAGGATTAATGTCCAAGCTAAAACTTCCACCATGATACATGGCTTTGGTTGGCGGCCCAATGTTCTTCTCTAACAATATGCATATTTATTCAACCCACGACAACCCTTACTTCAGACAAGACGAACATGCATAGCAACTCACATGATATTCAACAAAA
The DNA here is from genome assembly GCA_902687465.1 of Secale cereale. NCBI lineage: Eukaryota > Viridiplantae > Streptophyta > Magnoliopsida > Poales > Poaceae > Secale > Secale cereale. Next base: position 553,239,634 of record LR738715.1, on the reverse strand, counting down.
GTGTGACAGTTGATGGCGTCCCCAGAAACATGGTTACCGCTCAGCAAGCAACTTATAAGAAATAAGATACATAAGCAACATACTCTTTACCACAATAGTTTTTAAGCTACTTTCCCATGAGCTATATATTGCAAAGTTAGTTTGTAGTACAGGTGGAGGTTAGCAAAAGACTGGGAGCGACCAACTAAGAGAGCAATGACGGTCATAATCATGCAGAGCGACAAAGCAATATTGAATCAGGCATGGAAGTTATATCGCTACTCAGAAATAAAAGATCATCAAGGCTTGACAGACTTTCTTTACAGTCTTAAATATGCGTGAGCATACGCCAAGTCAATCAAAATAAATTCTCGAAGAAAGATATTACTAAACCATACCACATCATAGGCAAACAAACCATGTTGGTACTCCAATAACACATTGGGAACCCCCCAGCTATTTGAGATTAACCATAAGAAAACCTGAACTACTAAGCACCATTATGCAAGTAGCATCTTTATCATAGACACATTAACCAATGCAACGAAAGCAAACTCTCTTAATAAGGTGAGCATGATAATTAAAGAGAGTTCAAGCAACCAACTAAACAAAAGCTCTTTGAAAAGATAAGCATGAATACTAAGAGCAGAGCATGATAGTAGCTATTTAAAAGACAAAGAACACACACATCATAGATAGACATGAAAATTCTATGTTATGTTCTAGGTAGAGGTGGAGCGTGTTTCTCTCCCACATAAATAATGCTGAGTTCCGACTCGTTATGAAAAACTAAAAAGAAAACTAAAAGCAAGACGCTCCAAGCATAGCACATAACACATGAAGTGATAAAAGTATAGTGGAACGAAAGACGAACTGATAATGTTGATGGAGAAGGGGATGCACGGGGGCATCCCCAAGCTTAGACGCTTGAGTCTCCTTGAATATTTCTTGGGGGTGCACGGGGGCATCCCCAAGCTTGAGCGCTTGACACTCCTGAATCTTTTTATCATCTTCCCTCGCACACTTGAAAACTCCCTTCATACATAACTCATCATAATCTGATTAGCGAGGTTAGTACCCTTAATAAAATAATTATACCTTGCTGGAAATAAAGATATTCTTGAAGTTCTACTATTTCTCAAGATTGCCAAAAGGTTTTTGCAAATAAAAAGCAAGTTCTTGATTTGCAAAGTGAAGGAAAGGCAAAACAGGACATAATCTGTGAAAAACAGAACAGCAGGTAGTAATTGATCTGTTCGGGATACTTATGCAACTCAAATAAAAAAACTCAGAACAGATGCACGAAAGACAATTATATAGAGAACGCTGTAGAAAAAATTCAGACCAAAAAGATGATCTGGTGATTTTATACGAATTTTTCTATCCAAGGACAGAATCTGTTTCCTGGACAGCACCTCACAACTTTTGAACTTTCTAGCAATCAGAGGCTATACTTGGCACAAATATGAAAAGCAAAGATACAATGATGATGCTACAGCAGTAAACAACATCAAGACACAACAAAAGCAAAAAATTTATTCATGTGGGCTGCCTCCCAAAAGCGCTTTCTTTTATGCCTTTAAGCTAGGCATAATGCATAGAGGAATCAATAACCATCATAATAATCGGAGTTATATTTGGTTTCAAATGGTTCCTCAACAAGTTCATTCTTGTTCCTTCTAGGAAAGGGGTACACACCTTTTGCCTTCCCGCGTAAGCGGATTTGTCCCTTACCTATATCGATGAAGCCTTTAACTGCTCGGAGGAAGTCCCTTCCAAGCACTATATTTCCTTGGTTTGGCTCCATGATGAAGAAATCAATCATTGCAATCCCTTTAAGGAATTTAACTGGCACGTCTTTTATTCTTCCCTTCATCAAGTCTAGAGCATCCATTCTTTTCTCAATAGTAGCAAGTCTATCTATGATAGTATCAAAGTTGTGATCATAAACAAAGTAACTAGATAGACCATGTATAATTTCAAGAGCTCTAGCTTCATCACATTCTAGGAAATCTCCCTCAGCTATAATGTCAAGGGAGTGTTTACACCATTTAAAAAGACCATGGTAAAAATTTCTAAGCACAATTTTTATTGGTATCCAAGGCATAATTCTTCTATGTGCATCAGAAATTCTGTCCCATGCCTTCTTCATATTTTTTCCATCCCTTTGATTGAAATCTAGAACTTCTGATTCCCTCAAAGCACCAAATCCTAACATGTTTGGCTAAACAGAAAGGACTATTAATAAAAAGGCAAATAATTTTTTTGTGATTTTCAATAAAAGGATACTAAAGCAAAAAACTGAAAGGTAAACTAACAAGACTAAAAAGCAAAGGTAAAAGATAGCATGCAACTCCCCTATCCTGAAGAGTGGAGTCCCCGTCAACGGCGCCAGAAATTACTCCTTCATGGGCCTCGAACCCCTCGTTGGTTACCCCAAGTGGAAGGTGTAAGATGCAGTATGTAGAAGTGTTTTCCCTTAGCAAAGATGCCAAGGATCGAATCCCCAGAGACTCCTAGGTTCAACAAGTAGGTGTCAACTGCTACGGCGCCAGATAGTAGCAATCAACGTGAACCTGCACACAGATACAAATAACTTTGCTCCCAACGAGTACAGAGAGGTTGTCAATCCCTCCGGCCTTGTAGTTCACAAAGGATTAAAAGCAATGATAGTAGTGATAGATAGTGTTTTGCAATAGTAAATAATAACGAAAAGTAAATAGCGGATGTGATCAATGATGGTAATATGGACCGGAGTCTCATGATGTTCACTAGTGATGTCTCTCTCCCAAAAAACGATAAAATAGCTATGTGAGGTAAACAAATTACAGCTGGGCAATTGACAGGACCACGAACGCAAACCAATGCTGACTACATTGCAAGAAAGGTTGAGGTTCAAAGCATGGGCGGTACGCCAAAGTAAGTAGACCGAAATCCATCAATATCTACTACTAATCATCCACCTTGAGATATCTATCCAGAACATCTCGCTGGTATTAAGTTGCGAGTCCCACCCATAGTGTAAACTCAATGCAACAGACAACTGCATTAAAAGAACTTTGCGTAAAGTAAACAATCCTTGCACCCGCGGGCACAAGCACCGTTGTTTTCCCCCTTGTGGCAACAGCACATCCCCTAGACTCATGTTTCTGTCACTCAAGCTAGTCATCGAGGGGCATGAACCCACAATCGAGCATAACGTTCCCTCTTGGAGTCATTACGTACTACTTGGCCAAAGCAATAAATAACAACGGAGAACATGCAAGAATTACTTATGAACAAAAATATAAAAAAGGTGAGTCAAATATATTACTCAAGATCAATCTGAACATAATCTCATAATCCATCGGATCCCAGCAAACTCAACATAGCAACAGCATAAGGATTACATAGGTGCCTCGATCATGTAGGGCAGCTCACGAGGACTAATTAGTGAAGCACAAGAACGGGAGGAGAACATCACATAGCTACTGGTCATGGACTCATGGTCCAAGGGAGACTACTCACGAGTCATCTGGGAGGCGTCCATGGTGGTGGAGAAGCTCCCGGTGGTGATCCTCCCCTCCGGCAGGGTGCCGGGAAGAGTTCTCCTGGTGCTCCCGATCTTTGAAGCGGCGGCGGCGGCGGAACAGAGATGGGATCGCGAAAAGAGTTCCTGTTCTGAGGGTTTCGGAGGACGCTTTAAATATATGCCAAAGGGGGGCATCGGGGAAACTTCGGGGGGCCCAGGCGCCCCCCCCGGCGCGGCCCAGGGGGGGGCGCGCCGCCAGGGCGCCTGGAGCCCTGGTGGCCCCCCCGGCTGTCCTTCAGACGCAAGGTTGTTTCCGAAACGCTGATTTTTTATATAATTTTTCTGGATTTTTCTGGGCAGTTCTCGTAACGTGAAAACCTGAAATACAAAAACAACCGAAAACAGAAACTGGCACTAGGGTGCACTGGATTAGTAAGTTAGTCCAAATATGATCAAAAGTGTATGGAAGTGTATGAATATCATAGCAATATCACCCAAAAGTGGCATGGAGCAAGCAGAAATTATAGATACGTTTTGGACGTATCATCTCCCCACCGTTGACCGGGCGTCGTCATCATCACTGCTCCGCACCGCCGAGCCGGTCGGTCATGGTGCACCGATCCAGACGCCGCCACGGTTCGCCAAGATCGACGTCGCCACTTATGACGGCATGGAGGACCCGCTTAACTGGCTCAACCAGTGTGAGCAGTTTTTCCGTGGACAGCGCACGCTCGCGTCGGAGCGCACTTGGCTGGCATCCTACCACCTCCGCGGTGCATCCCAGACCTGGTACTACGCCCTCGAGCAGGACGAGGGTAGCATGCCTCCTTGGGAACGCTTCCGCGAGCTCTGCCTCCTTCCTTTTGGGCCCCCGATCCGCGAGAGCCGCCTGGCGGAGCTAGGCCGCCTTCCCTTCACCTCCACGGTTCAGGACTTCGCCAACCGTTTCCAGGCCCTCGCATGCCACGCGTCGGGTGTGACGGGGCAACAGCGGGCCGACCTCTTTGTCGGTGGACTTTTGGATCAATCCGCGTGGACGTGGAGCTTCAGGGACCCGAGGATATCCAAACGACCATGTACTACGCCCGCGCGTTTGAGCGTCGCCCGGTGGTCGTCCAGCAGGAGTCACCGTCCCGGGCCACTGGATCGCTACCCTGGCCAGATCCCGCTTCGGGTCGGCCTGTTCAGGCTTCTGCGGCACCCCTCGCCGCAACCGCGGCGCGCCCGTTCCGCCAGCTCACCTCGGCCGAGCTACTCGAGCGTCGCCGCCAAGGGTTGTGCTTCAACTGCGATGAGCCCTACACGCCCGACCACGCTTACCCGCGACTCTTCTACCTGGAGGTTGCCGACTACATTCCGGAGGACGCCGTCGCCGCCGACCTTGCCGCCTGATACGTCCATTTTGCATCATGCTTATAAGTTGATATATATTGCATTATGGGATGTTCATACATGTTTTGTCACAATACTTATGCCTTTTCCCTCTTATTTTGCAAGGTTTACATGAGGAAGGGGGGATGCCGGCAGCTGGAATTCTGGGCTGGAAAAGGAGCAAACTCTGGAAACCTATTATGCACAACTCCAAAAGCCCCGAAACTCCACACAACATTTTTTCGGAAAATATAAAAAATATCTGGCGGAAGAAATCCACGAGAGGGGCCACTGGCTGACCTCGAGGGTGGGGGGCGTGCCCCCCTTCCCAGGGCGCGCCCCCTGCCTAGAGGGCCAGTCGGTGGGCCCCAGGTGCCCATCTTCTCCTATATGAAGCATTTTGAACTGGAAAAAATCAGGAGGAGGCTTTCGGGACCAGACGCCGCCGTCTCGAGGCGGAACCGAGGTGGAAACCAATCTAGGGCTCCGGTAGAGCTGTTCTGCCGGGGATACTTCCCTCCGGGAGGGGGAAATCGTCACCGCCGTTATCACCAACAACTCTCCCATCTTGGGGAGAGCCATGTTCATCAACATCTTCACCATCACCATCTCCTCTCAAACCCTAGTTCATCTCTTGTATCCAATCTTTGTACCCAAACCTCAGATTGGTACCTGTGGGTTGCTAATAGTGTTGATTACTCCTTGTAGTTGAAGCTAGTTGGTTTATTAGGTGGAAGATCATATGTTCAGATCCATTATGCATATTAATACCCCTCTGATCATGAACAATATTATGTCTTGTGAGTAGTTGCTTTTGTTCCTGAGGACATGGGATAAGTCTTGCTATTAGTAGTCATGTGAATTTGGTCTTCGTTCGATATTTTGATGAGATGTATGTTGTCTCTCCTCCACTGGTGTCATGTGAACGTCGAATACATGACACTTCACTATTATTTGGGCCTAGAGGAAGGCATTGGGAAGTAATAAGTAGACGATGGGTTGCTAGAGTGAGAGAAGCTTAAACCCTAGTTTATGCGTTGCTTCGTAAGGGGCTGATTTGGATCCATATGTTTCAGGCTATGGTTAGGTTTACCTTAATACTTCTTTTGTAGTTGCGGATTCTTGCATTAGAGGTTAATCATAAGTGGGAGGCTTGTCCAAGTAAGGGCAGCACCCAAGCACCGGTCCACCCACATACCAAATTATCAAAGTACCGAACGCGAATCAGATGATCGTGATGATAACTAGCTTGATGATAATTCCCATATGTCCTCGGGAGCACTTTACCTTGCATAAGAGTTTGTCCAGGCTTGTCCTTTGCTACAAAAAGGATTGGGCCACCTTGCTGCACCTTATTTACTTTCATCGTTTGTCACTTGCTACCAATTATCTTATCACAAAACTATCTGTTACCTATAATTTCAGTGCTTGCAGAAAATACCTTACTGAAAACTGCCTAACATTTCCTTCTGCTCCTCATTGGGTTCGACACTCTTACTTATCGAAAGGACTACGATAGATACCCTACACTTGTGGGTCATCAAGAATCTTTTCTGGCGCTGTTTCCGAGGAGTGAAGTGCCTTTGGTAAGGAAAAATTTATATAGTGTGCTGAAATTTATTGTCACTTGTTACTATGGCTCAAAATCCTCCGAGGGGCTTGTTCGGGGTATCTTCACCCCGAGCAGAAGAGCAAAGAGTTTCTCCTCAACCTACTGCACCTATTGAAAATGTTTGCTTTGAGATTCCTTCGGGTATGATAAAGAAACTGCTTGAAAATCCCTATACCGGAGACGGAACACTTCACCCCGATTTACATCTAATCTATGTGGATGAAGTTTGTGGATTGTTTAAGCTTGCAGGTATGCCCGAGGATGTTATCAAGAAGAAGGTTTTCCCTTTATCTTTGAAGGGAGATGCATTGACATGGTTTAGGCTATGCGATGATATGGGTTCTTGGAACTATAATCGTCTGAAGTTGGAATTTCATTAGAAGTTCTACCCTATGCACCAGGTTCATCGTGATCGTAATTATATTTATAATTTCTGGCCTCGCGAAGGAGAAAGCATCGCTCAAGCTTGGGGGAGGCTGAAGTCAATGTTATATTCATGCCCCAATCATGAGCTCTCAAGAGAAATGATCATTCAAAATTTTTATGCTCGGCTTTCTCATAATAATCGCTCCATGCTCGATACTTCTTGTTCTGGCTCTTATATGATGAAGACTATTGACTTTAAACGGGATTTATTGGAAAGAATTAAACACAACTCCGAAGATTGGGATCTCGACGAAGGTAAGGAGTCAGGTATGACCCCTAAGTTTGATTGTGTTAAAGCTTTTATGGATACTAATGTTTTCCGTGAGTTTAGCACTAAATATGGGCTTGACTCTGAGATAGTAGCTTCTTTCTGTGAATCTTTTGCTGCTCATGTTGATCTCCCCAAGGAGAAGTGGTTTAAATACCATCCCCCTATTGAAGTAAAAGTAGTTGAACCTATTAAAGTTGAAGAAAAGACTATCACTTATAATGTTGATCCTGTTATACCTACTGCTTATATTGAGAAACCACCTTCCATGTTAGGATAAAGGATCATGCTCAAACTTCGGCTGTAGTCCGTAAGAGTAATACTAGAACACCTACACCCTCTGAGCAAATTAAAGTTGAACCTAGTGTTGCTATGGTTAAAGATCTCTTGGTAGAAGATTTAGATGGACATATTATTTATCTCCAAGAAGAGTCTGCTAGGATAGCCAAACCTAATGCTAGGAATAAACATAAACATGTTGTAGGCTTGCCTGTCATCTCTGTTAAGATAGGAGATCATTGCTACCATGGTTTATGTGACGTAGGTGCTAGTGCGAGTATTATTCCTCTTGACTTGTATAACGAAATTATGCATGATATTGCACCTGTTGAGTTAGAAGGGGTTGATGTTACTATTAAGCTTGCCAATAGAGATACTATTTCACCAGTTGGGATTGTTAGAGACATTGAAGTCTTGTGTGGGAAGGTTAAATACCTTGCTGATTTTCTCGTTCTTAGTTCCCCACAAGATGCTTTATGTCCCATTATATTTGGTAGGCCCTTCTTGAATACTGTTAATGCCAAGATAGACCGTGTGAAAGACATTGTCACTATTGGATTAGGAGATATGTCTCATGATTTTAACTTTGCTAAATTCCGTAGACAACCCCTTGAAAAGGCACCACCCAATAAGGATGAACTTATTGGTCTTGCTTCTATTGCCGTGCCACCTAATGATCCTTTAGAACAATACTTACTAGTGATATGCAAATGAATGAGAGAAGGGAGATAGATGAAATATTCCTTACACAGGGACCCGTATTGAAAAATAACTTGCCTGTTGAAATCCTAGGGAATCCTCCTCCACCCAAGGGTGATCCCGTGTTTGAACTTAAACCTTTACCTAATAATCTTAAGTATGTTTATCTTGATGAAAAGAAGATATATCATGTTATTATTAGTGCTAACCTTTTAGAGCATGAAGAAGAAAGATTATTGAAAACTCTGAAGAAGCACCGAGCTGCTATTGGATATACTCTGGATGATATTAAGGGCATTAGTCCCACTATATGTCAACACAAGATAAAATTGGAAGAAAATGCTAAACCAGTTATTGATCGTCAGCGACGGTTAAATCCTAAGATGAAAGAAGTGGTAAAGAAGGAAATTCTAAAACTTCTAGAGGCAGGTATTATCTATTCCATTGCTGATAGCCAGTGGGTAAGTCCTGTCCATTGTGTTCCTAAGAAAGGAGGTATGACTGTTGTCCCTAATGATAAAGATGAATTGATCCCACAAAGAATAGTTACAGGTTATAGGATGGTAATTGATTTCCGTAAGTTAAACAAAGCTACTAAGAAAGATCATTACACCTTGCCATTTATTGATCAAATGCTAGAAAGATTATCCAAACATACTCATTTCTGCTTTCTAGATGGTTATTCTGGTTTCTCTCAAATACATGTGTCAAAGGGGGATCAAGAAAATACCACCTTTACTTGTCCTTTCGGTACCTTTGCTTATAGACGTATGCCTTTTGGTTTATGTAACGCACCTGCTACCTTTCAAAGATGCATGATGGCTATATTCTCTGATTTTTGTGAAAAGATTGTTGAGGTATTCATGGATGATTTCTCCGTTTATGGAACTTCTTTTGATGATTGCTTAAGCAACCTTGATCGAGTTTTGCAGAGATGTGAAGACACTAACCTTGTCCTGAATTGGGAGAAGTGCCACTTTATGGTTAATGAAGGCATTGTCTTGGGACATAAAATTTCTGAAAGAGGTATTGAAGTTGACAAAGCTAAAGTGGATGCTATTGAAAAGATGACATGCCCTAAGGATATCAAAGGTATACGAAGTTTCCTTGGTCATGCCGAGTTTTATAGGAGGTTCATTAAGGACTTCTCCAAAATCTCCAGGCCTCTGACTAATCTTTTACAGAAAGATATTCCTTTTGTCTTTGATGATGATTGTCTAGAAGCATTTGAAATACTTAAGAAAGCATTGATCTCTGCACCTATTGTCCAGCCTCCTAACTGGAACTTACCCTTTGAGATTATGTGCGATGCTAGTGATTATGTTGTAGGAGCTGTTCTAGGGCAAAGAGTTGATAAAAAAATTGAATGTTATCCAGTATGCTAGCAAAACTCTAGATAGTGCCCAAAGAAATTATGCTACCACTTAGAAATAATTTCTAACAGTTGTGTTTGCTTGTGATAAGTTTAGACCATATATCGTTGATTCTAAAGTAACTATTCACACTGATCATGCTGCTATCAAATACCTTATGGAAAAGAAAGATGCTAAACCTAGACTTATTAGATGGGTCCTCTTGCTGCAAGAATTTGACTTGCATATTATTGATAGAAAAGGAGCTGAGAACCCCGTAGCAGATAACTTGTCTAGGTTAGAGAATATACTTGATGACCCACAACCTATTGATGATAGCTTTCCTGATGAACAACTAGCTGTCATAAGTACTTCTTGTACTGCTCCTTGGTATGCTGATTATGCTAATTACATTGTTGCTAAGTTTATACCTCCTAGCTTCACATACCGGCAAAAGAAAAAGTTCTTCTATGATTTGAGACATTACTTTTGGCATGACCCACATCTTTATAATGAAGGAGTAGATGGTATTATTAGACGTTGTGTGCCTGAGCATGAACAGGAACAGATCTTACGCAAGTGCCACTCCGAAGCTTATGGAGGACACCATGCGGGAGACAGAACTGCACACAAGGTATTGCAATCCAGTTTTTATTGGCCTACTCTCCTCAAGGATGCCCATAAGTTTGTCTTATCATGTGATGAATGTCAAAGAATTGGTAATATTAGTAGACGTCAAGAAATGCCTATGAATTATTCACTTGTTATTGAACCATTTGATGTTTGGGGCTTTGATTATATGTGACATTTTCCTTCCTCTAATGGGTACACACATATTTGAGTTGTTGTTGATTACGTTACTAAGTGGGTAGAAACTATTCCAACTAGTAGTGCTGATCATAACACTTCTATTAAGATGCTTAAAGAAGTTATATTTCCGAGGTTTGGAGTCCCTAGATATCTAATGGCTGATGGTGGTTCACACTTTATTCATGGTGCTTTCCGCAAGATGCTTGCCAAGTATGATGTCAACCATAGAATCGCATCACCTTATCACCCACAGACTAGTGGTCAAGTAGAACTAAGTAATAGGGAGTTGAAATTAATCTTGCAAAAGACAGTTAATAGGTCTAGAAAGAATTGGTCCAAGAAACTAGATGATGCATTATGGGCCTATAGAACTGCATACAAAAATCCTATGGGTATGTCTCCATATAAGATGGTATATGGAAAAGCTTGTCACTTACCTCTTGAGCTAGAACATAAGGCATATTCGGCTATCAAAGAGCTCAATTATGATTTCAAACTTGCCGGTGAAAAGGGGCTATTTGATATTAGTTGTCTCGATGAATGGAGAACCCAGACCTATGAGAATGCCAAGTTATTTAAAGAAAAAGTTAAAAGATGGCATGACAAAAGGATACAAAAGCGTGAGTTTAATGTAGGTGATTATGTTTGCTATTCAACTCTCGTTTAAGATTTTTTGCAGGGAAACTTCTCTCCAAGTGGGAGGGACCTTACGTGATCGAGGTGGTCTATCATTCCGGTGCCATAAAAATCGACAACTTCGAAGGCACAAATCCGAAGGTGGTGAATGGTCAAAGGATCAAACATTATATCTCAGATAATCCTATAAATGTTGAAACTAGTATTATTGAAACCATAACCCTGGAGGAATACATAAGGGACACTTTCCAGAACGATTCAACCTTCGAAAAGGAAGAGGTACGTGATACGGTAAGTAAACCGACTTCAAAACAGTCTAAAGGCAATTTTTCTCCGTTTTGGAATATTTAGAAAAATAGAAAAATAAACCGCAGTCCAGAAGAGACACGAGGTGGCCTCAAGGGTAGGGGCGCGCCCCCCTTCCCAGGGTGTGCCCCCCTGCCTCGAGGGCACCCTGTGTGTCCCCTGGACTCCATTTTCTTGTGGGTTACTCCTTTCGTGCGGGAAAAATTCATTATATATACTCCCGAAGGTTTTGACCTCTGTATCACGCAGAATTCCTCTGTTTTCGTTTCGAGTTGTTATCTGTTAAGGTTTGTGAAGCCAGGCATCATGGCGTCTCCCTCCTCCAACAACGAAGGCAACGATGCTTGGCTGATGAAGATAGATTTGAAGAGGGAAGGACCCGAGGAGATCCACAAGGAGAAGAAGATCAAGATGGAGGTGGAAGATCCGGCTCCGGCAGCGGGAGAAGAAGACATACCCAAATCCCTTCCTAATCTTTTTACCTCAACTGAGCTAGAAGCTTTCAGGATGCTTGAGTTAACTCAGATCTGCAACAAGCATCTCACAAGTGAAAATCTTTTGTTGAAGGATTACATAGCTGCTCTCAAAGGTATTATCCGCAAGCTGGAAGATCTCCTACGCTCAATATATGAGGATCCCCCGTCACTACTTGCAACTCCATCATCACCAACCCCGAAGAAGGAGACATAATCATATGGGTATGGGCACTCGCCTTGGCAACTGCCAAGCTTGGGGGAGTGACCCCGGTATCGTATCACCATCACTCCTATCTTTACCGTTTTACTTAGTTCGATCCTTTTGGCAGTATCTGGATCTATTAGAATAAAGTTAGCATGATCTAGTTGTGAGCTTTTGCTTTGTGAGCTTTATCCTTTGTAATCGAGTCTGTGAGCTATATAATAAAGATTAGTGTTGAGTCAAGGACTTGATTTCCTCACTTGGGACATGATAAAAGAAAGAAAACAAAAAGAGAATCAAAGAGATCATATCGATCTTATGGGAAGTAATGACCCCACATACAAGAGTATGATAAATAAAAGTTGTTGGGAGGTGACAAACATTGTTTTGGTCATCGTTGCAATTAATAAGAAGTAATAAAAGAAGAGAGGCTTCAAATACAAATATACTATCTTGGACATCTTTTATGATTGTGAGCACTCATTAAAGTATGACATGCTAAAGAGTTGATGTTGGACAAGGAAGACAACATAATGGGTTATGTCTTCTCATATCCGAAATAAAGTATATTGTCATGGATCTTCCAACATGTTGAGCTTGCCTTTCCCTCTCATGCTAGCTAAAACTCCTCGCACTAAGTAGAGATACTACTTGTGCTTCCATATATCTTTAAACCCAGTTTTGCCATGAGAGTCCACCATACCTACCTATGGATTGAGAAAGATCCTTCCAAGTAAGTTGTCATGTTGTAAACTCGCTAAAATATGTATAATTTATTAGTGCAGGAGAAATTAGCTTTATACGAGCTTGTGATATGGAAGTAATAAAAGCGACGGACTGCATAATAAAGGTCCTTATCACAAGTGGCAATATAAAGCGAAGTTCTTCTATGCTAAGACTTTGTGCATCCAACCACAAAAACACATGACAAGCTCTGATTCCCTCTGCGAAGGGCTTATCTTTTATTTTTTGTCTTATAAGTGTCAAGGTGAGATCCACCTTTCCTTTTTCATTTTATCCTTTGGCAAGCACATTGTGTTGGAAAGATCCTGACATATATACCCACTTGGATGTAAGTTTTCATGTTCTATTACTGTTGACATTACCCTTAAGGTAAAAGGTTGGGTGGCAACACCATAAGCCCCTATCTTTCTCTGTGTCCGATTAAAACTCCATAAACATAAGTATTGCGTGAGTGTGAGCAATTGTGAAAGACTATATGATAGTTGAGTATGTACGCTTGCTGAAAAGCTCTTATATTGACTCTTTCCGATGTTACGATAAATTGCAATTGCTTCAATGACCGAGACCAAAGTTTGTTAGTTTCCAATGAAGTTTATGATGCATACTTTATATTGTGGATGAATTATTACTTTAGCATAATGATCATATGACTATATTTATATAAGTTGTTGTTATGACAATGATCATGATGCCCTCATGTCCGTATTTTGTTTTTATCGACACCTCTATCTCTAAACATGTGGACATATTTTTCGATATCGGCTTTCGCTTGAGGACAAGCGAGGTCTAAGCTTGGGGGAGTTGATATGTCCATTTTGCATCATGCTTATAAGTTGATATTTATTGCATTATGGGATGTTCATACATGTTTTGTCACAATACTTATGCCTTTTCCCTCTTATTTTGCAAGGTTTACATGAGGAAGGGGGAATGCCGACAGCTGGAATTCTGGGCTGGAAAAGGAGAAAACTCTGGAAACCTATTCTGCACAACTCCAAAAGCCCCGAAACTCCACAAAACATTTTTTTGGAAAATATAAAAAATATCTAGCGGAAGAAATCCACGAGAGGGGCCACCGGCTGGCCTCGAGGGTGGGGGGCGCGCCCCCCCTTCCCAGGGTGCGCTCCCCTGCCTCGAGGCCCAGCCGATGGGCCCCAGGTGCCCATCTTCTCCTATATGAAGCGTTTTGACCTGGAAAAAATAAGGAGGAGGCTTTCGGGACCAGACGCCGAGGCAGAACCGAGGCGGAAACCAATCTAGGGCTCCAGCAGAGCTGTTCTGCCGGGGATACTTCCCTCCGGGAGGGGGAAATCGTCACAGCCGTCATCATCAACAACTCTCCCATCTTGGGGAGAGCTATCTTCATCAACATCTTCACCAGCACCATCTCCTCTCAAACCCTAGTTCATCTCTTGTATCCAATCTTTGTACCCAAACCTCAGATTGGTACCTGTGGGTTGCTAGTAGTGTTGATTACTCCTTGTAGTTGATGCTAGTTGGTTTATTAGGTGGAAGATCATATGTTCAGATCCATTATGCATATTAATACCCCTCTGATCATGAACAATATTATGTCTTGTGAGTAGTTGCTTTTGTTCCTGAGGACATGGGAGAAGTCTTGCTATTAGTAGTCATGTGAATTTGGTCTTCGTTCGATATTTTGATGAGATGTATGTTGTCTCTCCTCTAGTGGTGTCATGTGAACATCGACTACATGACACTTCACCATTATTTGGGCCTAGAGGAAGTCATTGAGAAGTAATAAGTAGATGATGAGTTGCTAGAGTGACAGAACCTTAAACCCTAGTTTATGCGTTGCTTCGTAAGGGGCTGATTTGGATCCATATGTTTCAGGCTATGGTTAGGTTTACCTTAATACTTCTTTTGTAGTTGTAGATGCTTACATTAGAGGTTAATCATAAGTGGGAGGCTTGTCCAAGTAAGGGCAGCACCCAAGCACCGGTCCACCCACATACCAAATTATCAAAGTACCGAACGCGAATCAGATGATCGTGATGAAAACTAGCTTGACGACAATTCCCATATGTCCTCGGGAGCACTTTACCTTGCATAAGAGTTTGTCCAGGCTTGTCCTTTGCTACAAAAATGATTGGGCCACCTTGCTGCACCTTATTTACTTTCACCGTTTGTCACTTGCTACCAATTATCTTATCACAAAACTATATGTTACCTATAATTTCAGTGCTTATAGAAAATACCTTACTGAAAACTGCCTATCATTTCCTTCTGCTCCTCGTTGGGTTCGACACTCTTACTTATCGAAAGGACTACGATAGATCCCCTACACTTGTGGGTCATCACCGCCCCAGCTGTCGCGAAGGTGTTTGATGCTGGTTGATCACCTCGAGGAGTTCAGCAAGTGCTTCCACACCTTACAGCTCGAGGACGAGCTGTTTGTGCAGGCGGGGAGAAGTGTTATGACCCGCATAGGGCCTTAGCCCAGTGGGTTATGGCCCAGGTATCTTAATTAGGGTCTTAGCCCAATTATCTTATCGTATTAGGATCGTTTGCTTAGGAGTCAAGTAAACCTCTCTGTATATGAAGAGGAGATGTATCAATCTAATCAAGCAAGAAGGAATCATAATTTGCTCGGCTTCCCTTAGGGAGCCGGGAGACCTAAACCCTAGTCACCTCCTGCCTTCGCCGCCGCTGCTTCGGTCGCAAGGACGGCGCCACGCCGCCGGCCGCCGCGCACCAGCCCTCGTCCTCCCCCTCCTTCCCCTACAACCTACGCCCTAGATCCGGTAGGGCCCTAGCTCCTACCACCATCATTTCTGGAACACTTGATCGATCGTCACTGGGTGCCGTCTTTCGCGAGCTCAAATACCTGCTCCTTCGGTTTTATTAAGTGGAATGTCTCCCACTGTTCACACGATTGTAATGTCCCGGCCCATGAGCTGGCTGCTTTAGAGCATGGTTAATAGTATAGCCAGCTGCTGGCTATAAGCCAGTGTCATGTCATCTACAGCCCATCATATAGCTAAATGTACAATAGTAGATCAAAAGAGTGTACTACTTTTTTATTATGTGGCCCACCTTTCATTCTCACAAAGTGCCTAGGAGCATGTGCTAGAGCTGGCACTTCACGAAGAGCTCGCTTTACCTTCTCTCTCGTCTTCTCTTTCCTCCAACTAAGCAGAAATATGCTAGTTTATTCCTTATAGCCCGCTGACTCAGCTCTATTGTACTTGCTCTTAGGCTGTAGTGGTGTCTATTGTTTGGCTTTTAAACCTACCTGATACTGTAACTTGTGTCGTGACCACCGATTTGGTTGGTCCTAGGTAATTGGAATGCACAATGTTCCAGTCAAAAAAAGTTTCTCCCTCTCCCTCTCTCTCTCTCTCTCTCTCTCTCTCTCTCCACGCCATCGTTGCCCGTGTCACGATCATTGCGGTCGACAACCACCCCAACCCCGCCGACTTTCGGACGCCGAATTCCGACAAGATTCCGATGAACACTTTTTTGTCACATTTTCATCTTTTTTTAATGCCTCCAGCCATGGTGATGCTCTTCCCTCCTTGTCTACGAGCGAAGTTGTAGCATGTGCGAAAGAACACTGCATATAGTAAAAGCTCACCTAGAGGAATAAAAACTTGTCGTCGGCCACCATTGCGGTTTCCGATGAATCCTTGCGTTCTGGACCATCACGCCACTAAGAGGAGGATGAGCGGAAGAACCCATTCACACAAAGAAGGGCCAAAGACATTGCCCATCGAGGATGAATTTCACCTACTTTCTCGAGTACTTTGGTGCACACTTACGCCGCACACGGTGGATCTCTATCACATTATTTCTGCAGAGCATCTATCCTTGGACCTAACTATCTCATGGACATCATCTAGTGACTAAAAGTCGTCGTTAGTCACTTGGAAGGAAGAGGAAGGAAGAAGGAAGAAGCAAGAAGAGGGGGGAGACTTCCATGTGGGGTAAAGTTCAAGCCTGCATAAAAAGTTTGGATAACCATCCAAGTAGTCAAACCATGAGTAGGGCAGTTCTTGACAAGAGATTTCGTACGTTCCCAAGCTTGGGCAACGTGTTCATTATCCAATTGTTTAAAATTCATTATGTTACTTCTTAGTTGGATAATTTTAGCAGGTGGATAGTACTTTCCAATAAAAGCATCTTTGCACTTGTCCCATGAATCTATGCTATTTCTAGGCAAAGATTGAAACCAAATTTTAGCTCCTCCTCTCAAGGAGAAAGGAAAAAGCTTAAGCTTAACAATATTACCATCTATTTCTTGGTACTTTTGCATATCACAAAGTTCAACAAAGTTGTTTAAGTGTAAAGCAGCATCATCTCCAGCACCGGAGAATTGATCTTTCATAACTAAGTTCAGTAAAGCAGGTTTAATTTCATACGAAGGTGCTGAAGTGGCAGGTGTAGTGATAGGTGTGCAGATAAAGTCATCGTTGTTGTGACTAGTGAAGTCACACAACTTGGTGTTCTCGGTGGAACCCATAGTAGCAAGCAAGCAAGATAACTATTTTTGTGATTTTCGATAAAAGATACTAAAACAAAAAACTGAAAGGTAAACTAACAAGACTAAAAGCAAAAGTAAAAGATAGCATGCAACTCCCCTATCTTGAAGAGTGGAGTCCCCGGCAACGGCGCCAGAAAACTTTGCTTGATGGCTTCTCGCCCCTCGTTGGTTACCCCAAGTGGAAGGTTTGAGATGCAGTGTAGCGGAAGTTTTCCCTTGGCAAAGATACCAAGGATCTATTTCCCCTGAGACTCCCAGTTTCAACAAGAAGGTGTCAACTGCTAACGGCGCCAGATATTAGCAATCAACGTGGACCTGCACACAGATACAAATAACTTTGCTCCCAACGAGTACAGAGAGGTTGTCAGTCCCTCCGGCCTTGTCGTTTACAAAGGATCAAACGCAAGTGATAATAGTGATAGGTATTGCTGCAAATAGTAAGTAAAAACAGAAAATAAATAGCGGATGTGATCAATAATGGTAATATGGACCGGGGTCCCATGATGTTCACTAGTGATGTCTCTCTCCCAAAAGACGATAAAACAGCTATGTGAGGTGAACGAATTACAGCTGGGCAATTGACAGAATTATGTGCACAAACCAATGCTAACTATGTTGCAAGAAAGGTAGAGGTTCAAAGCATGGGCGGTACGCCAAGGCAAGTAGACCGAAATCCATATGCATCTACTACTAATCATCCACCTTGAGATATCTATCCAAAACATCTCGCTTGTATTAAGTTGCGAGTCCCATCCATAGTGTAAACTCAAAGCAACAGACAACTGCATTAAAAGAACTTTGCGTAAAGTAAACAATCCTTGCACCCGCGGGCACAAGCACCGTTGTTTTCCCCCTTGTGGCAACAACACATCCCCTAGACTCATGTTTCTGTCACTCAAGCTAGTCATCGAGGGGCATGAACCCACAATCAAGCATAACGTTCCCTCTTGGAGTCACTGCCTACTACTTGGCCAAAGCAATAAATAGCAACGGAGAACATGCAAGAATTACTTACGAACATAAATATAAAATAGGTGAATCAAATATATTACTCAAACACAATATGAACATAATCTCACAATCCATCGGATCCCAGCAAACTCAACATAGCAACAGCATAAGGATTACATATGTGCCTCGATCATGTAGGGCAGCTCACGAGGTCTAATTAGTGAAGCACAAGAACGGGAGGAGAACATCACATAGCTACTGGTCATGGACCCATGGTCCAAGGGAGACTACTCACAACTCATCCGGGAGGCGTCCATGGTGGTGGAGAAGCTCCCGGTGGTGATCCTCCCCTCCGGCAGGGTGCCGGGAAGAGTTCTCCTGGTGCTCCCGATCTTGGAAGCGCGGCGGCGGCGGAACAGAGATGAGATCGCGAAAAAGGGTTCCCGTCTCGAGGGTTTCGGGACACGATATAAATATATGCCAAAGGGGGGCATCAGCGGAGGCCTGGGGGGCCCAGGCGCCCCCCCCGGCGCGGCCAGGAGGGGGGCCGCGCCACCAGCGCGCCTGGAGCCCTGGTGGCCCCCCTCCGGCTCTACTTTGGGTGTCGGGAAGCTTCTGGAACGCTGATTTTTTATATAATTTTTCCGGGATTTTTCTGGCAGTTCTCGTAATGGGAATACGTGAAATACAAAAACAGCAGAAAACAGAAACTGGCACTGGGGTGCACTGAGTTAATAGGTTAGTCCAAATATGATCAAAAGTGTATGGAAGTGTATAAATATCATAGCAATATCACCCAAAAGAGGCATGGAGCAAGCAGAAATTATAGATATGTTTTGGACGTATCAACATCCCCAAGCTTAATTCCTGCTCGTCCTCGAGTAGGTAAATGATAACAAGAATAATTTCTGTGGTGACATGCTATTAACCATATAGGACTTTTCATAGTCATATGATAAAAGCTTACTGAGACAATGAATCTGTAGTAATTAAGTTGCCTCATGAGAAAATCACAAAGAACTGAAAGTTTTACAACATGATACTGAAACATCAAATAGATTTGTAATGAGCATGGTGTGCAAATATGATAAAGTGATATCTCGCTTGCCCCCTTTAGTGAAGCAAAACATAAATGCAGGGGCACCTCCAAGGTTTAAGTGATGACTAGATACAATGATTTCAAAATAAACGATATCACAATCATGCAAAAGACAATGCTTCTTTGGGACAATGCACATTACACTCAGAATGACAATCATGCTCTCAGTAGTTGGTGCTTTAAAAGAGGGTGGAGACTCTCGAACCGTGGCTTTTGTTGGCAAGGTTGAAAACCCGTGGTCGGAAACAAAGACAAAGCATGTACCAGAGTTGTTGGTTTTAAAAACAGAAGTAATATTTTTTTTAGATCATGCATGTTTCGTCAACGAATGCTAGCAGACAACTCAATCACTTCTTGAGAGGGACAAGTTTCGAGGAACGGCTCCCGAATGAGGACGATCACATCCTCTTAATCTCCTTTGTTTATCACTGCCAAAGTTTTCTGATTTCTCATGAACAAAGCGTGAAGGAGGGTTTGTTTGTTATATTATCTTTGAGCCGGGCGCACTCAATGCCAGTTCCTTCTCGTATTATGGGTTTGCACATTAGACATGCAATCCCGGGGTGAAGCTTGTCCAACTTAAAAAGATCATGAATTAACTACTACTTCCTCATGGACTTAAAACAGAGGCACAAAACAGAAATGCTTTTTTTTTGAATAATTTCGAGATGGTACATGAAAGTCTTCGTTAGGAATGGCAGGTAAATACCATGTATAGGAAGGTATGGTGGACTCATATGGCATAACTGGTTTAAAGGATTTTGGATGCACAAGCAGTCAGTCCGCTTAGTACAGGTGGAGGTTAGCAAAAGACTGGGAGCGACCAACTAAAAGAGCAATGACGGTCATAATCATGCAGAGCGACAAAGCAACATTGAATCAGGCGTGGAAGTTATATCGCTACTCAGAAACAAAAGATCATTAAGGCTTGACAGACTTTATTTACAGTCTTAAATATGCGTGAGCATACGCCAAGTCAATCAAAATAAATTCTTGAAGGAAGATATTACTAAACCATACCACATCATAGGCAAACAAATCATGTTGGTACTCTAATAACACATTGGGAACCCTCCAGCTATTTGAGACTAACCATAAGAAAACATGAACTACTAAGCACCATTATGCACGTAGCATCTTTATCATAGACATATCAACCAATGCAACAGAAGCAAACTCTCTTAATAAGATAAGCATGATAACTAAAGAGAGTTCAAGCAGCCAACTAAACAAAAGCTCTTTAAAAAGATAAGCATGAATACTAAGAGCTAAGCATGATAGTAGCTATTGAAAGACAAAGAACACACACAGCAAAGATAGACATGAAAAATTCTATTTTATGTTCTAGGTAGAAGTGGAGCGTGTTTCTCTCCCACACAAAGAAAGCTGAGTTCCGACTCGTTATGAAAAGCTAAAGAAAACTAAAAAGGAAACTAAAAGCAAGACGCTCCAAGCATAGCACATAACACATGAAGTGATAAAAATATAGTGGAACGAAAGACGAACTGATAATGTTGATGGAGAAGGGGATGCACGGGGGCATCCCCAAGCTTAGACGCTTGAGTCTCCTTGAATATTTCTTGGGGGTGCATGGGGGCATCCCCAAGCTTGAGCGTTTGACACTCCTGAATCTTTTTATCATCTTCCCTCGCACACTTGAAAACTCCCTTCATACATAACTCATCATAATCTGATTAGCGAGGTTAGTACCCATAATAAAATAATTGTTCCTTGCTGGAGATAAGGATATTCTTGAAGGTCTACTATTTCTCAAGATTGCCAAAAGGTTTTTGCAAAGAAAAAGCAAGCTCAAGGTTTGCAAAATGAAGGAAAGGCAAAACAGGACAGAATCTGCGAAAAACAGAACAGCAGGTAGTAAATTATTCTTTCGGGGCACTTCTGCAACTCTAATCAAAAAACTCAGAACAGACGCACGAAAGACAATTGTATAGAGCATGCTGTCGAAAAAATTCAGACCGAAAAGATGATCTGGTGATTTTATACGAATTTTTCTATCCAAGGACAAAATCTGTTTCCTGGACAGCACGTCACAACTTTTGAACTTTCTTGCAATCAGAGGCTACACTTGGCACAAAGTTGAAAAGCAAAGATACAATGATGATGCTACTGTAGTAACAACATCAAGACACAACAAAAGCAAAATAAAATTTATTCATGTGGGCTGCCTCCCAAAAGCGCTTTCTTTTATGCCTTTAAGCTAGGCATAAAGCATAGAGATCAAGTTTTATCAAGAGTAAAAGAATAGCTAGCCCGTATAACGGACTCAAAAGGTAACTTAATCTTCTTTCGAGGGAAGTGTTCCATCCCTTTATTGAGAGGAAACTGGAATTTTATGTTCCCCTCTTTCATGTCAATGATAGCACCAACGGTGCGTAGAAAAGGACGTCTCAAAATAATTGGACAAGAATGTTCACATTCAATATCCATAATAGTAAAATCAACGGAAACGTAATTGTCATTGACAACGATAAGAACATCGTCGATCCTCCCCAAAGGTTTCTTTATGGAAGAATCAACAAGTCGAACACTAAAAGAACAAGAATCAAAAGGTTTCAATTTAAGCATATAATATATTCTTTTGGGCATAACAGAGGTACTAGCACCAACATCACATAAAGCATAGCAAGAGAAGTTATTCAACTTAATTTTAATCATAGGATCCCAACCATCTTCTAGCTTTCTAGGTATGGAGGCTTCTACTCTAAGTTTCTCCTCCCTAGCTTTGATGAGAGCATTAGTGATATGCTCCGTGAAGGCAAGGTTAAGCGTGCTAGTGCGGGGATCTCTAGACATCTTGTGAAGGAAATCAATAACTTCGGTAAGAGTGCAATTATCAAAATCAACATCACTACTATCAAGTAAGGTGGTAGTGGTGTCCTTTAGGTTCACTTGTTTGGTAGTTTCTATGGTCATAGCATCACCATTAACAGGTCCATTGGGACCAGGAGTGCATTGGGTGCTAAGAGTTTGGATATCCTCAACAACTTGGATAGTAGCAACAGTGTGGTGGGTAGGAAGGCTCTTAATTCTATCTTCTTCCTCCCTTAGAGGTGCAACCACTTCGGGTTTAGCTGCCATTTGGCTTATTAAAGTGGCTTGTGTGTGGGACATATTGGAAACTTGGGTCTCAGTGATAGTGAGCCTAGTCTGGAGGTTAGAAATCTCAATATTTAGGCTCTCTAATTGTCTACTAATGCCTTGCAAGATAGCAGTGTGCTCATTTAATTGCCTCGAGAAGGTTTTGTTTTGTTCATATTGGGTGTGCATGTAATTCTTAGTGGCCTTCTCTATTTCGAGAAGTTTCTCATAACTAGACAAGTCTCTATCTTTTTGGGTGGAGTTCTCGGTGCTAGGATAAGCATTGTTGTTCCCATAGGAATTAGAGGGGAACGGTCTAGGATTGCTACCAAAATTACTCCTATAAGCATGAGCAATCACATAATTTAAAGGATCATCACGAGGATCAATAGAAGATTGCTCGGAAAGTAGGGACATGATCAAGTCAGCTTTTTCATTTAAGGAGGAAATCTCCTCGAAAGAGTTTACCTTCCTACCTGTTGGAGCGCGTTCGGTGTGCCATTGGGAATAGTTGGTCATCATCTCATTGAGAAGCTTAGTGGCAGCACCAAGTGTAGTTGACATAAAGGTTCCTCCCGCGGCCGAATCTAACAAGTTCCGCGAGGTAAAGTTCAAGCCTGCATAAAAAGTTTCGATAACCATCCAAGTAGTCAAACCATGAGTAGGGCAGTTCTTGACAAGAGATTTCATACGTTCCCAAGCTTGGGCAACGTGTTCATTATCCATTTGTTTAAAATTCATTATGTTACTTCTTAGTTGGATAATTTTAGCAGGTGGATAGTACTTTCCAATAAAAGCATCTTTGCACTTGTCCCATGAATCTATGCTATTTCTAGGCAAAGATTGAAACCAAATTTTAGCTCCTCCTCTCAAGGATAAAGGAAAAAGCTTAAGCTTAACAATATTACCATCTATTTCTTGGTACTTTTGCATATCACAAAGTTCAACAAAGTTGTTTAAGTGTAAAGCAGCATCATCTCCAGCACCGGAGAATTGATCTTTCATAACTAAGTTCAGTAAAGCAGGTTTAATTTCATACGAAGGTGCTGAAGTGGCAGGTGTAGTGATAGGTGTGCAGATAAAGTCATCGTTGTTGTGACTAGTGAAGTCACACAACTTGGTGTTCTCGGTGGAACCCATAGTAGCAAGCAAGCAAGATAACTATTTTTGTGATTTTCGATAAAAGATACTAAAACAAAAAACTGAAAGGTAAACTAACAAGACTAAAAGCAAAGGTAAAAGATAGCATGCAACTCCCCTATCTTGAAGAGTGGAGTCCCCAGCAACGGCACCAGAAAACTTTGCTTGATGGCTTCTCGCCCCTCGTTGGTTACCCCAAGTGGAAGGTTTGAGATGCAGTGTAGCGGAAGTTTTCCCTTGGCAAAGATACCAAGGATCGATTTCCCCTGAGACTCCCAGTTTCAACAAGAAGGTGTCATCTGCTAACGGCGCCAGATATTAGCAATCAACATGGACCTGCACACAGATACAAATAACTTTGCTCCCAACGAGTACATAGAGGTTGTCAATCCCTCCGGCCTTGTCGTTTACAAAGGATCGAACGCAAGTGATAATAGTGATAGGTATTGCTGCAAATAGTAAGTAAAAACAGAAAGTAAATAGCGGATGTGATCAGTGGTGGTAATATGGACCAGGGTCCCATGATGTTCACTAGTGATGTCTCTCTCCCAAAAGACGATAAAACAACTATGTGAGGTGAACGGATTACAGCTGGGCAATTGACAGAATTATGTGCGCAAACCAATGCTAACTATGTTGCAAGAAAGGTAGAGGTTCAAAGCATGGGCGGTACGCCAAGGCAAGTAGACCGAAATCCATCTGCATCTACTACTAATCATCCACCTTGAGATATTTATCCAGAACATCTCGCTGGTATTAAGTTGCGAGTCCCACCCATAGTGTAAACTCAAAGCAACAGACAACTGCATTAAAAGAACTTTGCGTAAAGTAAACAATCCTTGCACCCGCGGGCACAAGCACCGTTGTTTTCCCCCTTGTGGCAACATCACATGCCCTAGACTCATGTTTCTGTCACTCAAGCTAGTCATCGAGGGGCATGAACCCACAATCAAGCATAACGTTCCCTCTTGGAGTCACTACCTACTACTTGGCCAAAGCAATAAATAGCAACGGAGAACATGCAAGAATTACTTATAAACAAAAATATAAAAGAGGTGAGTCAAATATATTACTCAAGATCAATCTGAACATAATCTCATAATCCGTCGGATCCCAGCAAACTCAACATAGCAATAGCATAAGGATTACATAGGTGCCTCGATCATGTAGGGCAGCTCACGAGGACTAATTAGTGAAGCACAAGAACGGGAGGAGAACATCACATAGCTACTGGTCCAAGGGAGACTACTCACGAGTCATCCGGGAGGCGTCCATGGTGGTGGAGAAGCTCCCGGTGGTGATCCTCCCCTCCGGCAGGGTGCCGGGAAGAGTTCTCCTTGTGCTCCCGATCTTGGAAGTGCGGCGGCGGCGGAACAAAGATGAGATCGCGAAAAAGGGTTCCCGTCTCGAGGGTTTCGGGACACGATATAAATATATGCCAAAGGGGGGCATCAGCGGAGGCCTGGGGGGCCCAGGCGCCCCCCACCCGGCGCGGCCAGGAGGGGGGCCGCGCCACCAGGGCGCCTGGAGCCCTGGTGGCCCCCCTCCGGCTCTACTTCGGGTGCCGGGAAGCTTCTGGAACGCTGATTTTTTATATAATTTTTCCGGGATTTTTCTGGCAGTTCTCATAATGGGAAAACCTGAAATACAAAAACAGCAGAAAACAAAAACTGGCACTGGGGTGCACTGAGTTAATAGGTTAGTCCAAATATGATCAAAAGTGTATGGAAGTGTATAAATATCATAGCAATATCACCCAAAAGAGGCATGGAGCAAGCAGAAATTATAGATACGTTTTGGACGTATCAACGCGGTTGATGTAGTCGAACGTCTTCGCGATCCAACCGATCCAAGCACCGAATGTACGGTACTTCCGCGTTCAGCACACGTTCAGCTCGATGACGTCCCACGAGCTCTTGATCCAGTTGAGCGTCACGGGAGAGTATCGTCAGCACGACGGCGTGGTGACGGTGATGATGAAGCTACCGGCGCAGGACTTCGCCTAAGCACTGCAATGATATGACCGAGGTGTGTAACTGTGGGGAGGGGCACTGCACACGGCTAAAATCAACTTGTGTGTCTATGGGGTGCCCCCTCCCCACGTATATAAAGGAGGGAGGGGAGGAGGAGGCGCGCCTAGGGGGGCAATCCAACTCCAAGTAGGATCCCCCCTTTTCCTATTCCTAGTAGGAGAGGGGGAAGGAAGGAGAGAAGAAGAAGAAGAAGGAAAGGGGGGCCGGCCCCCTAGTCCAATTAGGTTTGGGCTAGGGGGGCCGCGCGCTCCTAGCTGGCCGCACCTCCTCTTCCTCCACTTGGGCCCATGAGGCCCAATAACCCCCCGGGAGGTTCCGGTAACCTCTCGGTACTCCGGTATTTATCCGATAACCTCCGGAACTCATCCGGTGTCCGAATATAACCTTCCAATATATGAATCTTTATATCTCGGACATTCCGAGACTCCTCGTCATGTCCATGATCACATCCGGGACTCCGAACTACCTTCGGTACATCAAAACACATAAACTCATAATACCAATCGTCATCGAACGTTAAGCGTGCGGACCCTACGGGTTCGAGAACTATGTAGACATGACCGAGACTCATCTCCGGTCAATAACCAATAGCGGAACCTGGATTCTCATATTGGTTCATACATATTCTACGAAGATCTTTATCGATCAAACCGCATAACAACATACGTTGTTCCCTTTGTCATCTGTATGTTACTTGCCCGAGATCCGATCGTCGGTATCATCATACCTAGTTCAATCTCGTTACCGGCAAGTCTCTTTACTCGTTCCATAATACATCATCTCGAGACTAACTCGTTAGTCATTTGCTTGCAAGGCTTATTATGATGTGTATTACCGAGAGGGCCCAGAGATGCATCTCCGACACTCGAAGTGACAAATCATATTCTCGATCTATGCCAACACCACAAACACCTTCGGAGACACCTGTAGAGCATCTTTATAATCACCTAGTTACGTTGTGATGTTTGATAGCACACAAGGTGTTCCTACGATATTTAGGAGTTGCATAATCTCATAGTCGTAGGAACATGTATAAGTCATGAAGAAAGCAATGGCAGAGAAATTAAACGATCAAGTTGCTAAGCTAAGGGTTGGGTCTTGTCCATCACATCATTCTCCTAATGATGTGATCCCGTTGATCAAATGACAATTCATGTCTATGGTTAGGAAACATAACCATCTTTGATCAATGAGCTAGTCTCGTAGAGGCATACTAGGGACACTCTGTTTCGTCTATGTATTCACACATGTACTAAGTTTCCGGTTAATACAATTCTAGCACGAATAATAAACATTTATCATGATATAAGGAAATACAAATAACAACTTTATTATTGTCTCTAGGGCATATTTCCTTCAAAGTCGTCGTTGGTCACCCGAAAGGAAGAGGAAGGAAGAAGGAAGAAGGAAGAAGAGGGGGGTAGGCTTTCATGCGGGGTCTAGCTCGTTGTAGGAGTTAAGTTTGAGCGTTCTGTTAGGTCCATGTTTTCTTAACTACTCAAATCTGAGGAGTTAAGGTTTGCGGAGGTGTTTGATGACTAAAATGTTGAGGGTGCTCATGGACCTCATTGACATCTCGGAGCCTGACCATCCAGGAGCAGCCAGTTCGTCCTTAGAGTGATCTCCCTTGGGAGATGCCGAGGTGCTCCCTAAAGGTATTATGAATGGGAAGAAGATCCATGTGTTTCCTAGCGGAAGTGGGTTGGATCCGCGTCTTTATGGAAGTGGCCAACATTCGGCGACCTCCCGGACGCCTCTTCGCGGAATTGTCTTTCGCTACGTCCTTGCCCTTGAAGAAGCTTACTGCCATTGACGAAGTGATGATGAAGCGCTCAGGGATGGTCGCCGTCTAGATCTTCCCACCGCCGATGGTCGGCGAGGTGAGAGAGAGAGTAGGTAGGGGAGAGGGAGTGGTGAGATAGGGCTGAGGAGATTTATTGTGTGTTTTTAGGAAACAATGCATAATCTTCCATTCGTTTCTGCACATGCAGCCACGTGTCATCGCTTGAGTCTAGCTCGCTAAAAACGGCTAATTCGGTTGTTCCTATAGAATCAGGCTTTGAGCCTCAGAGCCTGTCATGCAGGCCCAGCCGATCGTGCATGTATTGTATCCAAATGGACCAAATTTAGTCTGGCTACCTCCTGGGTGTTATGCGAGCAACTAACCAGATCCTTAGACTAGCCACAGTGGGAGTAACTTCAGCAGTAACATCAAATCCAACTCAATAAGTTTGTCTATGTGCCAATGAATTAATAAAGAGAAAAGTAGTTTGAGTAACTTAGCTAGTTAACGTAACATCACATGTCACAATGCAATATGAGTCTATAACATAATAAATGAAGCTTTGCATGAGACCACACCTAAGTTACTACCCACTACTACCTTCGTCCTGATTTACTGGTCCCCATTGTATTCTATGCCAATTTTTGACCATAAATTTAATTAATAAAATGTTACTGCATATCATAAAAAATTATATTATTGAAAACTACATTCAAATACAAATCCAATGATGCATTTTTTCGTTGACATGCATTAACATTTTATTAGTTAAATTTTTGGTCAAAATTTGACATAAATTATAAAGGGGTCCAATAAACCAGGACGAAGGTAATATAAAGATAGTAACATAGTCTAGGGATATGTGTATGTTATTAGTGTATGTTACTCTCTACCATGGCAAATTTGAAGCTCTCCAGCGGCCACATTCCGTATCTCTCCCTGTTGTTTCCCTCGGATGCCTCTGCTGGCAGACGCAGGCGCTGCCGCGTGCATCTGATTCATGTTTAATGACTGTTACTGCAGCCACGGTCGGCGCGTGCACTCCGATCTGAGCCCCGATCGTAGATCCATGATCTACGTTCAATGGCATGGCACAGGCCTCGTCGTCGTACCCATGTACGTGTTCGCCTGTTGGGTGCCCAGACGTACTTCGCTATTAGCAGGTTTTAGTTCCGGCGAGTGTACATGGCCATGCATGCCACCACCGTGTCAGGCGTTAATTCTCTGGAGAATGGCTACATGCACTGGGAGAAGTTAAATAGGCATTGACGTTAGGGGCACGCATTCGACGTGTTACGTCCAGATCAAGGAAGAGTGTCAATCGAATCAGCTAGCACAACAGAGGCCAAGATTGAAAGTACTTGCTCCCCTCGATAACTGAAGCCTGCCATAGCAATGATAGCATATACTCCCCTAAAAAACAAATGGTAGCATACTCATATCGGTCAAGCGTACGAGCACAGCATTTCCAGACGAACCGATCCAATGGATCCCAGAATTGGCACAAATTCAGGCGTCAAACCGGACACACGCACCGCAAGCACGGAGCAGGATGAGATGTTCTCTCTCGGATGCTCTGTTGCTCGCTCCTGCAGGCTGCAGCTCATGTTAATGACTGCCGCCTGCGTAACGTTAGGCACGGTCGGCTCTCTGAATTCCGATCGCATCTGGTCATCGATCCATCCATCCATCCACCGTCGCATCGCATGCACTTCAGGTGCAGCAGCAGCAGCAGCAGCACGTGAGCTTGCCAATATCCCATCCTTAATTCTCTGAATGTCAACACAGTGCTAGTTTAACTGTCAGCTTCCCTGCAACGCTTCGATCCACACGTAATGGATTCAGGACGGCTTGCCTCGATAACTGAAGCCCACTACAGCTTATTCAAATCGGTGAAGCGTACACGCGCATCATTTCAGGATGAACAGATCCAATGGATCATAGCAGATGGATCGGAATTGGCACAAATTCACGCGTCAAAACCAGATGCACGCACGCAAGCACCGAGCAGGCATTGGCATGACACAAAAGCATTCTGATAGAGTTTCCCACAATTTAGACTCAGCACAAGTAATCCATCAAGATAAGCTTAGACCAATCAACGGGAATCACTAGGTGTGTTACATGTCACGCACGTCACGTGCCTCGCCAAGGCATCTCAAGTTAACCTGCAATGCAATGCACACACCGGCCAAACCTCTGGCCGCCCGCTTATAAAAGGAGCACCGTGCGGTCTCGTTCCCGGCGAACAGCGACAGAGTGAGGCGTTCAGCAAATAGACCCCACACACAGATCGAGATGGTGCACAGGCTTACACACCACGAAGGTGACGAGGCTGCCGCCACCACGGAGAGGACGAAGAGGGAGACGGCGGCGACGAGGAGGAGGAGGAGAAGGAGGCAAGGTGGCGGAGACGCCATCGCGGCGATCAAGAGGAAGATGCTGCGATTCAGCGATGCCGGAGAGCGGGGGAGGTTCAAGCGGAGCTACTTGGCAGGCGCAGGCGGCGACGAGCAGGGCGACGGCGCCTCCGCCGTCTTCTTCTACCTGGCCTGCATCGCCTGCTCGCCCGCTTAGTTCATTAGCTCCCCTCTCCTGTCGTCTACACTGGTTGTAATTGCCTGATTAGAATCATGTATAATCCGCGTTAGCTCACTACTCCGTTGCCAGTGGTAGGCTCTCATGAATCAAAGATGAGATGCCCTTGTCGTAAATATTTCCAAGTTTTCTCCCTCAATTCTGGACTCCTCCGTAGTAAAATTTTTACAAAGAAGGATTAAGCTTACATGCAGTACGATTCAACAAGTAAACTGCATTACAACTCTGATGTCATAATATCAAGTCGTCTAGCAAAATTGTACAGAGCCAAGTGACTTCAAAGCTCTGGCGTTATCACCTCCGACATCTTAAACCACCGAGAAAATCTGACCCTCTCTGGAATTTTGCAAGCTGCCAGTTATAATTAAGAATCCGCAGCACTGATGCGACGCCTCTTTCGCCTCTCTCTAGAATCAACGCCTCTGTCATAACCTACTTTCCTCATAGCTCTGCCCTCCAGGCCAATATCCACTTTCGGAGGGTTCCTAAAGCAGAATGATGCAGCTACGTCCTGCCAAATTATAGTGAATTGAGCATTAGTTTGTTTTTTTCGTGTTTTTTGTCAAGTCCCAAACAACAATTTGGGGGTGATGAAAATTATATCAGCAAGTACTTCCGGGAGATGCTCACCAAAAAATAAGAAAAAGGCAAGTGTGCTTCTACATGTAGGTAGAACAATTGAAATTGTAAAATAGCCAAATGAAAAAAATACAGATCCCACAAAAAGTTCGACAAGCATTTTACCTTCAAACTGAGGCTATGGACATTAAATATGTCTTTCATGGCGTGTGAGTTGTATGCTAGAATGTAGGATCTGTAGGCTTGTTGAGCTGACTGGTGTAGGGAGTAGTTCTCGCCAACGATTTTCTCCTGTTCAATAAATTGAGTTATAACTTGTTAACATATTAGAAAAAGTGGATTGCCAACTAAAAAAAGTGGAGTGGAACACTTGACTATACTGTAAAAGATACACTTACGAAATGTGCTTGCAGATTTGGCACATTCTTGTTGTTAAACTGGTGTTCTGTGAGATGAATGTT
The DNA here is from genome assembly GCA_902687465.1 of Secale cereale. NCBI lineage: Eukaryota > Viridiplantae > Streptophyta > Magnoliopsida > Poales > Poaceae > Secale > Secale cereale. The sequence continues at coordinate 553,208,716 of LR738715.1, read as the reverse complement.
GGCTGCCTGCAGGCACACTAAATATGTGATTTCGCTAACTTTAGGGGGAAGGAAATGGCATATTATCTAGGCGCAGAATTGTTTACCCTCAGGGAGATAAGAAACTCTAATTCTTGGGGTAGTAAGAATAACAATACAGTTGCTTTTCCTTTATCAGCAGGTGCAGTACCTCCAACATGATGAATGTAATCCTGAAAGTCAAATTCGAATAGCTTAGCGCAGTCCAAATACGAGAGGAATTCCTCCAAGTCAAATTCAGATCATGAATGTACGTACCTCTGGTTCATCTGCTGGAGGATCGTATTGCACAATATAATCCTAAAACAAGGCCATATATAATCATTAGTTCAGTATACCAGGAAAAATATTCCGGTCGCACTTGATTAACGATATATTTGTCAAAGCCTCACCACATGAGGAAGATCAAGTCCACGTGCTGCCACATTAGTGCATAGCAAGATACCCTTCTCTGCCATGCAGAAGGCCGAGAACGTTGCGGTTCGGTCGTGCTGCTCTTGTTTCTCGTGGATATCAGCACACTCTATCTGAAGAAAATTCAGAAGTTGCGCATGGAACTTGACTGAACTGCGCGATGAGAACAGCACCATGACCTTCTTGCTAGACTGTTTCCTCTTCAGGAAAGCGTGTAGAACCAGGAACCTCTTCTCGCTAGGAACGACACTGTATCCCAGCTGCAAGCCTTCAACATTAGCATGTCTCTGTCAAAGCATCGGTGTTATTTTCGCAGAGATGTCTGAAAAAAGAGTTGAACAGCTATATATGCGATACCATACCCTGCAGGTCTCCTGCTCCTCGTCCCCCGCCGGCTCCTGGCCGTTTTCCACGGTGGCAGCGGTACCGTGCACCGTTTGCTGCGACTTCGTCGATCGTTCCGCGGAGCTCATGGATGCGGCTGCGGGCGACATGGCGGAGTTCCGTTTTAGGGTTTTGGTGTCGTGGGAGTGGGGCTTGGCCGTTATGATAGTCCACGACACGGAGAACTTTTATATATGTAGAGGCATATAAATAGATAGAGATAAGAGGGTAACTCCAATACGTGTCCGTCTGACGGAAAAGTAATATTTGCTATTTCATATCTAGATGTGAAATAGTTATCTCACATCTATGTTTAGGACCGTCGGATCTTATTTTTGTTTAAGATTCGTGCAGCTTATTTGGCGGCAAGTGATACACGCCGGCGCGCCGGCCTAAATTTGGACCAATCGTCGCGCTACCACACGATACACCACTTTTTAACAGTAGGATCCTTCCTTCAATTCACATGAGAAAAAAAAGAGGATAGAGCCCAGCGCAACCGCTCGTCCTTATCCGTTCTCGCTGGTCTCCCGTACGGCCGCAAAACAAACGCTCGTCGGCCGCCCCGTAACCCGCGCTTGACGTCGGTTGCTCGTGCCGGTGCCCCGCAACAAGTCACAGTCGTCGCGCAAGGTCGCCGTTGTCGTGCCCGAGTGCCCCGCAACAAGTCGCAGTCGTCGCACGAGGTCGCTGTCATCGTGCCCAAGCGCCCCGTGGTTGCAGCAGGGGCGCACCATTGCATCTCTGCCACCGGTCACCGTTGTAGCTCTGCCACCACCGTCGTCCATCCCAGCAAAATTGACTCCATGGTCACGGCTTTCCATCTCCCCATCGCTGCTTGTAGCTCCTGCCGTTGACGGTTGTAGCATCCGTCGATGAAGGTTGTAGCATCGCCGCTGGTCGCTTCCAGCAAAGGACGCTTGGGGTTGTAGTTTCACGCCCAGATGGTTGTAGCATCCCCATCTACCGCTCACAGCTCCTTGCACTGGCAGTTCCAGCATCGCCAGCAGCCGATTGTAGCATCCCCGCCTGCCCACTCGTAGCTCCTCGCACTATCAGTACCAGCTCCGGCGACAGTCGGTTGTAGCAAAAATCATCGCCGGTCGTAGCAAAATCCGGCAATGGATGCAGCAAAACTTCATCGCCGGCGTTGTGGTTGCAGCTTTGCCATGAAATCCTTGTCGCAAAAATTGTCGTCGGTCGTAGCAAAATCCGGCAATGGATGCAGCAAAACTTTGTCACCGCCGTCGCACTTACAGCTTCGCCATGAAATCCTTGTAGCAAAATTTTGTGTCAGTACTAGCAAAATCTGACAAAGATTTGTAGCAAAAAATCATAACGACACGCACCCCACTCTCCGCCAGCCCCGCCGGTTGAAACATTCCCGGCCGGCTGCTCCCCAGTCACGGGCCCTCATCGTCTTCCTTGCACTAACGTGCCTCCCCCTTGCGCGTGGGCAGGAAAGGGGGTAACCAGCTACAGAGCTCCCACGCCCGGCCCAGGCTCGCAGGCTCGCGGCGTCTCCCGACCGAAGCAGCAGTAGATGGCCGCACCTTCAGCGGAGACATGGAAGAGCTCGTTGTGCGGTGTTGAGGAATTTAATGGAGGAGAGGAGAAAAAAGATAGAGGGGCTGTTTGGATGATTACCAACAGTTGCCTTACCAAAATATTGGTCACGCCCGACCCTTTTGGCCTCCACTTGGATTACGGCCAATTTTGGCTCGCCCCAGCGCGCCCGCGTCCATTCTCGCCAAATCGCCGGCGAAACGGCGGCGTGGAAATCGACCGCCAAAAAATTGGCAGGAGCAAGTCGCGCGCGAAATGGGCGCCGAGTATAAAAGGCAGGCAGCGAAATTTCCTCGTCGTTTCCTTCACTTTCCTCTTCTCATCTCGGGCAAACACACAGCAGCGAGTGGAGGGCAAGATCTACAGCTATCACCAAGGCCGCCGGATTCCTGCGACAGTACGAGCTTCTCCGGCCGCCGCCGGTGTTGCTCCACCTCTCGTTCTCATCTCACAAGCCACCCACGGTCTGTAGCTCAAATCCTTTTCAATCCCACCCCGATCCCCTTTTCTCTTGGCATGATTTGCTTCAATCTGAACTTATTAATTGGTAATATGATGCACGTACATATATACTTGCTAGATGTGAGTACTAGCCTACCGAATCCATGCCCTTTGTCCCTGCTCCCAGTCTTAGATCTCCATATGCAGCATCCGTGAAGTCTTGAAAAGTCAGCCAAGGCACTAGAAATTAGGACATGAAAAGTATATTTGACACAGAGCTAGTTATAAGTCCATACGACCTCTGTTGTTAGAACATTGCTGTCCATAAATTTCTTAGAAGCCGGCTCGACATATATGATTAATTTCTGATTGGGGCTTATTATCTCTGTCTCTTATTTCTGATTCACAAATAGTCAAGCACATATATGTAGTTTTTGTTAATGATTTAGGTGGATATTTTTATAAGTTATTCGTCAATATTATAAGTTATGGACAACGCTAACGCCCATAAATATGGTGGCAGTCACACCCGCCAAACCCGCCCTATAACACACAGACTGCGCCACGTCACCGCATGCATGCGTGTGAGAATCTTTTTGGATTTTCAGTTTTTAAAATGTTTTATCTCTTAAATGAAAAATCCGATCAAAGATCCGTTTTCACCATTAAATCCCTTGCGACGAGATCTTCGAAACTAGATCTCATATCAATATATTTTGATGATTTTTTTGTTAAAAGTTGCCATGTCTATTGCACATGAATTGCCATGATGTTTGCACTGAAGTTGGCATGATACGTTTCAGCTATTTTCTTCTACATTTAAAAGTAAATTTTGACATATTATTAAACGGGAATTAAGAAACTAGACTTGTCATGCACCATAAACTAAAATTACCATGATACATGTACTTAAAATTGCCATGGTATATACAAAAATATATTTTCGTGATCAAAGTACTGGAATTGCCATCATAAAAAAACTAAAATTGCCATGCTCTACAAACTAAAATTGCCACATGGCAACTTTAGTTTAAGCATTATGGCAACTACAGTGTAAACATCATGACAACTTTTGGGCAATTTTTTTTCGTCGAAACGTATCAACATGAGGTCTAGTTTTGAAGAGCTTGTCGAGACGAATTTAATAGTGAAAATGGATTTTTAATTCGAATTTTTAATTAGAAGATAAAACATTTTTAAGCCGAAAACCAAAAACAATTCGGCTGATGTCATCTATTCATACGTGGCAAAATAATGGTGATGGAGGCGTGTGGGCGATGTGCAAACGCCCACACGCGTGGGCGTTAGTTTTTTCGTAAGTTATAAGCAGCTCTGATTTTTTTACAATGTAACTAGATTTAGATCATTCATATTAATGTACTTATTATATTGACCCAGATGGACTCGGATCAGCAAAGATATTATTATCTCGCCATGTTGTGGCGGAGAACTTTGTCTGTCGTTGTTCTTCTCTTGGCTCTTTGGTATAGAAACAGAGATGGTAGAAAACTTAGAAGTGGAGGAAGAAAGTATGGTCCACTAGTTGAGAGAGACATCTACAGGACTAATGTCCTGGTTAGGCTTATTGACACATCTGATGCAATATGTATCAAGCAACTACAAATGTCTCGAGCTGTGTTTTACAAGCTATGCATTAGGCTCAGGCAGAAAGAGTTGTTAATTGATACACTACATGTTTCAGTAGAGGAACTGACACGTCCAAAACGTATCTATAATTTCTGCTTGCTCCATGCCTCTTTTGTGTGATATTGCTATGATATTTATGCACTTCCATACACTTTTGACCATATTTGGACTAACCTATTAACTCAGTGCACCCCAGTGCCAGTTTCTTTTTTCTGCTGTTTTTGTATTTCAGGTTTTCCCATTACGTAAACTGCCAGAAAAATTCCGGAAAAATATATAAAAAATCAGCGTTCCGGAAGCTTCCATGCGGCCAAAGTAGGGCCGGAGGGGGGCCACCAGGGCCCCAGGCGGCCAGAGGGCGCGCCCCCCTCCTGGCCGTGCCGCCAGGGCGCCTGGGCCCCCCTGGCCTCCTCTGACGCCCCCTTTTGGCATATATTTACACCGCGTCCCGAAACCCTCGAGGACGGAACCCTTTTTCGCGATCTCATCTCTGTTCCGCCGCCGCCGCGCATCCAAGATCAGGAGCACCAGGAGAACTCTTCCCGGCACCCTGCCGGAGGGGAGGATCACCACCGGGAGCCTCTCCACCACCATGGACGCCTCCCGGATGAGTTGTGAGTAGTCTCCCTTGGACCATGGGTCCATGAACAGTAGCTATGTGATGTTCTCCTCCCCTCTTTGTTCTTCACCGATTAGACCTCGTGAGCTGCCCTACATGATCGAGGCACATATGTAATCCTTATGCTGTTGCTATGATGAGTTTGCTGGGATCCGATGGATTATGAGATTATGTTCAGATTGTGTGTGAGTAATATATTTGATTTACCTCTTTTATATTTATTTTCTTGAGTAATTCTTGCATGTTCTCCGTTGCTGTTTATTGCTTTGGCCAAGTAGTAGGTAGTAACTCCAAGAGGGAACGTTATGCTTGATTGTGGGTTCATGCCCCTTGATGACTAGCTTGAGTGACAGAAACATGAGTCTAGGGGATGTGCTGTTGCCACAAGGGGGAAAACAACGGTGCTTGTACTCGCGGGTGCAAGGATTGTTTACTTTACGCAAAGTTCTTTTAATGCAGTTGTCTGTTGCTTTGAGTTTACACTATGGGTGGGACTCGCAACTTAATACCAGCGAGATGTTCTGGATAGATATCTCAAGGTGGATGATTAGTAGTAAATGCAGATGGATTTCGGTCTACTTGCCTTGGCGTACCGCCCATGCTTTTGATCCTCTACCTTTCTTTGCAGCATAGTTAGCATTGGTTTACGCACATAATCCTGTCAATTGCCCAGCTGTAATTCGTTTACCTCACTTAGCTGTTTTATCATCTTTTGGGAGAGATACATCACTAGTGAACATCATGGGACCCCGGTCCATATTACCATCACTGATCACATCCGCTATTTACTTTCAGTTCTTACTTACTAGTTGGAGTCATACCTATCACTATTATCTCTTGCGTTTGATCCTTTGTAAACGACAAGGCCGGAGGGATTGACAACCTCTCTGTACTCGTTGGGAGCAAAGTTATTTGTATTTGTGGGCAGGTCCGGTCGATCGCTAGTTGAGCCGCTAGCAGTTGACACCTTCTTGTTGAACCTCGGAGTCTCAGGGGATTCGATCCTTGGTATCTTTGCCAAGGGAAAACTACCGCTACACTGCATCTCAAACCTTCCACTTGGGGTAACCAACGAGGGGCGAGAAGTCATCAAGCAAAGTTTTCTGGCGCCGTTGCCGGGGACTCCACTCTTCAAGATAGGGGAGTTGCACGCTATCTTTTACCTTTGCTTTTTAGTCTTGTTAGTTTACCTTTCAGTTTTTGCTTTAGTATCTTTTATCAAAAATCACAAAAATAGTTGACTTGCTTGCTTGCTGCTATGGGTTCCACCGAGAACACCAAGTTATGTGACTTCACTAGTCATAACAACGATGACTTTATCTGCACTCCTATCACTACACCTGCCACTTCAGCACCTTCTTATGAAATTAAACCTGCTTTACTGAACTTAGTTATGAAAGATCAATTCTCCGGTGCTGGTGATGATGCTGCTTTACACTTAAACAACTTTGTTGACCTCTGTGATATGCAAAAGTACCAAGAAATAGATGGTAATATTGTTAAGCTTAAGCTTTTTCCTTTCTCCTTGAGAGGAGGAGCTAAAATTTGGTTTCAATCCTTGGCTAGAAACAACATAGATTCTTGGGACAAGTGCAAAGATGCCTTTATTGGAAAGTACTATCCACCTGCTAAAATTATCCAACTAAGGAGTAACATAATGAATTTCAAACAATTAGATAATGAACACGTTGCCCAAGCTTGGGAACGCATGAAATCTCTTGTCAAGAACTGCCCTACTCATGGTTTGACTACTTGGATGGTTATCCAAACTTTTTATGCAGGCTTGAACTTTACCTCACGGAACTTGTTAGATTCGGTCGCGGGAGGAACCTTTATGTCAACTACACTTGGTGCTGCCACGAAGCTTCTCGATGAGATGATGACCAATTATTCCCAATGGCACACCGAACGCGCTCCAACAGGTAGGAAGGTAAACTCTGTCGAGGAGATTTCCTCCCTAAATGAAAAAGTTGACTTGATCATGTCTCTACTTTCCAAGCAATCTTCTATTGATCCTCGTGATGTTCCTTTAAATTCTTTGATTGCTCAAGAACAAGTAGATGTGAACTTTATCTCTAGAAACAATTTTAATAATAATGCTTATAGGAGTAATTTTGGTAGCAATCCTAGACCGTTCCCCTCTGATTCCTATGGGAACAACAATGCTTATCCTAGCACCAAGAACTCCACCCAAAGAGATAGAGACATGCCTGGTTATGAGAAACTTCTAGAAATAGAGAAGGCTACTAAGAACTACATGCACACCCAATATGAACAAAACAAAACCTTCTCGAGGCAATTAAATGAGCATACTGCTATCTTGCAAGACATTGATAGACAACTAGAGAGCCTAAATATTGAGATTTCTAACCTCCAGACTAGGCTCACTATCACTGAGACCCAAGTTTCCAAGATGTCCCACACACAAGCCACTTTGATAAACCAGATGGCAGCCAAACCCGAAGTGGTTGCACCCCTAAAAGAGGAAGAAGATAGAATTAAGAACCTTCCTACCCACCACACTGTTGCTACTATCCAAGTCGTTGAGGATATCCAAACTCTTAGCACCCAATGCACTCGTGGTCCCGTTGGACCTATTAATGGTGATGCTATGACCATAGAAACTACCAAACAAGTTAGCCTAAAGGACACCACTACCACTTTACTCGATAGTAGTGACCTTGATTTTGATAATTGCACCCTTACCGAAGTTATTGATTTCCTTCACAAGATGTCTAGAGATCCCCGCACTAGCACGCTTAACCTTGCCTTCACAGGATGGAGTTATACCTCCTACGTGTCGAGGCACGACTTAAAGGCATAAGTCCATCCTAGAATGATCTCAAGTTTGGTAATCTTTGCACAACTCATGTAAAAGAGGGATAGTAAACTGAAAATAGTTGGCTTACAATCGCCACGTCACAGAATAACAGTACAAGTCTCAAACATCAAACATTAAGATCACTACAACCCTCTAAGGGCAAAAGCCAAATGTCAAAGTACCAAACTCAGATAAAACAACCACAGGCGGATCGAATCCTAGTAAGAGACTCCACTACTGATCGTCCGGGTAGCGCACGTAGTACCGACTACGCTCTTCGTCGTACTCCCAATCCAGCTCGGTGCCATCACCTGGATAGCTCACAGCTGGACCTGCATCTGGTGTGTGAAGTAACTGTGAGCCATAGAGGACTCAGCAATCCCGTTCCCGGGTAACAGAACTATCAAAGCATTTAGGTGAGGGAAAGGCTGAAGAAGAACAAGTCTGCAGCAGCAACTAGCATCTATCTTACGCAAGTGAGAGCGAGAAGAGAAGGCATCGGCGAGAAGTGATCACGAAGTGATCCTAGCTACAAGCTCACAAGCATAACCCCTCCGTGTTCAACTCCCGAATCCCGAATCGGAAATTGACAGTCACGGAACACACGCTGGTAGTGTATTAGTATCATTGTGTCAAGTTATCTACAACCGGAATTAACAAGCTCCCATCTGCCACATAACCGCGGGCACGGCTTTCGAAAGTTCAAACCCTGCAGGGGTGTTCCAACTTGACCCATTACAAGCCCACGATCCGCGGAGTCGCAACTCCAAAGTGGGAAGACCCGAGTATCCTCGGAATCCCGTGCTCAAGATATACCGAGCTAAGGTAAGGCTAATCCAGCAAATCCTCCCGGCGTGTCGACACCCTGATCGTAGCCGCGCGTATCTAGGTCTCAGGACACGACCGGATGAGTCATCCTACAGGTGTATGCCAGATACCTCAGGTTGCCCCGAGGCGGCCCCGCAGTCTGCTCGTTTCGGACCAACACTCATGTGGAGCACTGGCCCGGGGGTTGTTGATTAAGAAAGAGGGTTAATTACTCCCTATGCATGTTTAGTTTGTTATTAGGCAAATAGTACCAATGTTGGGATTTGCTGGAAAAGACTTAGCACTTAGCGGTTTATCGAGGGGGTCCCATACACCCCAACCGTGTTAGGAACGCATAATCAAGGAACATAAAACCGGCTTATACGGATCCTAACGGCATGAGTGGAACAAATCACCAAGCAAAAGGCTTAGCCTTCCACCCTTGCCAATATATAGATGATTTCAGTTTAAGCATTTATATAGTGTGATATAACCCAACCAAACTTCAACATGGAGCAAGCATCTTCACTTCACCTGCAACTAGCAACGCTATAAGAAGGGCTGAGCGAAGCGTACTTAGCCAAGCAACGGTTTGCATAGGTAGGGTGGTTAAACATGGCAATTTGTTACAAGTAGGAGGCTGACAAGAAGAACATGGGCATCGAGGCAAAACTATAGATCGAGACTACTAGCAATAGGCAAAGATAGTAATGATATCGGGGTTCGGTCATCTTGCCTGAAGAGAAGACGTTCGGATCGAAAGAAGGGTCCTCGTGCTCAAACTCGTTGGAAACCTCGTGCTCAACCTCGTTGGAAAACTCGTGCTCAACTTCCGGCTCTAAACAAGACAAACACACCAAGCACCAATCAACACGATGCAAAGCGCACTCGAAAAACATGAATGCATGATGGATGCACTAGGGATGCACATGGAGCACGTAAAACATCACTCAAGCAAAACACCTCAAAACAAGATAACAACCTGATATTATTAATCTACACAGAAAATCACCCAAGTTTGATATAAGATTCGCTGAAATCGGAGTTACGGGCTAAAAGTTATGCCCGAAACAAGATTTGAGCGAAAACTGCAAATTACAACAACATAGCAACTTGGGAGCTCAAAATAATTAATCTACAGCACCCAAAAAGCATGGAAAAGGACTTGAACATAAACTAGATATAAAGTACAGCAACTAGGTCCAAAGTGCACCCCCAACGGAGTCACGGATCAATAGCAATGATCTTGGACATATTGAACTTTGAAATAAAATTCTGGCAGCAGAATTTTATTGAAAGTTTGGAGCAAAAGATAAACATGCTACAGCCACTCAAATGGACATGTGAGGACATTAATGGAAAGACAACAATATATACTTCAAGGAACAATCAAAATCCACCCCAAAACTATCATGCTTTGTCCTACAACATCACACGAACATGGCATCGGAACGTTACAGATTTCAGACTTAGTGAAATTTCACTAAGTCCTAAAACAGCAATATCATCATAGCATCAAAAAGAGCATGTTTAAGACACCTCGAAACTAAACATGGCAAAGGGTAAGCACCTCATCAAAATACATATGACGGTGATCCCGAAACACACAAGCATGCATCATTGTGGTGAACACACCGATTACAACGAGCTCAACAAGATGGCATTTCATAACAAGTGAAAACACAACATGTGAACATGGCATCTTGCAACGATGATAACAAGGAAACAATAAATCTACCATGCAACCTATCACACACAACACGTAGTTCGTGACGAGACGAACACGTGGACATGTCATTTGCATCGTTTGGACAAACGAGCTAAAAGATATCACATGTCAAAGGTGGCATGAAAATAACACATAACAGCAGTTTATATCATCATGCACTCTTGTAACAGCAAAACATGTGTCAAGATGACATCTAACATGCATGACTACAACAGGTAAAACGTAGAGGGCAACTCCACGAACATCTGGACATGCTACAAGCGCAAAACGGAGCAGCAGATAAAAAGTTATGGCAGGTCAAAGTTTGGATCTCAGATCAGGGATAAAAGGACTTAGAGGGATTTTTGGGGTCAACCTGAGCAGATCTGGATGAACAGTACCAGGCCGGCCTCGGGTGAACAGTGGTGCGGCCGAAACTGGCCCAGATCTGGTGCGGAGAGGCAGCCCGGCGGAGCTGGTTCGGCCCAGCGGAGGCAGAGGCCCAGCGGCGCGGCTGCGGTTGGGCCCGCAGAGCTGGAGGCGAGGGGTGCGGGAGGCCCGGCGCGGCGGCGAGGCCCGCGCGGCTGGCGTCCCTGGAGCGGAGGCCCACGAGGGCGAGCGGCGGCCCGGCCAGCTGCTCTGGAGGCGGAGCGAGGCGAGACCCTCGCGGCGCGGGAGGAAGGCCCCGGTCCTGGCGATCGCCCGTGGAGGGAGTTCCAGCGCTGGAGGCCCAGGGCGGCTCGGGAGAGAAGTGGCGGGGAAGAACGGGCCGGCCCAGGCGAGAAAACCCGGCGAAGTGGGGCGGTACGAGGCCGACGGACGAGGGGCGAAGTGGTCCCCGGCCCGGTCGCGGTCGCGGTCGAGCGAAGACCACGGCGCGCTCGATCTGTCGCCTGGCGCGGTCGAGGCTCCGCGTGAGCGTTGACTTCGGCGCGACGGAGCTGCTCGCTGCGGCGATTTCTTCGATGGACTAAGCTGGATCCCCTCGGGATCCGGTGGAGAAGAGGATTGGATCTGAGATCTGGAATTTAGGGAAGAAGAAGGGAATGTCCAAATAGACCTAGGGGTCTATATAAAGCAATTTAGACTAGGGTTTAGAGACTAGGGTTGTTTAGGAGCCCTCCGATCTGGATCCAACGGATCCGATCGCGGGACGACTTTAAAAGGACTAGACGGAGATAAAAGAAAGCAGTGGGGGTATTTCCGGGACACGAAGTAAGGGCACTTCGGACCCACACGGACAACGGAGGGAAAAGTCAACGGAGTCCAAACGAGACGAGATTTGAGAGGCGGGTTGCACACAACAAAACAACAACACACAACACAACCTCACGGCACACCGGTAACGAAAAACGCCCGAACAACAAAGTAGGCCTACGGGACGTCACGGACACGTGAGGGAGCTCCGGAAGACGAAACGGACAACGGGAAGAAACGCCACGAACCGGAAACAACCCACAACACAAATGCAATGCAATGCACATGTCTACATGATATGAATGAATGCCACACACTCACACAACAAAACGACGAAAGCCCGAAAGACAAAGAACCCGAAATGGAAATAGATGAAGCCGGAGATATATTATATACCCAAAAGGGAAAGTATTACATCCGGGGCATTACAAACTCTCCTCTACTACAAAAAGATCTCGTCCCGAGATCTAGGACTGGAAAAAGGAAGGGTACTCGGAACGAAGATGATCTTCTCGTTCCCAGGTAGCTTCTCGGTCTGTGTGATGTGACCACTTGACTTTCAGAAACTTGATGGACTTGTTACGAGTCTTGCGTTCAGTCTCTTCGAGAATTGCAACTGGATGCTCTCGGTAGGAAAGGTCTTGTTGAAGATCTATCTCCTCAAACGGAATCATGCGCTCAGGTGCCTTGAAGCATTTGCGAAGCTGAGACACATGGAAGACATCATGAACATTTGCAAAGTTGGAAGGGAGCTCGAGCTGATAGGCTAGATCGCCTCTTTTGCCAAGAATTTTGAAAGGCCCGACGTATCTAGGAGCAAGCTTTCCTTTGATACCGAATCTCTGGGTTCCTTTCATCGGAGAAACTCGGAGATAGACATGATTACCGATGTCGAAAGCCAAATCACGATGCTTTCCGTCATAGTAGCTCTTCTGACGCGACTGAGCGGCCTTGAGATTCTCACGTATGACTTTGCACATTTCTTCGGCTTCTGAGATCAAATCATTGCCAAGAAGTTGGCGTTCGCCTGTTTCAGACCAGTTGAGAGGGGTACGACACTTTCTGCCATAGAGAATTTCAAACGGTGCTTTGCCTGCACTTGCTTGAAAGCTGTTGTTGTAAGAGAACTCGGCAAATGGAAGACAGTCCTCCCATTTCATACCGAAGGAGATGACACAGGCTCTGAGCATATCTTCTAGGATCTGATTCACACGCTCGACTTGACCACTAGTCTGAGGGTGAAAGGCAGTGCTGAACCTGATCTTCGTGCCCATGGCGGACTGAAAGGAGTCCCAGAACCTTGATGTGAACAAGCTGCCATGGTCTGAGGATATCACTTGAGGAATGCCATGTAGGGACACAATTCTGGAAGTGTACAGCTCTGCAAGTTGAGCTGCATTGATTGATTCTTTGACTGGAAAAAAGTGAGCGACTTTGGTAAGCTTGTCAATCACCACAAAGATAGCATCATTGCCTCGCTTGGATTTAGGAAAGCCAGTGACGAAGTCCATTTCAATGTGGTCGAACTTCCACTCAGGAATAGGAAGAGGTTGGAGAAGACCGGCTGGGCGTTGATGTTCTGCTTTCACTCTTCTGCATACATCACATTCATTCACGAATTGGGCAATTTCCCTTTTCATGCGTGTCCACCAGTAAGATTGCTTGAGGTCTTGATACATCTTGGAACTGCCAGGATGAATGGAAAGGAGAGAATCATGAGCTTCTTCCATTATGAGCTTCCTGAGATCACCTTTGGGAACAACGAGTCTGTCCTCAAAGAACAAGGTATCTCTCTCATCAACACGGAAGCACTTGTATTTTGGAGTGCCCTTTGCAATGCCATGTTTCACCTTCTTCACCATGGTATCACTGAGCTGGGCCTCACGGACTTGATCTTCCAAGGTAGGAGCAATCTGGAGATTAGCAAGAAAACCCTGCGGAACAACCTGAAGGTTGAGCTTCCTGAAAGCTTCACAAAGCTCAGGCTGGTGTGGCTTGATGAGAAGGCTGTTGCAATATGCCTTTCTGCTCAAGGCATCTGCAATCACATTCGCCTTGCCTGGAGTGTACTCAATGCTGGGGTTGTACTCTTGGATCATCTCGACCCAACGAGTCTGGCGGAGGTTCATATGCGGCTGTGTGAAGATGTACTTCAAGCTCTTGTGATCAGTGAAGATGTCGACCTTTCTGCCCAACAACAGATGTCTCCACGTAATCAGAGCATGTACCACAGCTGCTAGCTCGAGATCGTGTGTGGGATAGTTCTTCTCAGCTGGCTTTAGCTGACGTGAAGTGTATGCCACAATTCTCTTCTCTTGCATAAGCACACCACCAAGGCCTTGAAGAGAAGCGTCACAGAACACTTCATAGGGCTTGGATTCATCTGGAGGAATCAGAACTGGAGCGGAAACAAGCTTCTCTTTGAGGGTTTTGAAAGCCACTTCACACTCGGGAGACCAAAAGTATTTGACATTCTTCTGAAGGAGGTTGGAAAGAGGCTTGGCAATCTTGGAGAAGTTCTCCACAAACCTTCTGCAATAGCTGGCAAGACCCAGAAAACTGCGGAGCTGCTTGACGTTCTGAGGAGCTTCCCAGTTGACAATTGCTTCAACTTTCTCGGGATTAACCGCAATACCGTCAGCTGAGATAATGTGGCCCAGGTACAAAACCTTATCGAGCCAAAACTCGCACTTTGAGAACTTGGCATAGAATTTATGCTCTCGGAGTCGATCAAGAACCAGTCGTAAGTGCTTTTCGTGATCTTCTTCATTCTTGGAAAACACCAGAATATCATCCAGATACACAAGCACGAATTCGCCAGTATAGGGGTTGAAGATGTAATGCATCATCCTTGAAAAGGTAGGAGGAGCATTGGCGAGACCGAAGGACATGACGGTATACTCGTATGAACCGTAGCTCGTTCTGAAGGCCGTCTTGGGAATGTCTTCCTCGCGAATGCGAATTTGATGGTAGCCCATTCGGAGGTCAAGCTTAGAGAACACTTTAGCTCCTTTGAGCTGCTCAAAGAGTTCGTTGATGTTGGGGAGCGGATACTTGTTCTTAATCGTCTTCTTGTTCAATGGCCGATAGTCAACACAGAGACGCTCCGTGCCATCTTTCTTCTTGACAAATAAGACGCCACAGCCCCACGGAGATGTACTCGGTCTGATGAGACCCATACTCTCCTGCTTATCAAGCTGCTTCTTCAATTCCTTCAATTCATCCGGAGAGAGCTTGTAAGGACGCCGGCAAGCAGGTTTAGTGCCCGGCTCGAGTTCGATGACAAACTCCACCTGACGGTGTGGAGGCATGCCTGGAAGATCTTCTGGAAAGACGTCTTGATATTCGTTCACCACCGGAATTTGCTCTATGGCATTAATTTCACCCTTATCATTAAGAGAGAAAAGCCGAATAGTATTATCCTTGGAGGCGAAGATAATCACATCTTCATCAGAATGAGTCAACTTGACTTCCTTTTGAGCACAATCAATGTGAGCATCATGCTGAGAAAGCCAATCCATTCCGAGGATGAGGTCGATGTCAGAATGACCAAGAACCACCGGAGAAGCCAAAAATCGATAATCACCCATGCGAATAGAAACATCCGGAGCATATAATCTAGAAGTCATGCATCTTCCCGGAGAAATCACTTGCAACTCCCTTGGCAAGGCCATGGTGCCCACATTATACTTGGATGCAAAAGGAAATGACATGAAAGAATGTGAAGCACCCGAATCAAATAACACTTTAGCTGGGATAGAGTTCACTGGAAGGTTACCCAGAATGACATCAGAAGAAGCCTCCGCTTGTGCTGCATTCATCAGATTAACCCTTGCAGACTTTGGATCATGCTTGACAATAGCTGAACTCATAGGTGGAGGAGGAGGAAGACGCTTCGGATTCGGACACCTGTTGGCATAATGACCCTTCTGGCCACACTTGTTGCACACCACTTCAGAGAGAGGACGGAAATGAGAGCCACTGGACTTGGAGCCTTGAGACTGAAACTGCTTCTTCGACTGGTTGCTTGGGTTGGGTGGGTGGGAGAAACCACGACCACTAGAGTTCTTGTTGTTGGAGTTGTTGAAGTTGTTGGAGTTGTTGTATGGAGCTCGAATCACTAGAGGAGGAGGAAGCCAGAATTTCTGTTGTTTCGCAGCCAACTGAGACGATGAGGAAGAGTGAACAGCATCTCGAATTCTCTTCTTAGAGGCCTCCATCTTAAGAGAACTTATCGAATTCGTCTGGCTCGAACAAAGTGAGAGCAAGCTGAAGTTCATCTTTGAGACCTCCACGGAACTGATAGATTTTACTCTTTGCATCAGGAATGTCTTGCTTTGCATAGCGAGCGAGGTTTTGGAACTTGACATTATACTGATAGACTGTCATGGAGCCCTGCTTGAGGTTGCGGAATTGCTCACGCATACCCTCGATGACACTTGTAGGAATGTGATGCGAGCGGAAATCCTTGCAGAAATTCTCCCAAGAGATCACTTGACCCGGCCTTGAGTCTTTGTACTGCTGCCACCAGTCAGCTGCTTGATCTTTCAGTTGGAAGGCTGCAAACTTCACATAGTCATCTTCTTTCACGTTACTGCACTCAAAATGCTTCTTTATGTCGGTCAACCAATCCTCAGCATCAAGAGGGTCGACACAGTAACTGAAAGCTTTAGGATTGTTAGCCAGGAACTGGTTGAGAGTAGCATGGTGCTGCTGGAAGAAGTTGCCTTGGTTCATTGGAACACCCTGATTAGCTTGATTAGCTTGCATAGCTTGCATTTGCTGCATCATCTGCATCATCAACTGAGTGTTCTGAGCTGTAGTCTGCATAATCGCTCTCCAAGCCTCAGGCGGAGGAGGAGGGGAAGGAGGACGTTCTGGGACCTCTTCACCCTCTGGGTTGGCATTCGGAACCCTTTTCGGAGCCATCCTATAAGAGATGACCACGAATCAGCAATTGATTGACAAAAGGAATAAGCTGAATCAATGGAATGAATTGCAACAAGTCTTCACAATAATCATTCGAACAATAAGAACGAATGAAATCATCCGAACAAGAGGAACGAATGAATTTCTCAGTTAATTGATAACATCAGTCTTCACGAGAAGCCACATAGGAATCAAAAGGATAAAATAATAAAAACAACAAGGTACGGAAAGGAACAAACACAAGAGAGGAGTTTCGTTCTAACATCTTTGTGCTGAAAGCATATGAACGCGTTACGAAAAGGTTTTGCAATCCCCGGATCAGCATAGCCAAGGACCCTTTAAGATGCAACTCCTGATAGTAACCTCGGTCATATAACTCCTTCACTCAATGTCGAACCCCGAACTCACTAACCTGCATTCGTTGGAAGAATGCCTACGATCTACTGGATAAAACCCACCTATAGCTTTCCGAAAGATTCCAGTTATGCAATCAGGTGTTGGGGATACACGGGAAGCACCGCGCAATCAACTCTAACCTACATCCAGGTGTATCCATCCTTCAACACATAACCAGTCTTTCTCGGAAACTGTGTACCTCGGACCTTCGAAAAGCATTCACTATAACAAGCTATGGCAATACTCCCGAACTACCTCCCCAGTACTGGGTGATGTCAGGGTTATCTTGCCATTGGCCGTATAGGGGAGATTTTCGATGTCGGCCGTCTTAAGTATTTAGTACTGCCACGATATGCTTGTTACAATGATACCCCGAAGCTCAACTCCTCGGTAACAGGAGGCATCGGGAACAATATCCTTGTCACAAGAACATCGAAACAATCCCAGAATACTCGCGGGATTCCTAAAAAAAAATTTTGTGCAAATTTTGAAGATAGGAGAGACAAGAGTAGACGTCAGGAGTCCTCACCAGAGAGAAAGGGGATGAGAAGCAAAGAAATCCTACTCTCCGATATAATATAGGACTCAAAAAGTTTTTCAGTGTGTGCCTAGACTCAACCGTCAACGGTTCGATCAAACAGTGGGGGCTCCTAGGTCGGAGAAGGCTCTGAATACCAACTTATAATGCCCAGGATGGAGTTATACCTCCTACGTGTCGAGGCACGACTTAAAGGCATAAGTCCATCCTAGAATGATCTCAAGTTTGGTAATCTTTGCACAACTCATGTAAAAGAGGGATAGTAAACTGAAAATAGTTGGCTTACAATCGCCACGTCACAGAATAACAGTACAAGTCTCAAACATCAAACATTAAGATCACTACAACCCTCTAAGGGCAAAAGCCAAATGTCAAAGTACCAAACTCAGATAAAACAACCACAGGCGGATCGAATCCTAGTAAGAGACTCCACTACTGATCGTCCGGGTAGCGCACGTAGTACCGACTACGCTCTTCGTCGTACTCCCAATCCAGCTCGGTGCCATCACCTGGATAGCTCACAGCTGGACCTGCATCTGGTGTGTGAAGTAACTGTGAGCCACAGAGGACTCAGCAATCCCGT
>LR738715.1:553100158-553190364 GCA_902687465.1 Secale cereale | reverse complement strand
AGCCAAAACTCGCACTTTGAGAACTTGGCATAGAATTTATGCTCTCGGAGTCGATCAAGAACCAGACGCAAGTGCTTTTCGTGATCTTCTTCATTCTTGGAAAACACCAGAATATCATCCAGATACACAAGCACGAATTCGCCAGTATAGGGGTTGAAGATGTAATGCATCATCCTTGAAAAGGTAGGAGGAGCATTGGCGAGACCGAAGGACATGACGGTATACTCATATGAACCGTAGCTCGTTCTGAAGGCCGTCTTGGGAATGTCTTCCTCGCGAATGCGAATTTGATGATAGCCCATTCGGAGGTCAAGCTTAGAGAACACTTTAGCTCCTTTGAGCTGCTCAAAGAGTTCGTTGATGTTGGGGAGCGGATACTTGTTCTTAATCGTCTTCTTGTTCAATGGCCGGTAGTCAACACAGAGACGCTCCGTGCCATCTTTCTTCTTGACAAATAAGATGCCACAGCCCCACGGAGATGTACTCGGTCTGATGAGACCCATACGCTCCTGTTCATCCAATTGTTTCTTCAATTCCTTCAATTCATCTGAAGAGAGCTTGTATGGACGCCGGCAAACAGGTTCGGTGCCCGGCTCGAGTTCAATGACAAACTCGACCTGACGGTGTGGAGGCATGCCTGGAAGTTCTTCTGGAAAGACGTCTTGATATTCATTCACCACTGGAATTTGCTCTATGGCATTAATTTCACCCTTATCATTAAGAGAGAAAAGCCTAATAGTATTATCCCTGGAGGCGAAGATAATCACATCTTCATCAGAATGAGTCAACTTGACTTCCTTCTGGGCACAATGAATGTGAGCATCGTGCTGAGAAAGCCAATCCATTCCGAGAATGAGGTCGATATCAGAATGACCAAGAACCACCGGAGAAGCCAAAAATCGATAATCACCCATGCGAATAGAAACATCCGGAGCAAATATCTTTGAATGCAATAGTTTGCCTGGAGAAACAACTGACAATTCTCTTGGCAAACTTCTGGTGACGATGTTGTGCTTGGATGCAAAAGGATATGACATGAAAGAGCAAGATGCACCCGAATCAAATAACACTTTAGCTGGAAAAGAGTTCACTGGAAGGTTACCCAAAATGACATCAGACGAAGCCTCTGCTTGTGCTGCATTCATCAGATTGACCCTTGCAGACTTTGGATCATGCCGGACAATCGCTGAACTCATAGGTGGTGGAGGAGGAAGACGCTTCGGATTCGGACATCTGTTGGCATAGTGACCTTTCTGAGTGCATTTGTTGCAAGTCACTTCTGAGAGAGGACGGAACTGAGAGCCACTGGACTTGGAGCCTTGAGACTGAAACTGCTTCTTCGACTGGTTGCTTGGGTTGGGTGGGTGGGAGAAACCACGACCACTAGAGTTCTTGTTGTTGGAGTTGTTGAAGTTGCTGGAGTTGTTGAATGGAGCTCGAATCATTGGAGGAGGAGGAAGCCAGAATTTCTGTTGTTTTGCAGCCAACTGAGACGATGAGGTAGAGTGAACAGCATCTCGAATTCTCTTCTTAGAAGCCTCCATCTTGAGCTGAGCTGCTTCTTGTTTCAAAGCCATGTTATAGAACTTATCGAATTCGTCTGGCTCGAACAAAGTGAGAGCAAGCTGAAGTTCATCTTTGAGACCTCCACGGAACTGATAGATTTTGCTCTTTGCATCAGGAATGTCTTGCTTTGCATAACGAGCGAGGTTTTGGAACTTGACATTATACTGATAGACTGACATGGAGCCCTGCTTGAGGTTGCGGAATTGCTCACGCATACCCTCGATGACACTTGTAGGAATGTGATGCGAGCGGAAATCTTTGCAGAAATTCTCCCATGAGATCACTTGACCCGGCCTTGAGTCTTTGTACTGCTGCCACCAGTCAGCTGCTTGATCTTTCAGTTGGAAGGCTGCAAACTTCACATAGTCATCTTCTTTCACGTTACTGCACTCAAAATGCTTCTTGATATCGGTCAGCCAATCTTCAGCATCAAGAGGGTCGACACAGTAACTGAAAGCTTTAGGATTGTTAGCCAAGAACTGGTTGAGGGTAGCATGGTGCTGCTGGAAGAAGTTGCCTTGGTTCATTGGAACACCCTGATTAGCTTGATTAGCTTGCATCATCTGCATCATCTGCATCATCAACTGAGTGTTCTGAGCAGTAGTCTGCATAATTGCTCTCCAAGCCTCAGGCGGAGGAGGAGGGGAAGGAGGATGCTCTGGAACCTCTTCCACCTCTGGGTTGGCATTCGGAACCTTTTTCGGAGCCATCCTGTAAGAGATGACCACGAATCAGCAATTGGTTGACAAAAGGAATAAGCTGAATCAATGGAATGAATTGCAACAAGTCTTCACAATAATCATTCGAACAATAAGAACGAATGAAATCATCCGAACAAGAGGAACGAATGAATTTCTCAGTTAATTGATAACATCAGTCTTCACGAGAAGCCACATAGGGATCAAAAGGATAAAATAATAAAACAACAAGGTACGGAAAGGAACAAACACAAGAGAGGAGTTTCGTTCTAACATCTTTGTGCTGAAAGCATATGAACGCGTTACGAAAAGGTTTTGCAATCCCCGGATCAGCATAGCCAAGGACCCTTTAAGATGCAACTCCTGATAGTAACCTCGGTCATATAACTCCTTCACTCAATGTCGAACCCCGAACTCACTAGCCTGCATTCGTTGGAAGAATGCCTACGATCTACTGGATAAAACCCACCTATAGCTTTCCGAAAGATTCCAGTTATGCAATCAGGTGTTGGGGATACACGGGAAGCACCGCGCAATCAACTCTAACCTACATCCAGGTGTATCCATCCTTCAACACATAACCAGTCTTTCTCGGAAACTGTGTACCTCGGACCTTCGAAAAGCATCCACTATAACAAGCTATGGCAATACTCCCGAACTACCTCCCCAGTACTGGGTGATGTCGGGGTTATCTTGCCACTGGCCGCATAGGGGAGATTTTCGATGTCGGCCGTCTTAAGTATTTAGTACTGTCGCGATATGCTTGTTACAATGATACCCCGAAGCTCAACTCCTCGGTAACAGGAGGCATCGAGAACAATATCCTTGTCACAAGAACATCGAAACAATCCCAGAATAGTCGCGGGATTCCTAAAAAAAAATTTGTGCAAATTTTGAAGATAGGAGAGACAAGAGTAGACGTCAGGAGTCCTCACCAGAGAGAAAGGGGATGAGAAGCAAAGAAATCCTACTCTCCGATATAATATAGGACTCAAAAAGTTTTTAGTGTGTGCCTAGACTCAACCGTCAACGGTTCGATCAAACAGTGGGGGCTCCTAGGTCGGAGAAGGCTCTGATACCAACTTGTAATGCCCAGGATGGAGTTATACCTCCTACGGGTCGAGGCCAGACTTAAAGGCATAATTCCATCCTAGAATGATCTCAAGTCTGGTAAACTTTGCACAACTCATGTAAAAGAGGGGATAGTAAACTTAAAAAAATAGTTGGCTTACAATCGCCACGTCACAGAAATACAGTACAAGTCTCAAACATCATACATTAAGAGCACTACAACCCTCTAAGGGCAAAAGCCAAATGTCAACGTACCAAACTCAGATAAATAAACAACCACAGGCGGATCGAATCCTAGTAAGAGACTCCACTACTGATCGTCCGGGTAGCGCACGTAGTACCGACTACGCTCCTCGTCGTACTCCCAATCCAGCTCGGTGCCATCACCTGGATAGCTCACAGCTGGACCTGCATCTGGTGTGTGAAGTAACTGTGAGCCACAGAGGACTCAGCAATCCCGTTCCCGGGTAACAGAACTATTTAAGCCTTTAGGTGAGGGAAAAGGCTGATGAAAGAAATGAGGTGAAGGAACAACAAAGAGTCTGCAGCAGCAACTAGCACTAACTTACGCAAGAGAGAGCGAGAAGAGAAGGCCACGCGAGAAGTGATCACGAAGTGATCCTAGCTACAAGCTCACAAACATAACCCCTCCGTGTTCAACTCCCGAATCCCTATCCGGAAATTGACAGTCACGGAACACACGCTGGTAGTGTATTAGTATCATTGTGTCAAGTTTTCTACAACCGGAATTAACAAGCTCCCATCTGCCACATAACCGCGGGCACGGCTTTCGAAAGTTCAAACCCTGCAGGGGTGTTCCAACTTGACCCATTACAAGCCCACGATCCGCGGAGTCGCAACTCCAAAGTGGGAAGACCCGAGTATCCTCGGAATCCCGTGCTCAAGATATACCGAGCTAAGGTAAGGCTAATCCAGCAAATCCTCCCGGCGTGTCGACACCCTGATAGTAGCCGCGCGTATCTAGGTCTCAGGACACGACCGGATGAGACGTCCTACAGGTGTATGCCAAATACCTCAGGTTGCCCCAAGGCGGCCCCACAGTCCGCTCGTTTCGGACCAACACTCATGTGGAGCACTGGCCCGGGGTTGTTGATTAAGAAAGAGGGTTAATTACTCCCTATGCATGTTTAGTTTGTTATTAGGCAAATAGTACCAATGTTGGGATTTGCTGGAAAAGACTTAGCACTTAGCGGTTTATCGAGGGGGTCCCATACACCCCAACCGTGTTAGGAACGCATAATCAAGGAACATAAAACCGGCTTATACGGATCCTAACGGCATGAGTGGAACAAATCACCAAGCAAAAGGCTTAGCCTTCCACCCTTGCCAATATATAGATGATTTCAGTTTAAGCATTTATATAGTGTGATATAACCCAACCAAACTTCAACATGGAGCAAGCATCTTCACTTCACCTGCAACTAGCAACGCTATAAGAAGGGCTGAGCGAAGCGTACTTAGCCAAGCAACAGTTTGCATAGGTAGGGTGGTTAAACATGGCAATTGGTTACAAGTAGGAGGCTGACAAGAAGAACATGGGCATCGAGGCAAAACTATAGATCGAGACTACTAGCAATAGGCAAAGATAGTAATGATATCGGGGTTCGGTCATCTTGCCTGAAGAGAAGACGTTCAGATCGAAAGAAGGGTCCTCGTGCTCAAACTCGTTGGAAACCTCGTGCTCAACCTCGTTGGAAAACTCGTGCTCAACTTCCGGATCTAAACAAGACAAACACACCAAGCACCAATCAACACGATGCAAAGCGCACTCGAAAAACATGAATGCATGATGGATGCACTAGGGATGCACATGGAGCACGTAAAACATCACTCAAGCAAAACACCTCAAAACAAGATAACAACCTGATATTATTAATCTACACAGAAAATCACCCAAGTTTGATATAAGATTCGCTGAAATCGGAGTTACGGGCTAAAAGTTATGCCCGAAACAAGATTTGAGCGAAAACTGCAAATTACAGCAACATAGCAACTTGGGAGCTCAAAATAATTAATCTACAGCACCCAAAAAGCATGGCAAAGGACTTGAACATAAACTAGATATAAAGTACAGCAACTAGGTCCAAAGTGCACCCCCAACGGAGTCACGGATCAATAGCAATGATCTTGGACATATTGAACTTTGAAATAAAATTCTGGCAGCAGAATTTTATTGAAAGTTTGGAGCAAAAGATAAACATGCTACAGCCACTCAAATGGACATGTGAGGACATGAATGGAAAGACAACAATATATACTTCAAGGAACAATCAAAATCCACCCCAAAACTATCATGCTTTGTCCTACAACATCACACGAACATGGCATCGGAACGTTACAGATTTCAGACTTAGTGAAATTTCACTAAGTCCTAAAACAGCAATATCATCATAGCATCAAAAAGAGCATGTTTAAGACACCTCGAAACTAAACATGGCAAAGGGTAAGCACCTCATCAAAATACATATGACGGTGATCCCGAAACACACAAGCATGCATCATTGTGGTGAACACACCGATTACAACGAGCTCAACAAGATGGCATTTCATAACAAGTGAAAACACAACATGTGAACATGGCATCTTGCAACGATGATAACAAGGAAACAATAAATCTACCATGCAACCTATCACACACAACACGTAGTTCGTGGCAAGACGAACACGTGGACATGTCATTTGCATCTTTTGGACAAACGAGCTAAAAGATATCACAAGTCAAAGGTGGCATGAAAATAACACATAACAGCAGTTTGTAACATGATGCACTCTTGCAACAGCAAAACAAGTGTCAAGATGACATCTAACATGCATGACTACAACAGGTAAAACGTAGAGGACATCTCCACGAACATCTGGACATGCTACACGCGCAAAACGGAGCAACAGGCACAAAGTTAGGGCAGTTCAAAGATTACATAACAGATCAGGATTAAAAGGACTTAGGGTTTGAAATGGACCTCAGATCCAGATCTGAAGGATGAACAGTAACGGGCTGGATCTGGAACCCGCAGCGGCGCGGCCCACGGGGAAGAGAAGCGGCGGCGGCCCGGCTCGGAGGCGAGGCGGCCCGCGGGGTTCGGCTGGAGGCGGCCCGAACTGGCGCGGCTGGCCCAGCTGCGCGGAGGGGAGGCCCGGTCGACTGGCGCTGGCGGCGCGGGGGTGGCGCGGCCCGCGGCGGCCCGCGGTGGCGGTGACAGGGTGGCCGGCCCACCTGCTGCTGGCTCGGCGAGGCGGTGGCGAGGCCGGCCCGTGCGGCGAGGCCGGCTGGAGCGCGGGAGGCGCGGAGCGGCTGGGCTGGGCCCGATCCCGGCGCCTGGCGATGTGGCTGGCGGCGAGGGGCGCTGGGCCGGGGAGGCTGGCGGCGAACTGGTCCCCCCCCAGGCCGATGCGGTACGGGCCTGGCGCGGTCGCTCGCCCGGCTCGGCGAAGCGACAGGGCCAACTGGCGGCGCGAGCGAAGGAGCGTCGGTCGCCGGTCGAGGAAAAAGCGGCGGGCGTTGACCCCGGGCTCGAGGGAGCTGGTTCCCTCGGGATCCAGGGATTTTTTGGGATCTGAGATCTGAAATAAAGGGGGAAAAAAAAAGAGGGGAAGGAGGAAGAAGAAGGGGACATGCCAAATAGACTAGGGGTCTATATATAGCAGTTTTAGACTAGGGTTTGGAGACTAGGGGTGTTTAGGAGCCCTCCGATCGTGATCCAACGGATCCGATCGCGGGGATAGAATAAAAGGGCCTAGACGGAGATAAAAGAATGCAACAGGGGTATTTCCGGGACACGAAGTGAAGGCACATCGGACCCACACGGACAACGGAGGGAAAAGTCAACGGAGTCCAAACGAGACGAGATTTGAGAGGCAGGTTGCACACAACAAAACAACAACACACAACACAACCTCGCGGCACACCGGTAACGAAAAACGCCCGAACAACAAAGTAGGCCTACGGGACGTCACGTACACGTGAGGGAGCTCCGGAACGCGAAACGGACAACGGGAAGAAACACACGAACCGGATGCAACCCACAACACAGAAGCAAAGCAATGCACATGTCTACATGATATGAATGAATGCCACACACTCACACAACAAAACGACGAAAGCCCGAAATACAAAGAACCAGAAATGGAAATAGATGAAGCCGGAGATATATTATATACCCAAAAGGGAAAGTATTACATCCGGGGCATTACAGATATTGAATGTGAACCTTCTTGTCCAATTATTTTGGGACGTCCTTTTCTTCGCACCGTTGGTGCCATCATTGACATGAAAGAGGGGAATATAAGATTCCAATTTCCTCTCAAGAAAGGGATGGAACACTTCCCTAGAAAGAAGATTAAGTTACCTTTTGAGTCCGTTATACGGGCTAGCTATTCTTTTACTCTTGATAAGACTTGATCTCTTTGCATTATGCCTAGCTTAAAGGCATAAAAGAAAGCGCTTTTGGGAGGCAGCCCACAATGAATAAAATTTTATTTTGCTTTTTTTATGTCTTGATGTTGTTACTACAGTAGCATCATCATTGTATCTTTACTTTTCAGCTTTGTGCCAAGTGTAGCCTCTGATTGCAAGAAAGTTCAAAAGTTGTGAGGTGCTGTCCAGGAAACAGATTCTGTCCTTGGACAGAAAAATTCGTATAAAATCACCAGATCATCTTTTTGGTCTGAATGTTTTCGACAGTGTGCTCTATACAATTGGCTTTCGGGCGTCTGTTCTGAGTTTTTTGATTTGAGTTGCAGAAGTGCCCCGAAAAAATGATTTACTACCTGCTGGTCTGTTTTTCACAGATTCTGTCCTGTTTTGCCTTTTCTTCGTTTTGCAAACCTTGAGCTTGCTTTTTCTTTGCAAAAACCTTTTGGCAATCTTGAGAAACAGTAGACCTTCAAGAATATCCTTATTTCCAGCAAGGAAAAATTATTTTATTAAGGGTACTAACCTCGCTAATCAGATTATGATGAGTTATGTATGAAGGGAGTTTTCAAGTGTGCGAGGGAAGATGATAAAAAGATTCAGGAGTGTCAAACGCTCAAGCTTGGGGATGCCCCCGTGCACCCCCAAGAAATATTCAAGAAGACTCAAGCGTCTAAGCTTGGGGATGCCCCTGTGCATCCCCTTCTCCATCAACAATTATCAGTTCGTCTTTCGTTCCACTATATTTTTATCACTTCATGTGTTATGTGCTATGCTTGGAGCGTCTTGCTTTTAGTTTCCTTTTTAGTTTTCTTTAGCTTTGCTTGCTGTCCATAACGAGTTGGAACTCAGCTTTCTTTGTGTGGGAGAGAAACACGCTCCACTTCAACCTAGAACATAACATAGAATTTTCATGTCTATCTTTGCTGTGTGTGTTCTTTGTCTTTCAATAGCTACTATCATGTTCAGCTCTTAGTTTTCATGCTTTACTTTTTGAAGAGCTTTTGTTTAGTTGGTCGTTGGAACTCTCTTTAGTTATCATGCTTATCTTGTTAAGAGAGTTGGCTTCTGTTGCACTGGTTGATATGTCTATGATAAAAATGCTATGTGCATAATGGTGCTTAGTAGTTCATGTTTTCTTATGGCTAGTCTCAAATAGCTGGGGGGTTCTTAATGTGTTATTGAAGTACCAACATGATTTGTTTGCCTATGATGTGGTATGGTTTAGTGGTATCTTCCTCCAAGAATTTATTTTGATTGACTTGGTGTATGCTCACGCATATTTAAGACTGTAAAGAAAGTCTATCAAGCCTTGATGATCTTTAATTTCTGAGTAGCGATATAACTTCCATGCCTGATTCAATGTTGCTTTGTCGCTCTGCATGATTATGACCGTCATTGCTCTTTTAGTTGGTCGCTCCCAGTCTTTTGCTAACCTTCGCCTGTACTAAGCGGACTGTCTTGTTGTGCATCCAAAATCCTTTAAACCAGTTATGCCATATGAGTCCACCATACCTTCCTATACATGGTATTTACCTGCCATTCCTAACGAAGACTTTCATGTACCACCTCGAAATTATTCAAAAAAACATTTCTCTTTTGTGCCTCTGTTTTAGATCATGAGGAAGTAGTAGTTAATTCATGATCTTTTTAAGTTGGACAAGCTTCACCCCGGGATTGCATGTCTAATGTGCAAACCCATAATACGAGAAGGAACTGGCAAAGAGTGCGCCCGGCTCATTGAAAAATTATACAACAAACAAACCCTCCTTCACGCTTTGTTCATGAGAAATCAGAAAACTTTGGCAGTGATAAACAAAGGAGATTAAGAGGATGTGATCGTCCTCATGCGGGAGCCGTTCCTCGAAACTTGTCCAGCTCAAGAAGTGATTGAGTTATCTGCTAGCATTCGTTGACGAAATATGCATATTCTAAAAAAAATAATTATTACCTCTGTTTTTAAAACCAAGAGCTCTGGTACATGTTTAGTTTTTGTTTCCGACCACGGGTTTTCAACCTTGCCAACAAAAGCCACGATTCGAGAGTCTCCACCTTCTTTCTTTAAAGCACCAACTATTGAGAGCATGATTGTCATTCTGAGTGTAATGTGCATTGTCCCAAAGTACCATTGTCTTTTGCATGATTATGATATTGTTTATTCTGAAATCATTGTATCTAGTCGTCACTTAAACTTTGGAGGTGCCCCTGCATTTATGTTTTGCTTCACTAAAGGGGGCAAGCGAGATACCACTTTGTCATGTTTGCACACCATGATCATTGCAAATCTATTGAGTGTTTCAGTATCATATTGTAAAACTTTCAGTTCTTTGTGATATTCTCATGAGGCAACTTAACTACTACAGACCCATTGTCTCAGTAAGCATTTGTCATGTGACTATGAAAAGTTCTCATATGGTTAATAGCATGTCACCACAGAAATTATGCTTGTTATCATTTACCTACCCGAGGACGAGCATGAATTAAGCTTGGGGATGTTGATACGTCCAAAACGTATCTATAATTTTGTTAGGGATCGTAGCAGAAAATCAAAATTTTTCCTACGTATCACCAAGATCTATCTATGGAGTAATCTAGCAACGAGCATAAAGGAGGGGAGTGCATCTATATACCCTTGTAGATCGCGATGCGGAAGCGTTGCAAGAATGCGGATGAAGGAGTTGTACTCGCTGTGATTCAGATCGCGGTTGATTCCGATCTAAGCGTCGAACAACGGCACCTCCGCGTTCAACACACGTGCAGCCCGGTGACGTCTCCCACGCCTTGATCTAGCAAGGAGAGAGGGAGAGGTTGGGGAAGCCTCCTTCCAGTAGTAGCACGACGGCGTGGTGGTGGTGGAGGAGCGCGGGACTCCAGCAGGGCTTCGCCAAGCGCTGCGAGAGACGAGGAGGGAGAGGGGTAGGGCTGCGCTAAGAGGGAGACGATCTCGTGTGTCTGGCAGCCCCAAAACCCCCACTATATATAGGGGAAGGGGAGGGGCTGCGCCCCCATCTAGGGTTCCATCCCTAGGGGTGGCGGCAGCCCCAAAACCCATCTAGGGTGCGGCCAAGGGGGGGAGAGAGAGGGGGCGCCCTAGGGTGGGCCTTAAGGCCCATCTGGACCTAGGGTTTGCCCCCCTCTCACTCTCCATGCGCCTTGGACCTTGGTGGGGGGGCGCACCAGCCCACCTGGGGCTGGTCCCCTCCCACACTTGGCCCACTCAGCCTTCTGGGGCTGGTGGCCCCACCTGGTGGACCCCGGGACCCTCCCGGTGGTCCCGGTACGTTACCGATAGCGCCCGAAACTTTTCCGGTGACCAAAACGGGACTTCCCATATATGAATCTTTACCTCCGGACCATTCCGGAACTCCTCGTGACGTCCGGGATCTCATCCGGGACTCCGAACAACATTCGGTAACCGCGTACATACTTTCCCTATAACCCTAGCGTCATCGAACCTTAAGTGTGTAGACCCTACGGGCTCGGGAACCATGTAGACATGACCGAGACAACTCTCCGGCCAATAACCAACAGCGGGATCTGGATACCCATGTTGGCTCCCACATGTTCCACGATGATCTCATCGGATGAACCACGATGTCAAGGATTCAATCAATCCCGTATACAATTCCCTTTGTCTATCGGCATAGTACTTGCCCGAGATTCGATCGTCGGTATCCCGATACCTTGTTCAATCTCGTCACCGGCAAGTCTCTTTACTCGTTCCGTAACACATCATCCCATGATCAACTCCTTGATCACATTGTGCACATTATGATGATGTCCTACCGAGTGGGCCCAGAGATACCTCTCCGTCACACGGAGTGACAAATCCCAGTCTCGATTCGTGCCAACCCAACAGACACTTTCGGAGATACCTGTAGTGCACCTTTATAGCCACCCAGTTACGTTGTGACGTTTGGTACACCCAAAGCATTCCTACGGTATCCGGGAGTTGCACAATCTCATGGTCTAAGGAAAAGATACTTTGACATTTAGAAAAGCTTCAGCATACGAACTACACGATCTGTGCTAGGCTTAGGATTGGGTCTTGTCCATCACATCATTCTCCTAATGATGTGATCCCGTTATCAATGACATCCAATGTCCATGGTCAGGAAACCGTGACCATCTGTTGATCAACGAGCTAGTCAACTAGAGGCTTACTAGGGACATGGTGTTTGTTTATGTATCCACACATGTATCTGATTTTCCTATCAATACAATTCTAGCATGGATAATAAACAATTATCATGAACAAGGAAATATAATAATAACCAATTTATTATTGCCTCTAGGGCATATTTCCAATATTCTCCCACTTGCACTAGAGTCAATAATCTAGTTCACATCGCCATGTGATTAACACCCACAGGTCACATCGCCATGTGACTAACATCCAAAGAGTTTACTAGAGTCAGTAATCTAGTTCACATGAATATGTGATTAACACTCAATGAGTTCTGGGTTTGATCATGTTATGCTTGTGAGAGAGGTTGTAGTCAACGGGTCTGCAACACTCAGATCCCTATGTACTTCGCAAAAACTTTATGTCATATCGTAGATGCTGCTACCACGTTCCACTTGGATCTATTCCAAATTGTTGCTCCATTATACGTATCCGGTATGTCCACTCAGAGTTATCCAGATAGGTGTTAAGCTTGCATCGACGTAACTCTTTACGTCGAACTCTTTATCACCTCCATAACCGAGAAACATTTCCGTATTCCTCTAAGGATAATTTTGACCACTATCTAGTGATCCACTCCTGGATCACCTTTGTACCCTCTTGCCAGACATGTGGCAAGGCACACATCAAGTGCGGTACTCAGCATGGCATACCGTATAGAGCCTATGACAAAAGCATAGGGGACGACCTTCGTCCTTCCTCTTTCTTCTGCCGTGGTCAAGCTTTGAGTCTTACTCAACTTCACACCTTATAACTTAGGTAAGAACTCCTTCTTTGACTAATCTATTTTGAACTTGTGTGTTCCTTTTGAAAGTATCACCAGGCGTCTTGATCTATCTCTATAGATCTTGATGCCCAATTATATAAGCAGCTTTATCCAGGTCTTCCTTTGAAAAACTCCTTTCAAACAACCCTTTATGCTTTCCAGAAATTCTACATCATTTCAGATCTATAATATGTCATTCACATATACTTATCAGAAATGTTGTAGTGCTCCCACTCACTTTATTGTAAATACAAGTTTCTAACAAACTTTGTATACCCAAAAACTTTGATCACTCCATCAAAGCGTATATTCCGACTCCGAGATGCTTGCTCCAGTCCATGGAAGGATCGCTGGAGCTAGCATACCTTTTAGCATCCTTAGGATCGAGAAAACCTTTCTGATTGTATCACATACAACCTTTCCTTACGAAAACTGGTAAGGAAACTTGTTTTGTCATCCATCTGCCAGATTTCATAAATGCAGCTAATGCTAACATGATTCCGACGGACTTAAGCATCGCTACGGGTGAGAAAATCTCATCGTAGTCAACTCCTTGAACTTGTGAAAAACTCTTTGCCACAAGTCGAGCTTCATACACGGTGACATTACCGTCCACGTCCGTCTTCTTCCTAAAGATCCATTTATCTCAATGGCTTGCCGGTCATCGGGCAAGTCCACCAAAGTCCATACTTTGTTTCGATACATGGATCCTATCTCGGATTTCTCAGCTTCTAACCATTTGTCGGAATACGGGCCCACCATCGCTTCTCCATAGTTCGTAGGTTCATTGTTGTCCAACAACATGACTTCTAAGACAGGATCACCGTATCACTCAGGAGTAGTACATATCCTTGTCAACCTACGAGGTTCGATAGCAACTTGATCCGAAGCTTCATGATCACTATCATTAGTTTCCTCTTCAACAGTCGTAGGTTCCACAGAAACATCTTTCTGTGTTGCACTACTTTCCGGTTGAAGTGAGGGTTCGACAACCTCATCAAGTTCTGTCTTCCTCCCACTCAAATCTTTCGAGAGAAACTCCTTCTCGAGAAAGGACCCGTTCTTAGCGACAAAATTTTTTGCCCTTGGATTTGAGATAGAAGGTATACCCAACTGTTACCTTTGGGTATCCTATGAAGATGTATTTGTCCGCTTTTGGGTTCGAGCTTTTTCCGGCTGAAGCCATAAGCATCGCAACCCCCAAACATTAAGAAACGACAACTTTGGTTTCTTGCCAAACCATAGTTCACACGGCGTCGTCTCAACGGACTTAGATGGTGCCCTATCTAAAGTGAGTGCAACTGTCTCTAATGTATAACCTCAAAATAATAGCGGTAGATCGGTAAGAGACATCATAGATCGCACCATATCTCATAAGGTTTGATTACGACGTCTGGACACACCATTACGCTGTGGTGTTCTAGGTGGCTTCAACTGCGAAACAATTCCACAATGTCTTAAGTGATTGCCAAACTCATAACTCAGAAAATCTCCCCTTGATCAGATCGTAGGAACATGTTCTTCTTCTTATGATGATTCTTAACTTCACTCTGAAATTGCTTGAACTTTTCAAACGTTTCAGACTTTTGCTTCATTAAGTAAATATACCCATATCTACTCAAATCGTTAGTGAAGATGAGAAAATAACGATATCCACCACACGCCTCAATTCTCATTGGATCACACACATCAGCATGTATGATTTCCAACAAGTCACTTGCCCGTTTCATTGTACCTGAAAATGGGATCTTAGTCATTCTGCCCATGAGGCATGGCTTGCATGTGTCAAGCGATTCAAAATAAAGTGACTCCAAACATCCATCAACATGGAGTTTCTTCATGCATTTTATGCCAAAATGACCTAAGCGGCAGTGCCACAAGAAAGTGGTACTATCATCATTAACTCTACATCTTTTGGCATTAATATTATCATCATGTGTATTACTATGATCGAGATTCAACGAACCATTGGGTGCATGACCATAAAGGTATTATTCATGTAAACAGAATAACCATTATTCTCTGACCTAAATGAATAATCGTATTGCAATGAACATGATCTAATCATATTCATGCTCAACGTAGACACCTGGTAACATTTATCTAGGTTCAACACTAATCTCGAAAATAGAGGGAGCGTGCGATGGTGATCTTATCAACCTTGGAAACACTTCCAACACACATCGTCACCTCGCCCTTAGCTAGTCTCCGTTCAGTCCGTAGCTTTTGCTTCAAGTCACTAATAATAGCAATTGAACCGGTATCCAATACCCAGGTGCTACAAGGAGTACTAGTAAGGTACACATCAATAACACGTATATCAAATATACTTTGTTGAAGTTGCCAGCTATCATATCTACCATGTATTTGGGGTAGTTCCGCTACCATGTGACCGTTCCCCTTACAATAGAAGCACTTAGTCTCGAGGTTTGGGTTCAACCTTGGGTTCCTTCATTAGAGCGACAACTGGTTTGCCATTCGTGAAGTTTCCCTTCTAGCCCTTGCCCCTTTTGAAACCAGTGGTCTTGTTAAACCATCAACATGCTCCTTCTTGATTTCTACTTTTTCGGTCTTAAGCACCGCTAATAGCTCCGGGATCATCTCCATCCTTTGCATGTCATAGTTCATCACGAAGTTCTAGTAGCTTGGTGATAGTGTCTAGAGAATTCCGTCAACCACTATCTCATCTGGAAGATTAACTCCCACTTGGTTCAAGTGATTTTAGCACCCAGACATTCTGAGCACATGCTCACTAGTTGAGCTATTCTCCTCCATCTTTTTGGCAAAAGAACTTGTCAGAGGTCTCGTACCTCTCAACACGGGCATGAGCCTGAAATCCCAATTTCAGCTCTCAGAACATCTCATATGTTCTATGACGTTCAAAACGTCATTGGAATCCCGATTCTAAGCCGTAAAGTATGGTGCACTAAACTATCAAGTAGTCATCAGGACGTGTCTGTCAGGTGTTCACAACATCCACAGACAACGTTGTAGGGGTTTGCACATCGAGCGGTGCATCAAAGACGTAAGCTTTCTGTGTAGCAGTGAGGACACTCCCCGGACTACGAACCCAGTCCGTATCATTGCTTACATTATCTTTCAACTTAGTCTTTCTCTAGGATCGTATTAAACAGGGAGCTACAACGCAGTTATTGGTCTACAACATAATTTGCAAAGACAACTTAGACTATTGTTCATGAAAATTAAGTTCATCTAATGAACTCCCACTCAGATAGACATCTCTCTAGTCATCTAAGTGATACATGATCCGAATCGACTAGGCCGTGTCCGATCATCACGTGAGACGGACTAGTCATCAACGGTGAACATCTTCATGTTGATCGTATCTTCTATACGACTCATGTTCGACCTTTCGGTCTTCCGTGTTCCGAGGCCATGTCTGTACATGCTAGGCTCGTCAAGTCAACCCTAAGTGTATCGCGTGTGTAAATCTGGCTTACACCCATTGTATGCGAACGTTAGAACCTATCACACCCGATCATCTCGTGGTGCTTCGGAACAACGAACCTTAGCAATGGTGCACAGTTAGGGGGAACACAATTCTTGAAATTTTAGTGAGAGATCATCTTATTCACTACCGTCGTTCTAAGCAAATAAGATGTAAAACATGATAAACATCACATGCAATCAAATAGTGACATGATATGGCCAATATCATCTTGCTCCTTTGATCTTCATCTTTGGGGCTCCATGATCATCATCGTCACCGGCATGACACCATGATCTCCATCATCATGATCTCCATCATTGTGTCTTCATGAAGTTGTCTCGCCAAACATTACTTCTACTACTATGGCTAACGGTTAGCAATAAAGTAAAGTAATTACATGGCGCTTTTCAGTGACACGCATGTCATACAATAAATAAGACAACTCCTATGGCTCCTGCCGGTTGTCATTCTCATCGACATGCAAGTCGTGATTCCTATTACAAGAACATGATCAATCTCATACATCACATATATATCATTCATCACATCCTTTTGGCCATATCACATCACACGGCACATGTTGCAAGAATAAGTTAGACGTCCTCTAATTGTTGTTGCAAGTTTTTACGTGGCTGCTATAGGTTTCTAGCAAGAACGTTTCTTACCTACGCCAAAACCACAACGTGATATGCCAATTTCTCTTTACCCTTCATAAGGATCCTTTTCATCGAATCCGATCCGACTAAAGTGGGAGAGACAGACACCTGATAGCCACCTTATGCAACTAGTGCATGTCAGTCGGTGGAACCTGTCTCACGTAAGAGTACGTGTAAGGTCGGTCCAGGCCGCTTCATCCCACGATGCCGCCGAATCAAGATAAGACTAGTAACGGCAAGTAAATTGACAAATCCACGCCCACAACTACTTTGTGTTCTACTCGTGCAAGATACTACGCATAGACCTAGCTCATGATGCCACTGTTGGGGATCGTAGCAGAAAATCAAATTTTTTCCTACGTATCACCAAGATCTATCTATGGAGTAATCTAGCAACGAGCATAAAGGAGGGGAGTGCATCTACATACCCTTGTAGATCGCGATGCGGTATCACCAAGATCTATCTATGGAGTAATCTAGCAACGAGCATAAAGGAGGGGAGTGCATCTACATACCCTTGTAGATCGCGATGCGGAAGCGTTGCAAGAACACGGATGAAGGAGTCGTACTCGCTGCGATTCAGATCGCGGTTGATTCCGATCTAAGCGCCGAACAACGGCACCTCCGCGTTCAACACACGTGCAGCCCGGTGACGTCTCCCACGCCTTGATCCAGCAAGGAGAGAGGGAGAGGTTGGGGAAGCCTCCTTCCAGCAGCATCACGACGGCGTGGTGGTGGTGGAGGAGCGTGGGACTCCAGCAGGGCTTCGCCAAGCGCTGCGAGAGACGAGGAGGGAGAGGGGTAGGGCTGCGCCAAGAGGGAGACGATCTCGTGTGTCTGGCAGCCCAAAAACCCCCACTATATATAGGGGAAGGGGAGGGGCTGCGC
The DNA here is from genome assembly GCA_902687465.1 of Secale cereale. NCBI lineage: Eukaryota > Viridiplantae > Streptophyta > Magnoliopsida > Poales > Poaceae > Secale > Secale cereale. Next base: position 553,172,650 of record LR738715.1, on the reverse strand, counting down.
CCCCATCTAGGGTTCCATCCCTAGGGGTGGCGGCAGCCCCAAAACCCATCTAGGGTGCGGCCAAGGGGGGAGAGAGAGGGGGCGCCCTAGGGTGGGCCTTAAGGCCCATCTGGACCTAGGGTTTGCCCCCCTCCCACTCTCCATGCGCCTTGGGCCTTGGTGGGGGGGGGGGGGCGCACCAGCCCACCTGGGGCTGGTCCCCTCCCACACTTGGCCCACTCAGCCTTCTGGGGCTGGTGGCCCCACCTGGTGGACCCCGGGACCCTCTCGGTGGTCCCGGTACGTTACCGATAGCGCCCGAAACTTTTCCGGTGACCAAAACGGGACTTCCCATATATGAATCTTTACCTCCGGACCATTCCGGAACTCCTCGTGACGTCTGGGATCTCATCCGGGACTCCGAACAACATTTGGTAACCGCGTACATACTTTCCCTATAACCCTAGCGTCATCGAACCTTAAGTGTGTAGACCCTACGGGCTCGGGAACCATGTAGACATGACCGAGACAACTCTCCGGTCAATAACCAATAGCGGGATCTGGATACCCATGTTGGCTCCCACATGTTCCACGATGATCTCATCGGATGAACCACGATGTCAAGGATTCAATCAATCTCGTATACAATTCCCTTTGTCTATCGGCATAGTACTTGCCCGAGATACGATCGTCGGTATCCCGATACCTTGTTCAATCTCGTCACCGGCAAGTCTCTTTACTCATTCCGTAACACATCATCCCGTGATCAACTCCTTGATCACATTGTGCACATTATGATGATGTCCTACCGAGTGGGCCCAGAGATACCTCTCCGTCACAAGGAGTGACAAATCCCAGTCTCGATTCGTGCCAACCCAACAGACACTTTCGGAGATACCTGTAGTGCACCTTTATAGCCACCCAGTTACGTTGTGACGTTTGGTACACCCAAAGCATTCCTACGGTATCCGGGAGTTGCACAATCTCATGGTCTAAGGAAAAGATACTTTGACATTTAGAAAATCTTCAGCATACAAACTACACGATCTGTGCTAGGCTTAGGATTGGGTCTTGTCCATCACATCATTCTCCTAATGATGTGATCCCGTTATTAATGACATCCAATGTCCATGGTCAGGAAACCGTGACCATCTGTTGATCAACGAGCTAGTCAACTAGAGGCTTACTAGGGACATGGTGTTTGTCTATGTATCCACACATGTATCTGAGTTTCCTATCAATACAATTCTAGCATGGATAATAAACAATTATCATGAACAAGGAAATATAATAATAACCAATTTATTATTGCCTCTAGGGCATATTTCCAACAAATTTCTGCTTGCTCCATGCCTCTTTTGTGTGATATTGCTATGATATTTATGCACTTCCATACACTTTTGACCATATTTGGACTAACCTATTAACTCAGTGCACCCCAGTGCCAGTCTCTGTTTTCTGCTGTTTTTGTATTTCAGGTTTTCCCATTACGTAAACTGCCAGAAAAATTCCGGGAAAAATATATAAAAATCAGTGTTCCGGAAGCTTCCATGCGGCCAAAGTAGGGCCGGAGGGGGGCCACCAGGGCCCCAGGCGGCCAGAGGGCGCGCCCCCCTCCTGGCCACGCCGCCAGGGCGCCTGGCCCCCCTGGCCTCCTCTGATGGCCCCCTTTGGCATATATTTACACCGCGTCCCGAAACCCTCGAGGACGGAACCCTTTTTCGCGATCTCATCTATGTTCCGCCGCCGCCGCGCTTCCAAGATCGGGAGCACCAGGAGAACTCTTCCCGGCACCCTGTCGGAGGGGAGGATCACCACCGGGAGCCTCTCCACCACCATGGACGCCTCCCGGATGAGTTTTGAGTAGTCTCCCTTGGACCATGGGTCCATGACCAGTAGCTATGTGATGTTCTCCTCCCCTCTTTGTTCTTCACCGATTAGACCTCGTGAGCTGCCCTACATGATGGAGGCACATATGTAATCCTTATGCTGTTGCTATGATGAGTTTGCTGGGATCCGATGGATTATGAGATTATGTTCAGATTGTGTGTGAGTAATATATTTGATTTACCTTTTTTATATTTATGTTCTTGAGTAATTCTTGCATGTTCTCCGTTGCTGTTTATTGCTTTGGCCAAGTAGTAGGTAGTAACTCCAAGAGGGAACGTTATGCTTGATTGTGGGTTCATGCCCCTCGATGACTAGCTTGAGTGATAGAAACATGAGTCTAGGGGATGTGCTGTTGCCACAAGGGGGAAAACAACGGTGCTTGTACTCGCGGGTGCAAGGATTGTTTACTTTACGCAAAGTTCTTTTAATGCAGTTGTCTGTTGCTTTGAGTTTATACTATGGGTGGGACTCGCAACTTAATACCAGCGAGATGTTCTGGATAGATATCTCAAGGTGGATGATTAGTAGTAGATGCAGATGGATTTCGGTCTACTTGCCTTGGCGTACCACCCATGCTTTTGAGCCTCTACCTTTCTTTGCAGCATAGTTAGCATTGGTTTGCGCACATAATCCTGTCAATTGCACAGCTGTAATTCGTTTACCTCACTTAGCTGTTTTATCATCTTTTGGGAGAGAGACATCACTAGTGAACATCATGGGACACCGGTCCATATTACCATCACTGATCACATCCGATATTTACTTTCAGTTCTTACTTACTAGTTGCAGTCATACCTATCACTATTATCTCTTGCGTTTGATCCTTTGTAAACGACAAGGCCGGAGGGATTGACAGCCTCTCTGTACTCGTTGGGAGCAAAGTTATTTGTATTTGTGTGCAGGTCCAGTCGATCGCTAGTTGCGCCGCTAGCAGTTGACACCTTCTTGTTGAACCTCGGAGTCTCAGGGGATTCGATCCTTGGTATCTTTGCCAAGGGAAAACTACCGCTACACTGCATCTCAAACCTTCCACTTGGGGTAACCAACAAGGGGCGAGAAGCCATCAGGAACAAGTAGCAATGTTCATATACATGATCAGTCAGCATCACACAAATTCATCCATTGGATTTTGTTCTGGCGATCTAGTGAAACAGTGAGCAAATATTTCAATATTGTTCTTCGTGTGATGGGGGAGTTAGCTCGTGATCTCATTTACATTAGGTCAACGGATACAGACACAAAAATCACTAGCAGCCCGGACAGATTCTACCCGTATTTTTGAGGTAACCCTTAGACCATAGATTTATTATTGATTATACAAGATCAACCCAATCCAAGCTTAACATGAACTACTCTTTGTCGTATTCATAGGGATGCATAGGGGCACTAGATGGCACTCATGTTAAGGCTTGTGTTCCTGCCCACATGGTCGACAAGTTTAGGGGCCGCAAGTCATACCCCTCCCAAAATGTGGTAGCAGTTGTTGATTTCGACCTTCGATTCACATATGTTCTAACTGGTTGGGAGGGCTCTGCCCATGATTCGCTTGTGCTAAAAGATGCCCTCACACGTCCAGGGGGATTAAAAATACCTGAAGGTACATATACAACGTAACATACATGTTTTGTTGTGCCAACTTGAGTTTAACTCATTGTTAATACAACATGACTGTAGGGAAAATTTTCTTGGCTGATGCTGGGTATGCTGCGAGGTCGGGGATATTACCTCCTTATCGTGGTGTGCGCTACCACCTAAATGAATTTGCTGGAGACCGTGACCCAACTACCACAAAAGAATTGTTCAACCACCGCCATTCATCACTTAGGACCACAGTTAAACGGGCATTTGGGACTCTTAAGAGTCGCTTCAAGATTCTTACTCAAAGGCCCTTCATACCTTTAAAACCTCAGATTAAAGTGGTCGTTGCTTGTTGTGCTTTGCACAATTGGATATTAGAAAATAGTCCAGATGATTATGTTGTGGATGAGGCGACATGGTATGCCAACCTCCCTAGGAGTAGTGGGCGGGTTGGTGATCAAGAGGCTGACATATGTGAGTGGGCTGCCAAGCGAGATTTAATTGCTCAGCAAATGTGGACAGATAGAGAGAGAGTGCACGTGACAATGAGGCCGATGCTATCCCAGCTTAGTATCTTTGATGTATTTCCTTGTGATGGAACATTTGAAGGATGTATTGTACCTATGTATTTCCATGCGAGGCAAAAATTTAATGATGTAGTGTTCTATTTTGATAACTTGTGTAAATTATCGTATCATCGTAATATTGTTTGACTGATTTCAATTTAATTTTGTCCATGTGAGCATCTGGTCTCTCAGTCCTATTAAATAAGTTTAGTTATGTCCTACTGTAAGTTGGATCTGTGATGTTTCATGTTCGTATGCTGACATTTTTTCGAGGGTTTTTGCATGGTGACCTATCTGTAGGTCATGGGGAAGCAGAAGCTCACTCTGAAGATCGAGGAGGACTCCAATCCTCGTGATAAGTACATAACCTGGTCTGATGAGGCGACAAGGTTTATGCTTGATTGGTATATCGACCTTCGTAAGGACAAACCTGCAACTTTCAAGTTCAAGAAACAACACCATTTACAATGTGCTGATGCTCTAAATGGCATGTTTTCACTTGGTGTCACTCAAACCCAAGTGGATCGACACTATCGTCAATGCAAGGAGAAGAGGGGCTGGGTGCGTCGTGCCATGGCCAATAGTGGCAATGGCCTTGACAGAACCACTTTCACATTCACACTTTCTGAGTCAAAAAAGCAAAGCCTCAATGTAAGTTCTTATTAGTTTTTTCTCTTATTTATATCATGGCCTGATCTAGAAATGAGTGGATAGCTGCTATCTCGTGATTTTTGTTGATGTCTTACATCTAAGTCCCTCACCATTCGATCCATAGTATTTTCTTTTTCATGCGAGCCCTTGATTCCTGTAGTTTGTCGCGTCTATTATGTGCTCGCATAGTTGCTGCATTCGTTGTGCTCGCATCGCTGCTGCATTTCTTGGAGCCATTATGTCCTTAGTCGTTGTTTGTTGGCCTGTGTTCCCTGCCTCAGTATTTGGGGCTGTTTTTTTTCTTTGGCCCCCGACCATTTCACGTCCATGTGAGTTGTTCGACCACCTTAAAAAAATCGAGTTGTTCGTTTGCCTTTTAAAAATGTGATTTCTTCGTGATTTTCTAAAAGAAAACTGTTATAATTTTTTGAATTTTGTTTTTTGTACAAATCAGATTGACTAGTTGCTAATTCTCTCCACATGATTCATTGTTGTATGGTTCATGTAATCCGTTCTGTCTGGTGCGCGTTGTGGCTTTTGTCCTCCATTTGTCCAGTCGAAACTTTTATACTAAATTGCAAAATCACATCTAGATGATTTTTGATGATGTCTCATCTAAGTTTTTTTATCGATTGATTTAGTTTTTGTAATTTTTATGCAAGCGCTATCCCCGCCTTGTTGGTCGATGTTTTGTTTGTCATGCATCCTTTTGTTGGTCAGTTTGGCTTCACAATTTTCGGCCCATTATCGTGCCGCGTTGACAAGCCATTTCGCTACGTTGTTTCTAGGCCACGACGTAGAATTAGAAGAGACAAGAAAAGCGAAGGTCTATCGCGGTTGTTACCTTCTCTATTCATTTTCACAGGGTCTCCAATTTCTTCTAAGCTTTATCAAGATAAAATTAGCAATGTTTCGTCTGAGTTGCCGTCCATTGGATCTTGCTGTTGTAATTTAGTGTAAATTTTTTATCTTGCATGTCAGCCGATGTATTCCTGTATTATGTTGTTCCCTTTTGTTCATTTGTTGCCCCGTCTGTGTTGTATATATGTTTTTTTATTGGGCATTTTTCTACACGCGTTCTTGTGTGCTCATGTCATTTGGCAATGTCTTACAAGTCAAAGAAGTAGGTTATGCGCTTGTCTCGGTTGCAAGTCTACCTTTAGACTTATAACTGGGTCCATATTTTGTTTTTCATCCTGGTTACAAGTCCATATTTTGTTCGTAACTCGGCTCATAATTTGTAAGTATTATAGTGGCAAATCCACCATCTACTCACAACTCGTATCGTAGTTTTGTGTAGTTCTCCCAGTTGCAAGCTCGCCATTGATTTGTAACTGGGCATGTGGGTTGTTTTTTATTCCAGTTGCAAGTCTACCCTTGGCTGGCAATTAAGCTCACAGTTTGTAGTTGTCCCAGTTACAAACTCATCGTTGACTCACAACTCATATCATAGTTTTGTACAGTTGTCCCAGTTACAAGTCCACCCTTGATTCCCAACTAGCTAGGCCCATAGTTTGTTTTATCCTTGTTGAAAGCCCACCCTTGACTTGCAACTGGCCTGTGTTTTGTCTTTTTATCTTAGTTGCAAGTTCACCCTTGACTCGTGATAACCCACAAGTGTAGGGGATCGCAACAGTTTTCGAGGGTAAAGTATTCAACCCAAATTTATTGATTCGACACAAGGAGAGCCAAAGAATACTCTTAAGTATTAGCAGCTGAGTTGTCAATTCAACCACACCTGGAAACTTAGTATCTGCAGCAAGGTAATTCAGTAGCAAGGTAATATGGAAATAGTGATAACAACAATAAAAGTAACGGTAGTTTTTTGTAGTTTTTGTAACAGTAGCAGCGGAAAAGTAAATAAGCAACAAGCAATATGTGAAAGGCTCGTAGGCATTGGATTGGTGATGGAGAATTATGTCGGATGTGATTCCTCATGTAAAAGTTATAACCTAGGGTGACACAGAACTAGCTTCAGTTCATCAATGTAATGTAGGCATGTATTCTGAATATAGTCATACGTGCTTATGGAAAAGAACTTGCATGGCATCTTTTGTCCTACCCTCCCGTGGCAGCGGGGTCCTAGTGGAAACTAAGGGATATTAAGGCATCCTTTTAATAGAGTACCGGACCATAGCATGAACACATAGTGAATACATGAACTCCTCAAACTACGGTCATCACCGGGAGTGGTCCAGATTGTTGTCACTTCGGGGTTGCCGGATCATAACACATAATAGGTGACTATTGACTTGCAAGATAGGATCAAGAACACACATATATTCATGAAAACATAATAGGTTCAGATCTGAAATCATGGCACTTGGGCCCTAGTGACAAGCATTAAGCATGGCAAAGTCATAGCAACATCAATCTTAGAACATAGTGGATACTAGGGATCAAATCCTAACAAAACTAACTCGATTACATGGTAAATTTCATCCAACCCATCACCGTCCAGCAAGCCTATGATGGGATTACTCATGCACGACAGTGAGCATCATGGAATTGGTGATGGAGGAAGCTTGATGATGACAATGACGATGATCTCCCCTCTCCGGAGCCCCGAACGGACTCCAGATCAGCCCTCCCGAGAGAGATTAGGGCTTAGCGGCGGCTCCGTATCGTGAAACGCGATAGTTCTTCCTCTCTGATTTTTTCTCCCCGAAAATGAATATATGGAGTCCGGGGGTACGTCGGTGGAGCAACAGGGGGCCACGAGGCAGGGGGCGCGCCCCCCACCCTCGTGGACAGGGTGTGGGCCCCCTGGCTTGGTTGTTTCTGCAGATATTTTTTATATATTCTAAAATAATTCTCCGTTGATTTTCAGGTCATTCCGAGGACTTCTATTTCTGCACAAAAATAACACCATGGCAATTCTGCTGAAAACAACATCAGTCCGGGTTAGTTCCATTCAAATCATGCAAGTTAGAGTTCAAAACAAGGGCAAAAGTGTTTGGAAAAGTAGATACGTTGGAGACGTATCAACTCCCCAAGCTTAAACATTTGCTTGTCCTCAAGCAATTCAGTTGATAAACTGAAAGTGATAAAGAAAAGCTTTGACAAACTTTGTTTGCTCATGTTGTTGTAAATATGTAAGGCCAACATTCAAGTTTTCAACAAGATCATGAACTAACCACATTCATAATAACTTTCAGGTCTCATGTCTACTCATATCAATGGCATAATTAACTAGCGAGCAATCATAATAAACCTCGAATAACAACACTTTCTCAAAACAATCATAATATGATATAACAAGATGGTATCTCGCTAGCGCTTTCTGAGACTGCAAAACATAAATGCAGATCACCTTTAAAGATCAAGGACTGACTAGACTTTAAAATTCATGGTAAAAGAGATCCAGTCACAATCACACTCAATGCAAATTAATAGCAATACATGCAAATGACAGAGGTGCTCTCCAACTGGTGCTCTTTAATAAGAGGATGATGACTCAGCCTAAAAGTAAATAGACAGGCACTTCGCAGAGGGAAGCAGAGATTTGTAGAGGCGCCAGAGCTCGATTTTTAGATAGAGATGAATAATATTTTAAGCGGTATACTCTCATTGTCAACATAACAACCAAGAATCTCGATATCTTCCATGCTACACACATTATAGACGGTTCCCAAACAGAATGGTAAAGTTTATACTCCCCCAACCACCAACAAGCACACTCCACGACTAGCCCAAAACAACGGGTATCGTCCAAACCAGCAGCAACCCTGGGGGAGTTTTGTTTAATTAATATGATTTGAGCATGGGACCGGGCATCCCGGTTACCAGCCATTTTCTCATGAATGATGAGCGGAGTCCACTGACCGTGAGAACAACCCGCCTAGCATGGAAAATATAGACAACCCTAGTTGATACATGAGCTTTTCAAGCATACAAAACAGAATTTCATTTGAAGGTTTAGAGTTTGGCACATACAAATTTACTTGGAATGGCAGGTAGATACCGCATATAGGAAGGTATGATGGACTCATATGGGATAGCTTTGGGGTTTATGGAAGTGGATGCACAAGTAGTATTCCCTCTTAGTACTAGTGAAGGCTAGAAAGAGACTGGGAAGCGACCAGCTAGAGAGCGACAACAGTCATGAACATGCATTAAAATTAATCAACAATGAATGCAAGCATGAGTAGGATATAAATCACCATGAACATAAATATCGTGGAGGCTATGTTGATTTTGTTTCAACTACATGCATGAACATGTGCCAAGTCAGACCACTTGAACCGTTCAAAGGAGGATACCACCCTATCATACCACATCACAACCATTTTAATATCATGTTAGCACGCAAGATAGACCATTATAAACTCCTAGCTAATTAAGCATGGCATAAGCAGCTATGATCTCTAGTTGTCATTTCAAGCATGTTTCATTCATAATAGGCTGAATCAGGGACGATGAACTATCATATTTACAAAAACAAGAGAGGTCGAGTTCATACCAGCTTTTCCCATCTCAATTAGTTCATCATATATCATCATTATTGCCTTCCACTCGCATGACCGAACGGTGTGGATAATAATAATAGTGCACGTGCATTGGACTAAGCTGGAATCTGCGAGCATTTAATACAAGAGAGAAGACAAAGTAATATGGCTCAAGGTTAAATCAACAATAAGTCCTATGAGAGCCGCTAAACATTTTCATCATGGTCTTCTCCTATTGTCCCCCAAAGAAAAGAAAAGAAAAGAAACTATTTACACGGGAAAGCTCCCAACAAGCAAAATAAGAACGAGAAATCTTTTTGGGTTTTCTTTTAATTACTACTACTACATGCATAGAAAGTAAACTAGATAAAAGCTACAACTATTTTTTTGTTTTTCTGAAGGTTTTTCTAGCACACAAGAAAAAGACTAAGAAAAGAATTGAAACTAGCATGGATAGTACAATGAAAAAGTGAAGGAAATATGCCCTAGAGGCAATAATAAAGTTATTATTTATTTCCTTATATCATGATAAATGTTTATTATTCATGCTAGAATTGTATTAACCGGAAACTTAATACATGTGTGAATACATAGACAAAACATAGTGTCCCTAGTATGCCTCTACTAGACTAGCTCATTGATCAAAGATGGTTATGTTTCCTAGCCATAGACATGAGTTGTCATTTGATCAACGGGATCACATCATTAGGAGAATGATGTGATGGACAAGACCCATCCGTTAGCTTAGCACTATGATCGTTTAAGTTTTACTGCTATTGCTTTCTTCATGACTTATACATGTTCCTATGACTATGAGATTATGCAACTCCCGAATACCGGAAGAACACTTTGTGTGCTACCAAACGTCACAACGTAACTGGGTGATTATAAAGGTACTCTACAGGTGTCTCCGAAGGTACTTGTTGGGTTGGCGTATTTCGAGATTAGGATTTGTCACTCCGATTGTCGGAGAGGTATCTCTGGGCCCACTCTGTAATGCACATCACTATAAGCCTTGCAAGCATTGCAGCTAATGAGTTAGTTGCGGGATGATGTACTATGAAACGAGTAAAGAGACTTGCCGGTAACGAGATTGAACTAGGTATTGAGATACCGACGATCGAATCTCGGGCAAGTAACATACCGATGACAAAGGGAACAACGTATGTTGTTATGCGGTTTGACCGATAAAGATCTTCGTAGAATATGTGGGAGCCAATATGAGCATCCAGGTTCCTCTATTGGTTATTGACCGGAGACGTGTCTCGGTCATGTCTACATAGTTCTCGAACCCGTAGGGTCCGCACGCTTAAGGTTTCGATGACAGTTTTATTATGAGTTTATGAGTTTTGATGTACCGAAGGAGTTCGGAGTCCCGGATGAGATCGGGGACATGACGAGGAGTCTCGAAATGGTCGAGACGTAAAAATCGATATATTGGACGACTATATTCGGACATCGGAAAGGTTCCGAGTGATTCGGGTATTTTCGGAGTATCGGAGAGTTACGGGAATAGAGGAGAGAGGCCAAAAGGAAGGAGGCGCGCACCCCCCTTCTGGTCCGAATTGGACAAGGGGTGCAGCCCCCTTTTCCTTCTCCCTCTCCCCCTCTTTCCTTCTCTCCTACTCCGGAAAGGAAAGGGGAATCCTACTAGGACTTGGGAGTCCTAGTAGGACTCCCCACACTTGGCGCGCCCTCTCTAGGGCCGGCCTCTCCCTCCCTCCTTTATATACGGGGGCAGGGGGGCACCTCTAGAGACAACAATTGATCTCTTGATCTCTTAGCCGTGTGCGGTGCTCCCCTCCACCATAGTTCTCCTCGATAATATTGTAGCGGTACTTAGGCGAAGCCCTGCGATAGTAGAACATCAAGATCGTCACCACGCCGTCGTGCTGACGGAACTCTCCCTCGACACTCAGCTGGATCAGATTTCGAGGGATGTCATCGAGCTGAACGTGTGCTAGAACTCGGAGGTGCCGTAGTTTCGGTGCTTGATCGGTCGGGCCGTGAAGACGTACGACTACATCAACCGCGTTGTTCTAACGCTTCCGCTTTCGGTCTACGAGGGTACGTAGACTTACTCTCCCCTCTCATTGCTATGCATCTGCTAGATAGATCTTGCGTGATCGTAGGAAAATTTTAAAATACTACGTTCCCCAACAGTGGCATCATGAGCCAGGTCTATGCGTAGATGATATGCACGAGTAGAACACAAGTGAGTTGTGGACGATACAAGTCATACTGCTTACCAGCATGTCATACTTTGGTTCGGCGGTATTGTGAGATGAAGCGGCCCGGACCGACATTACGCGTACGCTTACGCGAGACTGGTTTCACCGTTATGAGCACTCGTTGCTTAAAGGTGACTGGCGGGTGTCTGTCTCTCTCACTTTAGCTGAATCAAGTGTGACTACGCCCGGTCCTTGTGAAGGTTAAAACAGCACATACTTGACGAAACATCGTTGTGGTTTTTTGTATGTGTAGGTAAGAACGGTTCTTGCTAAGCCCGTAGCAGCCACGTAAAACTTGCAACAACAAAGTAGAGGACGTCTAACTTGTTTTTGCAGGGCATGTTGTGATGTGATATGGTCAAGACATGATGAGTTATACGGTTTTGTATGAGATGATCATGTTTTGTAAAGTTATCGGCAACTGGCAGGAGCCATATGGTTGTCGCTTTATTGCATGAAATGCAATCGCCATGTAATTGCTATACTTTATCACTAAGCGGTAGCGATAGTTGTAGAAGCAATAGTTGGCGAGACGACAACGATGCTACGATGAAGATCAAGGTGTCGCGCCGGTGACGAAGGTGATCATGACGGTGCTTTGGAGATGGAGATCAAAAGCACAAGATGATGATGGCCATATCATGTCACATATTTTGATTGCATGTGATGTTTATCTTATTATGCTTCTTATTTTGCTTAGTACGACGGTAGCATTATAAGATGATCCCTTACAAAATTTCAAGGTATAAGTGTTCTCCCTGAGTATGCACCGTTGCGAAAGTTCGTCGTGCCGAGACACCACGTGATGATCGGGTGTGATAAGCTCTACGTTCAAATACAACGGGTGTAAGCCAGTTTTGCACACGCAGAATACTCGGGTTAAACTTGACGAGCCTAGCATATGCAGATATGGCCTCGGAACACTGGAGACCGAAAGGTCGAGCGTGAATCATATAGTAGATATGATCAACATAAGATGTTCACCATTGAAAACTACTCCATTTCACGTGATGATCGGACATGGTTTAGTTGATTTGGATCACGTGATCATTTAGATGACCAGAGGGATGTCTATCTAAGTGGGAGTTCTTCAAGTAATATGATTAATTGAACTTTAATTTATCATGAACTTAGTCCTGGTAGTGTTAGCATATCTGTGTTGTAGATCAATAGCTCGTAAGATAGCTCCCCGTTTATTTTATATGTTCCTAGAGAAATATAAGTTGAAAGATGTTAGTAGCAATGATGCGGACTAGGTCCGTGATCTGAGGATTATCCTCATTGCTGCACAAAAGTATTATGTCCTTGATGCACCGCTAGGTGACGAACCTATTGCAGGAGCAGATACAGACGTTATGAATGTTTGACAAGCTCGGTATGATGACTACTTGATAGTTTAGTGCGCCATGCTTTACGGCTTATAACCGGGACTTCAAAAATGTTTTGAACGCCACGAAGCATATGAGATGTTCCACGAGTTGAAATTAGTATTTCATACTCATGCCCGTGTCGAGAGGTATAAGACCTCTGACAGTACTTTGCCTACAAGATGGAGGAGAATAGCTCAACCAGTGAGCATGTGCTCAGATTATCTGGGTACTACAATTACTTGAATCAAGTGGGAGTTATTCTTTCAGATAAGATAGTAATTGACAAAAGTTCTCTAGTCACTATCACCAAGTTAGTAAAATTCGTGATGAACTATATTATGCAAGGGATGACGAAGGTAATTCCCGAGCTCTTCGCGATCCTGAAATCGGCGAAGGTAGAAATCAAGAAAGAGCATCAAGTGTTGATGGTTAATAAGACCACTTGTTTCAAGTAAAGGGCAAAGGGATAGAAGGGGAACTTCAAAAAAGAAAGAAAGAATGACAAGCAAGTTGTCACTCCCGTGAAGAAACCCAAAGCTAAACTCAAGCCTGAAACTAAGTGCTTCTACTGCAAAGGAAAAGGTCACTAGAAGTGGAACTACCCTAGATATTTGGTGGATAAGAAGGATGGCAAAGTGAACAAAGGTATATTTGATATACAGATTATTGATGTGTATTTTACTAGTGTTCATAGCAACCCCTCGGTATTTGATACTGGTTCAGTTGCTAAAGAGTAGTAACTCGAAATGGGAGTTGCATAATGAACAGTAACTAGTTAAAGGTGAAAGTGTGTTGGAAGTGGTTCCAAGATTGATACGATCATCATCGCACACTCCCTATACTTTCGGGATTAGTGTTGAACCTAAATAAGTGTTATTTGGTGTTTGTGTTGAGCATGAATATGATTTGATCATGTTTATTGCAATACGGTTATTCATGTAAGTTAGAGAATAATTGTTGTTCTGTTTACATGAATAAAACCTTCTATGGTCAAACACCCAATGAAAATGGTTTGTTGGATCTCGATCGTGTGATACACATATTCATAATATTGAAGCCAAAAGATGCAAGGTTAATAATGATAGTGCAACTTATTTGTGGCACTGCCGTTTAGGTCATATTGGTGTAAAGCGCATGAAGAAACTCCATAGTGATGGACTTTTGGAATCACTTGGTGCTTGCGAACCATGCCTCATGGGCAAGATGACTAAAACTCCGTTCTCCGGAACTGTGGAGCGAGCAACAGAGTTGTTGGAAATCATACATACTGATGTATGCGGACCAATGAGTGTTGAAGCTCGCGGCAGGTATCGTTATTTTCTGACCTTCACTGATGATTTGAGCAGATATGGGTATATCTACTTAATGAAGCACAAGTTTGAAACATTTGAAAAGTTCAAAGAATTTTAGAGTGAAGTGGAGAATCATCGTAACAAGAAAATAAGAGTTTCTGTGATATGATCGTAGAGGTAAAATATTTGAGTTTGCGAGTTTGGCCTTCAGTAAAAACAATGTGAAATAGTATCACTACTCACGCCACCTGGAACACCACAGTGGTGTGTCCGAACGTCATAACCGTACTTTATTAGATATGGTGCGATCAATGATGTCTCTTACCGATCTACCACTATCACTTTTGGGGTTATGCATTAGAGACAGCTACATTCACGTTAAATAGGGCACCATCTAAATCCGTGGAGATGACACCGTATGAACTGTGGTTTGACGAGAAACCTAAGTTGTCATTTCTTTAAGTCTGGGACTACGATGCTTATGTGAAAAAGTTTCAACATGGTAAGCTCGAACCCAAATCGGAGAAATAAATCTTCATAGGATACCCAAAAGAAACTGTTGGGTACACCTTCTATCACAGATCCGAAGGCAAGGTCTTTGTTGCTAAGAGTGGATCCTTTCTAGAGAAGGAGTTTCTCTCGAAAGAAGTGAGTGGGAGGAAAGTGGAACTTGCTGAGGTAATTGTACCTTCTCCCGAAATTGGATAGTAGTACATCACAGAAACTGGTTCCAGTGATTCCTACACCAATTAGTGAGGAAGCTAATGATGATGATCATGAAACTTCGGATCAAGTTACTGCTGAACTTCGTAGATCAACCAGAGTACGTTCCGCACCAGAGTGGTACGGCAACCCGGTTCTGGAAGTCATGTTACTGGACCATGATGAACCTACGAACTATGACGAAGCGATGATGAGCCCAGATTCCGCAAAATGGCTTGAGACCATGAAATTGAGATGGGATCCATGTATGAGAACAAAGTGTGGACTTTGGTTGACTTGGCCGATGGTCGGCAAGCCATCGAAAATAAATGGATCTTCAAGAGGAAGAATGACGCTGACAGTAATGTTACTGTTTACAAAGCTCGACTTGTTGCGAAAGGTTTTCGACAAGTTCAGGGAGTTGACTACGATGAGACTTTCTCACCCGTAGCGATGCTTAAGTCTGTCCGAATCATGTTAGCGATTGCCGCATTTTATGAAATCTGGCAAATGGACAATAAAACTGCATTCTTTAATGGATTTATTAAAGAAGAATTGTATATGATGCAACCAGAAGGTTTTTTCAATCCTAAAGGTGCTAACAAAATGTGCAAGCTCCAGCGATCCATCTATGGACTGGTGCAAGGATCTCGGAGTTGGAATATACACTTTGATAAGTTGATCAAAGCATATAGATTTATACAGACTTGCGATGAAGCCTGTATTTACAAGAAAGTGAGTGGGAGCACTACAACATTTCTGATAAGTATATGTGAATGACATATTGTTGATAAGAAATAATTTAGAATATTCTGGAAAGCATAAAGGAGTGTTTGAAAGGAGTTTTTCAAAGAAAGACCTCGGTGAAGCTGCTTACATATTGGGCATCAAGATCTATAGAGATAGATCAAGACGCTTGATAAGACTTTCGATGAGTACATACCTTGATAAGATTTTGAAGTAGTTCAAAATGGACCAGTCAAAGAAGGAGTTCTTGCCTGACTTATAAGGTGTGAATTTGAGTAAGACTCAAAGCCAGACCATGGCAGAAAAATATAGAGAGAATGAAAGTCATTCCCTATGCCTCAGCCATAGGTTCTATAAAGTATGCCATGCTGTGTACCAAACATGTTGTGTACCTTGCCATGAGTTTGACAAGGAGGTACAATAGTGATCCAGGAGTAGATCACTGTACAACGGTCAAAATTATCCTTAGTAACTGGATGACTAAGGAATGTTTCTCGATTATGGAGGATAAAGAGTTCGTCGTAAAGGGTTACGCCGATGCAAGCTTTGACACTAAATCCAGCTGACTCTAAGTATCAATCTGGATGCGTATTGAAAGTGGGAGCAATTAGCTAGAGTAGCTCCATGCAGAGCATTGTAGACACATAGACATTTGCGAAATACATATGGATCTGAATGTGACAGACCCGTTGACTAAACTTCTCTCACGAAGCAAAACATGATCACACCTTAGTACTCTTTGGGTGTTAATCACATAGCGATGTGAACTAGATTATTGACTCTAGTAAACCCTTTGGGTGTTAATCACATGACGATGTGAACTATCGGTGTTAAATCACATGGCGATGTGAACTAGATTATTGACTCTAGTGCAAGTGGGAGACTGAAGGAAATATGCCCTAGAGGCAATAATAAAGTTATTATTTATTTCCTTATATCATGATAAATGTTTATTATTCATGCTAGAATTGTATTAACCGGAAACTTAATACATGTGTGAATACATAGACAAAACAGAGTGTCCCTAGTATGCCTCTACTAGACTAGCTCATTGATCAAAGATGGTTATGTTTCCTAGCCATAGACATGAGTTGTCATTTGATCAACGGGATCACATCATTAGGAGAATGATGTGATGGACAAGACCCATCCGTTAGCTTAGCACTATGATCGTTTAAGTTTTACTGCTATTGCTTTCTTCATGACTTATACATGTTCCTATGACTATGAGATTATGCAACTCCCGAATACCGGAAGAACACTTTGTGTGCTACCAAACGTCACAACGTAACTGGGTGATTATAAAGGTACTCTACAGGTGTCTCCGAAGGTACTTGTTGGGTTGGCGTATTTCGAGATTAGGATTTGTCACTCCGATTGTCGGAGAGGTATCTTTGGGCCCACTCGGTAATGCACATCACTATAAGCCTTGCAAGCATTGCAGCTAATGAGTTAGTTGCGGGATGATGTATTATGGAACGAGTAAAGAGACTTGCCGGTAACGAGATTGAACTAGGTATTGAGATACCGACGATCGAATCTCGGGCAAGTAACATACCGATGACAAAGGGAACAACGTATGTTGTTATGCGGTTTGACCGATAAAGATCTTAGTAGAATATGTGGGAGCCAATATGAGCATCCAGGTTCCTCTATTGGTTATTGACCGGAGACGTGTCTCGGTCATGTCTACATAGTTCTCGAACCCGTAGGGTCCGCACGCTTAAGGTTTCGATGACAGTTTTATTATGAGTTTATGAGTTTTGATGTACCGAAGGAGTTCGGAGTCCCGGATGAGATCGGGGACATGACGAGGAGTCTCGAAATGGTCGAGACGTAAAAATCGATATATTGGACGACTATATTCGGACATCGGAAAGGTTCCGAGTGATTCGGGTATTTTCGGAGTATCGGGGAGTTACGGGAATAGAGGAGAGAGGCCAAAAGGAAGGAGGCGCGCACCCCCCTTCTGGTCCGAATTGGACAAGGGGTGCAGCCCCCTTTTCCTTCTCCCTCTCCCCCTCTTTCCTTCTCTCCTACTCCGGAAAGGAAAGGGGAATCCTACTAGGACTTGGGAGTCCTAGTAGGACTCCCCACACTTGGCGCGCCCTCTCTAGGGCCGGCCTCTCCCTCCCTCCTTTATATACGGGGGCAGGGGGGCACCTCTAGAGACAACAATTGATCTCTTGATCTCTTAGCCGCGTGCGGTGCTCCCCTCCACCATAGTTCTCCTCGATAATATTGTAGCGGTGCTTAGGCGAAGCCCTGCGACAGTAGAACATCAAGATCGTCACCACGCCGTCGTGCTGACGGAACTCTCCCTCGACACTCAGCTGGATCGGATTTCGAGGGACGTCATCGAGCTGAACGTGTGCTAGAACTCGGAGGTGCCGTAGTTTCGGTGCTTGATCGGTCGGGCCGTGAAGACGTACGACTACATCAACCGCGTTGTTCTAACGCTTCCGCTTTCGGTCTACGAGGGTACGTAGACTCACTCTCCCCTCTCATTGCTATGCATCTGCTAGATAGATCTTGCGTGATCGTAGGAAAATTTTAAAATACTACGTTCCCCAACAAAAAGTGTGAGCACCGACAACTAGAATAAGTGTGTGAACATGAACGTACTCCCCCAATCTTAGGCTTTTGGCCTAAGTTGGTCTATAGCCACGGATCGAAGCTACTCTCTCCGGTGTACTGAGAAGCGTCCTCTGGGTGCCACTGGTTGGCAAGCTCATCCGGATCCCACCCATAAATAGACTGACAGTAAGGATCAAGTGGTGGCTCCGGCTCCGGCTCTGAAGCTTGTGCCTGGCTCTGGTACTTGTAGAAGGCCTCTGACGAAACGAGGTATATGCCTGAAAACAGATCAAATAGAGACGGTGCAGGCAAGGTAATAATCTCACAATATTTTTCATCAAACCTCAATTTATACTTAAGCAACTTCTCCTTGTCTTTAACTATAAAATCATGTGCTATCATACTCTTATAATCTAGATAAACAGGGGCCAGCAATTTTTCTTCCTTCTCATGATGCCTAATAGGTATTCTAAAATGTTCAGCAAGGCGTGAAGCAAAGATGCCTCCAAAGACGGGACCTTTTGTGCGGTTCAAACTTAATCGTTTAGCAACGACGGCACCCAGGCTAAAGGTTGTGTCTTGAAACAAAGCATGGCGCAAAATGACAATATCAGGGGCAGTAAGATTCCCACTGTTCCCGCGACCAATTAAACATCTAGTAGCAAATATAGCAAAGTAACGTAGAACAGGAAAATGTATACTAGTAATTCTTGCCCCTGAAACTTGCCTAGTTTCCCCTATAGCTATCAGGTCAATAAACCCTTCAACATCTTCACGACGTGGTTCTTCAAGACTACCAGCAAAGGGTATCTTGCATACTTCACAAAATTCAAAGAATGACATCTCCTTAACCTCATCATATAAACGAAACTCCACTGAAGGTGGTGATTTCTTAGCATGAAAATGAAAGTTTTGCGTGAAAATATTAGTGAGTAAGAGATATTGTTCACACTGGTCGTGGAGGAAGTCGGTGAGGCCTGCATTGTCCGCCAAATAATAAAAGTCTCCATTAATCCCGCGGCTTCCAAGAACTCATTCCAAGGCCATTCACACAGTTGAACTTCCGTAGTGCGAGGAAGATTATATTTGGGCTTCTAATTTTCTTCCTTCTTCTTATCCTCTGAACTTTTACTAGATGAGCCTCTCAACAATCTCTTTATCATTTTCGTCCTCTGAAAATTTCTGAAATTTTTAGTAACTCCAAATAAAAAGTGAACCAAACTCAACAAGATTGATAGCAATAACTCCTACAAGTGTCTAGAGACTATATCATGCATTAGAACTACTTGGGACCAAAGAAATTTAACATGCAAGCTCAAGAACAAGGTCACCACAGCAACATAAATTGCAATAAATAAAGCACTAGAACAAAAACGAATTGGACCAATGGAGGAGTCACATACCAAGGAACAATCTCCCCAAACAGTTTTGTGAATGGAGCTTTGAGCAAGGATATCGAAAATGGCAGCAAGATGAGCTAGAACTCATGCTTGAGCTGGATAGTGATTTTTTTGGGAGGAAGAAGGAGTGTGTGGGTGCAGGAATAAGTGGAGGGGGCCATGTGGGGCCCACGAGGCAGGGGGCGCGCCCTGGACCCTGGTGGCCAGGTGCTGCCCCCCTGCTGTGTTCTCTATGCCAAATATTCTTAAATATTCTAGAAAAAACCATATTTCATTTTCAGGGCATTTGGAGAACTTTTATTTTCGGGGTACTTTTCTATTGCACGGATAAGTCTGAAAAAAGACAGAAATTCTATTTTTGCTTTATTTAATCTAATTAATAGAAAGTAAAAGGAGGGTACAGAAGGTTGTGCTATCTAGATTCACCTATCTCATGCTCGTCAAAAGGAATCCATTAACAAGGTTGATCAAGTCTTGTTAATAAACTCTTTCCGAATAACATGAAACCGGAGAATTTCGAATAACACTAGGTTACCTCAATGGGGATATGTATGTCCCCAACAATAAGAATATCATATGTCTTCTTGACAGTAGGAAGAGGAAATTCAAAACCTCCAATAGTAATAGTTGAAATTTTTCCAATAGAATTGATACTATGGACCTGAGGTTGTTTCCTCGGAAAGTGTACCGTATGCTCATTACCATTGACATGAAAAGTCACATTGCGTTTGTTGCAATCAATAACAGCCCCTGCAGTGTTGAAAAAGGGTCTACCAAGGATAATATACATACTATCGTCCTCGGGAATATCAAGGATAACAAAGTCCGTTAGAATAGTAACATTTGCAACCACAACATGCACATCCTCACAAATACCGACTGGTATAGCAGTTGATTTATCGGCCATTTGCAAAGATATTTCAGTAGGTGTCAACTTACTCAAGTCAAGTCTACGATATAAAGAGAGAGGCATAACACTAACACCGGCTCCAAGATCACATAAATAAGTTTTAACATAGTTTCCTTTAATGGAGCAAGGTATAGTAGGTACTCTCGGATCTCCTAGTTTCTTAGGTATTCCTCCCTTAAAAGTGTAATTGGCAAGCATGGTGGAAATTTCAACTTCAGGTATCTTTCTTTTGTTGGTAATAATGTCTTTCATATACTTAGCATAAGGATTTGGTTTAAGCATATCAGAAACGCATACGCAAAAAGATAGGTCTAACCATTTCAGCAAAGCGCTCAAAGTCCTCATCATCCTTTTTCTTAGATGGTTTAGGAGGAAAAGGCATGGGTTTCTGAACCCATGGTTCTCTTTCCTTACCGTGCTTCCTAGCAACAAAGCTCTCTTATCATAACGTTGATTCTTTGATTGTGGGTTATCAAGATCAACAGCAGGTTCAATCTCTACATCATTATCATTGCTAGGTTGAGCATCATCATGAACATCATCATTAACATTATCACTAGGTTCATGTTTATTACCAGATTGTGTCTCCGCATCAAAAACAGAGATATCATTGGGATTCTCGGTGTGTCAGCTACAGGTTCACTAGAAGTATGCAAAGTCCTATCATTTTCTTTTTCTTCTTCTTAGAAGAAGTAGGTGCATCTAAATTAGCTCTCTGAGAATCTTGCTCAATTCTCTTAGGGTGGCCCTCAGGATACAAAGTTTCCTGAGTCAATTTACCACCTCTAGTTGCAACTCTAACAGCGAAGTCATTATTCTTATTATTTAATTCATTGAGCAAATCATTCTGAGCTTTAAGTACTTGTCCTACTTGAGTGGTAACCATAGAAGCATGTTTACTAATGAGTTTCAATTCACCTTTAACTCTAGACATATAATCACTCAAGTGTTCAATCATATAAGCATTACGTTGCAATTATCTACCAACATAAGCATTGAAGTTTTCTTGCTTCACAATAAAATTATCAAATTCATCTAAGCATTGGCTAGTAGACTTATAACGAGGAATATCACCTTCATCAAATCTATAAAGAGAATTTACCTTTACTACCCGTGTCAGGTTATCAAGACCATGTATTTGTTCAATAGGTGGTAAATTCTTAACATCTTCAGCTTTAATACCTTTTTCTTTCATAGATTTCTTTGCCTCTTGCATATCTTCAGTACTGAGAAATAGAACACCCCTTTTCTTCGGAGTTGGCTTAGGGGCTGGTTCAGGAAGTGTCCAATTATTTTCATTGGCTAGCATATAATTCAATAGTAATTCAGCTTGATCAACTGGTCTTTCCCTGAAAACACAACCATCACAACTATCCAGGTGGTCTCTGGAAGCATCGGTTAGTCCATTATAAAAGACATCAAGTATTTCATTCTTCTGAAGAGGATGACCAGGCAAAGCATTAAGTAATTGGAGAAGCCCCCCCCCCCCAAGCTTGTGGGAGACTCTCTTCTTCAATTTGCACAAAATTATATATTTCCCATAAGGCAGCTTGTTTCTTATGAGCGGGAAAATATTTAGCAGAGAAGTAATAAATCATATCCTGGGGACTACGCACACAACTAGGATAAGAGAGTTAAACCATGTCTTAGTATCACCCTTTAACGAGAATGGAAATAACTTAAGGATATAGTAATAACGAATCTTTTCATCATTGGTAAACAGGGTGGCTATATCATTCAACTTAGTAAGATGTGCCACAACAGTTTCAGATTCATAGCCATGGAAAGGATCAGATTCAACCAAAGTAATTAACTCAGGATCAACAGAGAAATCATAATCCTTATCAGTAACAAAGATAGGTGAAGTAGCAAAAGCAGGGTCATATTTCATTCTAGCATTCAAAGACTTTTCTTTTAGCTTAGCTAATAATTTCTTAAGATCATATCTACCATTGTAAGCAAGAAACTCTCTAGCAGTTTCTTCATCCATAACATAACCCTCAGGAATAACAGGCAATTCATATCTAGGGGGAGAATCTTCATCATCACTTTCATAAATATTATTAGTTTCAATATTTGCATTCTCCCTAACCTTAGCAATTTGTTCATCTAGAAATTCACCTAGTGGCATAGTGTTATCAAACATATAAGTAGTTTCATCATACATAGCAGAAGTAGCATCATCAAGAACATGCGACATATCAGATTCAATAGCAGGAGTAGGTGTCACAAATTTACTCATAACAGAGGGTGAATCAAGTGCAGAGCTAGATGGCAGTTCCTTACCTCCTCTCGTAGTTGAGGGAAAGATCTTGGTTTTTGAGTCCTTCAAGTTCTCCATAGTGATCAACAGATATAAATCCCAAGTGACTTAAAGAATATAGCTATGTTCCTCGGCAACGGCGCCAGAAAATAGTCTTGATAACCCACAAGTGTAGGGGATCGCAACCGTTTTCGAGGGTAAAGTATTCAACCCAAATTTATTGATTCGACACAAGGGGGGCCAAAGAATACTCTTAAGTATTAGCAGCTGAGTTGTCAATTCAACCACACCTAGAAACATAGTATATGCAGCAAGGTAATTTAGTAGCAAGGTAATATGGAAATAGTGGTAACAACAATAAAAGTAACGGTAGTGTTTTTGTAGTTTTTGTAACAGTTGCAGCGGAAAAGTAAATAAGCAACAAGCAATATGTGAAAAGCTCGTAGGCATTGGATCGGTGATGGAGAATTATGTCGGATGCGATTCCTCATGTAAAAGTTTAAACCTAGGGTGACACAGAACTAGCTCCAGTTCATCAATGTAATGTAGGCATGTATTTCGAATATAGTCATACGTGCTTATGGAAAAGAACTTGCATGGCATCTTTTGTCCTACCCTCCCGTTGCATTGGGGACCTAGTGGAAACTAAGGGATATTAAGGCATTCTTTTAATAGAGTACCTGACCAAAGCATTAACACATAGTGAATACATGAATTCCTCAAACTACAGTCATCACCGGGAGTGGTCCCGATTGTTGTCACTTCGGGGTTGCCGGATCATTACACATAGTAGGTGACTATTGACTTGCAAGATAGGATCAAGAACACACATATATTCATGAAAACATAATATGTTCAGATCTGAAATCATGGCACTTGGTCCCTAGTGACAAGCATTAAGCATGGCAAATTCATAGCAACATCAATCTTAGAACATATTGGATACTAGGGATCAAACCCTAACAAAACTAACTCGATTACATGGTAAATCTCATCCAACCCATCATCGTCCAGCAAGCCTACGATGGGATTACTCACGCACGGCGGTGAGCATCATGGAATTGGTGATGGAGGAAGGTTGATGATGACGATGGAGACGATCTCCCCTCTCCGGAGCCCCGAACGGACTCCAGATCAGCTCTCCAGAGAGAGATTAGGGCTTGGCGACGGCTCCGTATCGTAAAACGCAATAATTCTTCCTCTCTGATTTTTTTCTCCCCGAAAGTGAATATACGGAGTCCGGGGGTAAGTCGGTGGAGCAACAGGGGGCCCACGAGGCAGGGGGCACGCCCCGGGGTAGGGGGCGCGCCCCCACCCTCGTGGACAGGGTGTGGGGGGCCCTGGCTTGGTTCTTTCCGCATATATTTTTTATATATTCCTAAATAATTCTCCGTTGATTTTCCGGTCATTCCGAGGACTTTTATTTCTGCACAAAAATAACACCATGGCAATTCTATTGAAAACAGCGTCAGTCCGGGTTAGTTCCATTCAAATCATGCAAGTTAGAGTCCAAAACAAGGGCAAAAGTGTTTGGAAAAGTAGATACATCAACATATCAACTCGCAACTAGCTAGGCCCATAGTTAAGTTGTTGTTCATTGTATCTTGTTATTGTAATTTTCGCATAAACTTTTGAGTTGTCTGCGTTGGAAGATGTATTCCCGTTTCTTCCAGCGTCTACTTGTGCCGTAACTGAGACCCAATCCATTTTTTATTCTAGGTGCAAGTCCAACCACACACTGACATGCAATAGAGGTCCCATCTTTTTAAACTTTTGTTTTTTCTCCTTTTTAGTATTTTAAATCCATGATTTCTAAAGTTTATAAGTATTTCTAAATTCATCGTTTGATTTACTTTTACGTAATTTTTGTGCAACCTCTACCTTCCGCCTTCTTTGTTGTTGTTTGTTTATTGTGTATCTTGTTCTTGGCCTAGGCATGATCGACTCCACTTTTATTGGCCCTCGACTCACGATTGGGGTCTGACATTTTTTTGTCCTAGTTGCAAGCCCACTCTCGACTCGCAACTAGGACCCGGTCTATTTCTGTCTCATTTGCAAGTCTGCCCTCAACTCGCAACTGGGCTGACCTTTTTTTGTCCTAGTTGCAAGTCCACCCCTCATAATTGGGACCCTGTCTTTTTTTGTCCCAGTTGCATGTGCGTCCTCGACTCGCAGCTAGGTCCCAACGTTTTTTGTCCCAGTTTCAAGACCACTCTTGACTCTGGGACCCGACCTTTTTTGTCCTAGTTGCAAGTCCATCGTCGACTCACAATTGAGCCATGACTTTTTTTTCTAGTTGCAAGTCCACCCTCGACTCGCAGTTAGGGACTGAACATTTTTGTCCCAGTTGCAATACCCACCTCAACTTGTAACTCAGACCAGGCCTTTTTTTGTCCTAGTTGCAAGTCCACCCTTGAGTCGTAGTTAGGCCTGGCCTTTTTTCCTGGTTGCAATTTCATTCTTAACTCACAACCGAGTCTCGACATTTTTTGTTGTAATTGCAAGTCCACCTTGACATGCAACTGGGGCCCGACCTTTTCTTTCTAGTTGAAACTCCACCCTTGGTTTGTAGCTGTGGCCAAACCATTTTTGTCCTAGTTGCAAGTCCACTCTCGACACAAATGGGGCTAGACTTTTTTTTCCAAGTTGCAAGTCCACCCTCGACTCGCAACTAGGGCCCAACCTTTTTTGTCTGAGTTGCAAGTTCACCCTCAACTCGCAACTAGGGCCTAACCTTTTTTGTCTGAGGTGCAAGTCCATCCTCGACTCGTGTGACACCCGGATAGTTAAGCTACAGTAACCCTCTACTAATGACGACACGTCACCGCAATTACTGTTGTTAACCTCGCGATGATCCAATCCCGTTCGAATTCAAAAGTCAAAAAATATGTCAAATGACAAAGATTTTCAAATATTAAAACTAAAATGTTCAGGTGGTGCCAAACAATGCATCAGCAATTATGGTGGAAAAACTACATTTTTATAAAAGGTTTAAATGCACTTAAATGATTAAAACTGTAGTCTAAACAATTAAATAAATGCCTTTCGAATATTATAAAATATTAAACTATCTTATTTTGGGAAAGAATTAATGCGGCAGTAGTATATTTATAAATACTAATTTAGATGCTAGTGATAGTTTTTATAAAACTAAAATAAAAGGAGACTAGAAATAAATCAGAAAAAACAAAACAAAAGAAAAGGATAACCCCCCTTCCCCACTGGGCCTCTTGGTCGAGTCGTCTCAGCCGTCTAGGCTGGCCCACCGATAACCCACAAGTGTAGGGAATCAGTTGTAGCCTCTTTTGATACGTAAGAGTGTCGAACCCAACGAGGAGCTAAAGGCAGAACAAATATTCCCTCAAGTTCTATCGACCACCGATACAACTCTATGCATGCTTGACGATTACTTTACCTAGAACAAGTATGAAACTAGAAGTACTTTGTAGTTTTTGTGGGATAGGTTTGCAAGAATATAAAGAGCACATTAATAAAACTAGGGGATGTTAAGATAAAAAAGCAATAAAGTTAGTGATAACGAGTGTGGAAAAGTGGTGGTAGGAGTTGCGAAATTGCCCATAAGCAATTGACTATGTTACTAGACCGATAGCAAGTTTTATGTGGGAGAGGCCACTGCTAGCATGTCATCCCTTACTTGGAATTCTATGCACTTATGATTGGAACTATTAGCAAGCATCCGCAACTACTAACATTCATTAAGGTAAAACACAACCATAGCATTAAGATATATTGGCCCCCCTTCAATCCCGTATGCATCAATTTCTATGCTAGGTTGAAGCTTCTGTCACTCTTGCCCTCCAGTACGTAGTCCTATCAACATACAACTAACCCTATGGTGTGATCCACGCGCGCGCTCATATGATGGGCACCAAAGGACAGCAACAAAACCACAAGCAATTTAAATCAATCATAGCAATTCACCAATCACCGATAAGACAATGATAATCTACTCAGACATCGTAGGATGGCAACACATCATTGGATAATAATATGAAGCATAAAGCACCATGTTCAAGTAGAGGGTACATCGGGTTGCGGGAGAGTGGACCGCTATAGATAGATGGGGGAAGGTGATGGAGATGTTGGTGAAGATGACGGAGGTGTCGGTGTAGATCGCCGTCACATGATGATGGCCCCGACGGCGTTCTGGCGCCATAGGGAGAGAGGGGGAGAGAGCCCCCCTCCTTCTTCTTCTTCCTTGACCTTCTCCCTAGATGGGAGAAGGGTTTCCCCTCTGGTCCATGGTCTCCATGGAGTGGGAGGGGCGAGAGCCCCTCCGAGATTGGATCTGTCTCTCTGTCTCTCTCTGTTTATGCGTTCCCAGATTCTGGCCCTTCACCGTTTCTTAAATTCCCGAAGATCCGTACCTCCGATTGGGGTCATCTTTTGACACATTTTTTATCCAGAAATTAGCTTTCTTGCGGCGAAAGAAGGGCATCAACCGCATTACAGTGTGGCCACGAGGGCCCAGGGTGCGCCCTGGGCAGGGTGGCGCGCCCCCCCTACCTCGTGGCCCACCCGGGCATCGTCTGGTGTCGGTTCTGCTTCCCAAAATTCGCATATATTCCAAAAAAAATCCCCGTTCGTTTTTATTCCGTTTGGACTCCGTTTGATATGGATATTCTGCGAAACAATAAACATGCAACAAACAGGAACTGGCACTGAGCACTGGATCAATATGTTAGTCCCAAAAAATAGTATAAAAAGTTGCCAAAAGTATATGAAAGTTGCAGAATCTTGGCATGGAACAATAAAAAATATAAATACGACGGAGACATATCAGCATCCCCAAGCTTAATTCCTGCTCGACCTCGAGTAGGTAAATGATAAAAAAGATAATTTTTATGTGGAATGCTACCTAGCATAATCTTGATCATGTAATCTAATCATGGCATGAATATTAAGACACGAGTGATTCAAAGCAATAGTCTATCATTTGACATTAGGACGATAATACTTCAAGCATACTAATAAAGCAATCATGTCTCTTCAAAATAACATGGCCAAATAAAGTTATCCCTACAAAATCATATGGTCTGGATATGCTCCATCTTCAGCACACAAAGTATTTAAATCATGCACAACCCCGGTTTTAGCCAAGCAATTGTTTCATACTTTAGTATTCTCAAACCTTTTCAACTTTCACGCAATACATGTGCGTGAGCCATGGACATAGCACTATGGGTGGAATAGAAGGTGGTGATAGACAAAAGGTGGGAGAAAGTTTCACATCAACCAGGCAAATCAATGGACTATGGAGATGTCCATCAATCGATATCAATGCGAGTGAGTAGGGATTGCCATGTAACAGATGCACTAGAGCTATAAGTGTATGAAAGTTCAAAAGAAAACTAGTGGGTGTGCATCAACTTGCTTGCTCATGAAGACCTAGGGCATTTGAAGAAGCTCGTCGTTGGAATATACAAGCCAAGTTTTATAACGAAAAATTCCCACTAATATATGGAAGTGAAAAAAACAAGAGACTCTCTATTATGAAGATCATGGTGCTACTTTGAAGCACAAGTGTGGAAAAGGATAGTAGCATTGTCCCTTCTTTCTTCTCTCTCATTTTTTTTATTTTTTTTGGAGGGGCTTTCTCTCTTTTTTAGCCCCTCTCTATTTTTTTAGGCCATCTTTTTTTTATTTGGCCTTTCCTCACATGGGACAATGCTCTAATAATGAAGATCATCACACTTTTATTTACTTACAACTCAAAGATTACAACTCGAAGCTAGAACAAAATATGACTCTATGTGAATGCCTCCAGCGGTGTACGGGATGTGCAATGATCTAGCATAGCAATGATATCAAAAAATGGACAAGCCATGGAAACATCATGCTAGCTATCTTACGATCATGCAAGGCAATATGACAATGATGGTGCGTGTCATAATAAACGGAACGGTGGAGTTACATGGCAATATATCTCGGAATGGCTATGGAAATGCCATAATAGGTAGGTATGGTGGCTGTTTTGAGGAAGGTATATGGTGGGTGTATGGTACCGGTGAAAGTTGCGCGGTACAAGAGTGGCTAGGAATGGTGGAAGGGCGAGAGTGCGTATAATCCATGGACTCAACATTAGTCATAAAGAACTCACATACTTATTGCAAAAATTTATTAGCCATCGAAACCAAGTACTACACGCATGCTCCTAGGGGGGAGGTTGGTAGGAGTTAACCATCGCTCGCCCCCGACCTCCACACAAAGGATGACACTCAATAAATAAATCATACTCCAACTTCGTCACATAACGGTTCACCATACGTGCATGCTACGGGAATCACAAACCCCAACACAAGTATTTCTACAATCCACAACTACCCACTAGCATGACTCTAATATCACCATCTTTATATCGCAAAACTATTGCAAGGAATCAAACATATCATATTCAGCGATCTACAAGTTTATGTAGGATTTAATGACTGACCATGTGAATGACCAATTCCTGTCAACTCTCTAAATAGATATAAGTGAAGCAAGAGAGTTTTAATTCTTTCTACAAAAGTTATGCCCACGCTCTAACAATTATAAGTGAAGCATAAGAGCATTCTACAAATGACGGTTTTCTATGTGAAGAGAAACAGGCAATCCAAACTTCAAAGGATGTAATTGAAGCACATGAAGTATTCTATAAAGCCATACTCAAAAGATATAAGTGAATTGCAAAGAGCATTCTATAAATAAACCAAGGACTATCTCATACCAGCATGGTGCATAAAAGAAAAGGTGAAAACTAAATGCAAAAGACGCTCCAAGATCTGCACATCTCACATGAATGAAACGAATCCGAAAACATACCGATACTTGTTGAAGAAAGAGGGGATGTCTTCCGGGGCATCCCCAAGCTTAGACGCTTGAGTCTCCTTGAATATTTACTTGGGGTGCCTTGGGCATCCCCAAGCTTGAGCTCTTGCGTCTCCTTGTTCTCCTCACATCGAGACCTCCTCGATCTTCGAATACTTCATCCACACAAAACTTCAACAGAAAACTTGGTAAGATCCGTTAGTATAATAAAGCAAATCACTGCTCTAAGTACTGTTGCAAACCAATTCATATTTTTTTTGCATTGTAGCTACTGTAATATAACTTTTCCATGGCTTAATCCACTGATAGAAATTGATAGTTTCATCAAAACAAGCAAACTATGCATCAAAAACAGAATCTATCTAAAACAGAACAGTCTGTAATAATCTGAACATTCACCATACTTCTGGTACATGAAAAATTCTGCCAAAATTAGGAAAAATAAACAATTTGTATGGGAAGATAGTTCAAAAAGTTTCAGAACTATTTGACGTTCCAGCAAAAAAATGTAAAATCGCGCACTACAGCCAAAGTTTCTGTCCTGCACCGCGCAAACCAACAAGCATTGTAAACATCCTAAAGGCAAACCTTGGCATATTATTTTTATAATACAATGGAATTGCACAAGGGGATAATTATTTTTGTTGAAAATTTTCTGTAATTAATATTCACAAAGTTTCCATGGGCATGAACAAAGTTCAAGGACGTCCCCCACTTTCACAATGCTCGTCTATATCACTTTCACTTTTCTTTTTGAAAAAGTTTTAGGTTCCCCTCTTTATTTTTTTGTTTTTAAACTTCATAAAAGCACCCAACAGAAATAAATGACTCTCTAAAACTTCCGGGTTGTCTCCCTGGCAGCGCTTTCTTTAAAGCCATTAAGCTAGGCATATAATGCTCAAGTAATGGATCCACCCGGATCCCAAGGTATATCAAAGCCAATTTTAATTAGCAAGGATTTGGCATTTAGTAGTGAGCACAAAGTGATATGTGTCATGCAAAAGAGAAGTCTAACTCTCTTCCTATGCATCAGCATGTCATAAAAGAACAATTCATGCACATCAAGTAAAGGCCAATGCATAGTATAAGCAGTTTCTTGCAATTTTATCATGTTGGAAACGTAGAGAGGCGGAGATATAGTTCCTCTCTCATAATAATTGCAAGTAGGAGCAGCAAGCACATGCATATTATATTCATCAAAATCATCATGTGTAATGGAAAAAGGCAACCCATCAATATAATCCTTAATACGTGCAAACTTCTCCGATATAGTGTAGTTTGGAGAATTCAAAAAGATAATAGGACTATCATGTGTGGGTGCAATAGCAACTATCTCATGTTTAACATAAGGAACTATAGCAAGTTCATCTCCATAAGCATAATTCATATTGGCATCTTGGCCACAAGCATAGAAAGCATCATCAAAAAGGGATATTTCAAAAGAATCAACGGGATCATAACAATCATCATAACATTCATCCTTCGGTAAGCACGAAGGGAAATTAAACAATGTATGAGTTGAAGAGTTACTCTCATTAGAAGGTGGGCACGGGTGATCATTCCGCTCTTCCTCCTTTTGTTCTTCGCTCTCCTCCTCATCTTTTTCATCCAATGAGCTCACAATGTCATTAATTTCTTCTTCCATAGACTCCTGCAAAATATTAGTCTCTTCTTGGGCAGCAGGGGAGTCCTCAATATATGGTTTAACATAGGCATTAGAAGCATAATTATCATAACAATATTTAAATATGGCAAATTTTTCAGATTTGTAAAGAGTAGCATCATACTTTTCAATCAAAGAAGCAATTTCATAAGCACCCTTAAAAGCAACAAATTCTTCAATTTGTTGAACATCATAGTAACTATAAACACCCTTAGCATACGAAGATACGATTCCATTATCACTAAACTCACATTGGTAGGGAAGGTGTTTCTTAGGGTCTATAGAACAACAACTAAAATCATATATTTCACATAAATTCCAAGCATAGCATTGCAAACGATGAATTTAATCCAGTAAAACTTCCCCTTTTTTAGATATGCGGTGTCGCACATAACAAGCATGCTCATCTAAAGATTTGCCCTCAACTAAGCTAGTTGGGGTTTCAGCCCGAGCACATAGGGATCGAAGATGATCGAAGTAAAAAGCTTCAAGAGTGTGATAGATTTTGAGTGGTTCTTCAACCATTGGTTCAACAGGTACCACTATTTCGTTGGTATTTTGCGTTTCCTGCCCATAACTAAAGATTGAAAACAACTTAGGACAGCAAATACAATCTACTTAGTGATAAAGCAAACATGCACATACGAGAATATTCACCCCATGTTATTGCTCCCCGGCAACGGCGCCAGAAAAAGGTCTTGATAACCCACAAGTGTAGGGGATCAGTTGTAGCCTCTTTCGATAAGTAAGAGTGTCGAACCCAACGAGGAGCTAAAGGCAGAACAAATATTCCCTCAAGTTATATCGACCACCGATACAACTCTATGCACGCTTGACGTTTACTTTACCTAGAACAAGTATGAAACTAGAAGTACTTTGTAGTTTTTGTGGGATAGGTTTGCAAGAATATAAAGAGCACATTAATAAAACTAGGGGATGTTAAGATAAAGAAGCAATAAAGTTAGTGATAGCGAGTGTGGAAAAGTGGTGGTAGTAGTTGCGAAATTGCCCCTAAGCAATTGACTACGTTACTAGACCGATAACAAGTTTTATGTGGGAGAGGTCACTGCTAGCATGTCATCCCTTACTTGGAATTCTATGCACTTATGATTGGAACTATTAGCAAGCATCCGCAACTACTAATGTTCATTAAGGTAAAACCCAACCATAGCATTAAGATATATTGGCCCCCCTTCAATCCCGTATGCATCAACTTCTACGCTAGGTTGAAGCTTCTGTCACTTTTGCCCTCCAATACGTAGTCCTATCAACATACAACTAACCCTATGGTGTGATCCACGCGCGCGCTCATATGATGGGCACCAAAGGACAGTAACATAACCACAAGCAACTTAAGTCAATCATAGCAATTCACCAATCACCGATAGGACAACGATAATCTACTCAGACATCATAGGATGGCAACACATCATTGGATAATAATATGAAGCATAAAGCACCATGTTCAAGTAGAGGGTACATCGGGTTGCGGGAGAGTGGACCTGTGTAGATAGATGGATGAAGGTGATGGAGATGTTGGTGAAGATGACGGAGGTGTCGGTGTAGATCGCTGTCACACGATGATGGCCCCGGCGGCGTTCCGGCGCCACCGGGAGAGAGGGGGAGAGAGCCCCCTCCTTCTTCTTCTTCCTTGACCTTCTCCCTAGATGGGAGAAGGGTTTCCCCTTTGGTCCATGGTATCCATGGCGTGGGAGGGGCGAGAGCCCCTCCGAGATTGGATCTGTCTCTCTGTCTCTCTCTGTTTATGCATTCCCAGATTCTAGCCCTTCACCGTTTCTTAAATTTCCGGAGATCCCCGATTGGGCTCATCTTTTGACACAACTTTTATCCAGAAATTAGCTTTCTTGCGGCGAAAGAACGGCATCAACCGCATTACAGTGTGGCCACGAGGGCCCAGGGCGCGCCTTGGGCAGGGGGGCGCGCCCCCCTACCTCGTGGCACACCCGGGCATCGTCTGGTGTCGGTTCCGCTTCCTAAAATTCGCATATATTCCAAAAAAGAAATATCCGTCCATTTTTATTCCATTTGGACTCCGTTTAATATGGATATTCTGCGAAACAAAAAACATGCAACAAACAAGAACTGGCACTGGGCACTGGATCAATATGTTAGTCCCAAAAAAAAAAGTATAAAAAGTTGCCAAAAGTATATGAAAGTTGTAGAATATTGGCATTGAACAATAAACAATTATAGATACGACGGAGACGTATCACCCACCAGGGGCGATCCCCCCCTCGCTCCTGTTCACCGTGCGGTGGCCATGGCCGATGTCCAACACGGCACCGGCCGGCGCCGTGGCGGCCATCCGCCGGCGTCGCCCCCTACATAAGACGCCTCCTCCCCTGCGCCCCGAACCCTAGCCACTCCCTCTTCACGCGCCCCCTTCTTCCCCTGGAACTGGACGCCCGCGGCGCCCCGACGCCTCCCGACTCCACGCATCAACGCCGTCGTCTTCGTCGCCACCTCGCCGGAGAACCTCTCCCCCCGACGGTCGCCCCCGATCCTCGCCGCCCTTGCATCTACAACGTGGCTGAGCCTCGCTCGCATATGTCCCCCACCGTCTATCCCCCTCTGCTCTCATCGCCCGCATGACTGTCTGCTGTGGCTACCTCACTCCTTGCTCCCAAGCGCCTTCGCTTGGCTTGGATGTAACCGCGTACTCCTAGAGATCCCAGGAGGTTGGAGCACTCCTAACCCTTTCGCTAGTGCGTCGTATCCCGTAGCGCCGTCCCTGTTACTCTTGTGATCCGGTCGCCGCCGCGAGCTCTTCGCCAGCGACCACAAGCCACCGCACACCCTCCACTTGCCTCTTCTAGATGCAACTCACCACCAGATAGCCGTAGAATCAACACGCTTCTCCTATCCTTGTCGGGATCGGCTGGTTGACGAGCATCGTCGTTCCCAGAGCTCCGCACGCCCGTGAGCCTATGGCTGCGCCCCACGCACGCCCGCTGATGGCGCTCTTTGCTGCTGCTCTTGGCTGCCTGCCTACTGCTGCGTTGCGATTGCTTCTTCTCTGCTACCTGATGCTCGTCGTCGCTGCTACTGCCCTGCATCGCGCGCGCACACGCGCTCCTTGCCCGCTCGCCTGCAACACTGCCGTGCGCTCACCATCGCCGCGACCGCCGCCGCCCGCCCACCGGAGGCCTCGACCGCGCCCGCCTCCGCCCGCGCACTCGCGCCGCCTCCGCCCTCGCCTCGCCGGAGCGCCGCTCCGGCCGAAGCCGCCATGGCCGCGCCCCTTCCCTCGTGGCCTCAGGCATGCGGGCAAGCTCCTTTGCCCGCACCCGCCACCCATGCGCCCGTTAAGGCCCCAGGGGCCACTGACGTTGGGGCCCCACCCCTAAAAATTAAAATTAAATAAATAATAATAATAATAAAATATAATAATTAAAATATTTAATTATGTAATTAATTTAATTAATACTATTTAATTAACTCTAATGAACATAATTAGTCTAATTAGAACTGTTAATTAAATGAGTCTATGACAAGTGGGACCCAAAACACTATTCACCCTTTGACCCAGTCAATGTTGACTATACTGTTGCACTGACCCGACCCCACAAGTCATTGGCTGTGGCTGGCACTGCACTAGGTGACAAAAGTATTTCACTATTATTATTCGAATTTAATAATTCTAGAAATTCAATAAATCTTTGAAAAATAAAACAAAATAAACCGTAACTCGGATGAAAATAATTTATATATGAAAGTTGCTCGAACGATGAGACGAATCCGAATACGCACTTCGTTCGTCCACCGCACGTCCCTAGCTTACCGAACATACAACCGTCCCCCTCCGGACCGTCTGTCCGAAAGCGCTAAACACCGAGAATACCTTCCCGGATGTTTTCCATCCTCGCCAATATCACTTAGTACCGCGTTAGGTCATGCGTAGCACCATGTACTGCCATGTTATGCTTTGTGGTGTGATGTTTGCTTTATATTTATTGTTTCTTCCCCCTCTTCTCTCCGATAGACACCGGGATAGAGACCGTTGTCAGTGCCACGGTGATCGACTGCGTCGATGACGACCCCTTCTTCTTGACAGAGCAACCAGGCAAGCCCCCCTGATCATCAAATATCGCACATTCTCTTCTCTCTTATTCTTGCATTAGGTTTGCTACTGTTGATAATTCAATAGCTCCTATTCTTTTGCATAGCATGTCATTGTTACTATAAATATTTATACCCTTACCTGCTATCCTAATGCTTTCTATAGGATGCTAGTATTCCATCAGTGGCCCCACATCCTTGTCCGTCTGCCATGCTATACTATCGGGCCGTGAACACTTCGGGTGGTGATCACGGGTATTTGCTATATACATACTTTACATGACACATGGTGACTAAAGTCGAGTCGGCTCATTGAGTACCCGCAAGTGATTCCAGTGTGGGGGCTGAAAGGACAGGTGGCTCCATCCAGGTAGTGGTGGGTCCGAGTTCCCGACGGCCCCCGAGTGGATCTTTGTGGTGGAGCGACAGGGTAGGTTGAGACACCCAGTCGAGAGGTGGCCTGGCCCTGGTTGTTGTCCATGGTGATTTCATAATAACATGCTTAACGAGTTTGAATATTTGATCTGAT
This sequence comes from Secale cereale, assembly GCA_902687465.1. Taxonomy (NCBI): domain Eukaryota; kingdom Viridiplantae; phylum Streptophyta; class Magnoliopsida; order Poales; family Poaceae; genus Secale; species Secale cereale. Next base: position 553,136,943 of record LR738715.1, on the reverse strand, counting down.
TCTGGCCTCTGGCCTATACACACTAACTAGCTACGTGGGAATAGTTATGGGCTCTCGACGTCGTGGTATCAGCCGAAGCCTTCTTGACGTCAGCGACTTAGCGGCGCGCGCCGGGTTGGACCGTGTAACGCAACTTCCTTAGTAATGGAGTTTGCTAGGTCTGCTAACTGGTCGTGTACACAACGTGCAGGTGTGCATTGGGCGATGGGCCCAGACCCCTGCGCTCTTAGGACTTAGACCGGCGTGCTGACCTCTCTTCTGAGCTTAGGTAGGGCTGCGACATGTTGATCTTCCGAGGTCGGGCATGACCCAGGAAAGTGTGTCCGGCCAAATGGGATCGAGCGTGCTGGGCAATGTGGTGCTCCCCTGCAGGGAAGTTAATCTATTCGAATAGCCGTGTCCCTCGGTAAAAGGATGACACGGAGTTGTACTCCAACCTCATGACAAGTAGAACCGGATACTTAATAAAACACACCCTTTCAAGTGCCAGATATAACCCGGTGATTGCCTTCCCACAGGGCGACGAGGGGCGGATCGCCGGGTAGGATTATGCTATACGATGTTACTTGGTGAACTTACCATCTATTCTATTCTACTGCTGCAAGACGGAGGCTGCGAGAAGCGAGGACACTTGTTACTTTCCTGCTACACTCTTCTACTACTACAAGATGGAGGCTACCAGAAGCGTAGCCTTCGATAGGATTAGCTATCCCCCTCTTATTCTGGCATTCTGTAGTTTAGCCCACAGATATTACCCCCTTTACACAGATACCATTGCATATGTAGTGTAGATCCTTGCTTGCGAGTACTTTGGATGAGTACTCACGGTTGCTTTGCTCCCCCTTTCCCCTTGTTCTCGGTTGATGCAACCAGATCAGTGGAGTCCAGAAGCCAGAGGATCCCGAGGATGTTTCTACGTGGAGTTTGGCTTTGAGGAGTAGTTAGGAGGTCCTAGGCAGGAGGCATTTCCTTTTCGATCGTTGCTATATTTGTGCTAGCCTTCTTAAGGAAAACTTGTTTAACTTATGTCTCTACTCAGATATTTTTGCTTCCTCTGACTCTTGTCTTTTCGAGCTTATGTATTCGAGCCCTCGAGGCCCCCGGCTTGTAATATAAAGCTCATATTATTTTTATTTGTGTCTAGACTTGTGTTGTGATATCTTCCAGTGAGTCCCTAATCTTGGCCGTACACATTTACGTGCATGATTAGTGTACGGTCAAATCGGGGGCATCACAAGTTGGTATCAGAGCCGACTGCCTGTACGAATCCCCCTTTCCAACTCCTTGGCCGAAGTTGAGTCTAGTCTTTGAAAAACAAATTTACTAACTTGTTGTGTGGCTTACGGGCCCACAACACCAATGGGTGGTGTTAGGATCTTTTATTCCTCTTCTATGCTCTGGGACTCTGATCTCTCTTCTGTTCGGGTTAAAAGATTTTACTAACTCTGACTCTAGGTTCTCGTAACTCTTTCTCCCAGAGAGCCCTCATTTCGGAAGATCACTGGCTTCGTCAGAAGATTCTAAGGATATCCCTCGATACTTTCCCTCGACCCTTGTGCTCATCGCCTTTGCAATTCACTACCACCGATATATCCCTATGGATATCTGCATGCACTTGTCATTCTCATGATCATTCCTCTTCGCTCTTGTTGTTACAAGATGCCTCAAAATATTCTCCGTTGCCCCGAGAATCCTTTTAGTTTACTGTCTTGCAGTTTTATTTCGCATGAAAACCCGTACGGTTATTGCCTTACATTTATCGAGGATCCGTTCTTCTCAATTGTTCATGTGTCTCACAAAATTCTTCATCTTTTGAAAATCCTCTGCATCCTGTTACTCTTGAAATTCTTGCCTGCTTGCATTATGGTTAATTCCATATGACTAGTAGTCTTCGTTAACATCCCTTGTCTTAGCCACTTTGAGCCTATTGATTCAATGTGTGTGTATGCACGCAGTCATCAGGTTATCCTTTTTAAAATTATCTTTCTGGCTCAGATGTCATTCCGAACATGAGTTGGTTCTCGGAAATTCAAACCTTTATTGATTGTCCAACTAAGTGTTCTCAACTTATCCATCCTTGATCAGAGCGTCTGCTTCTGATCCTTTGTTTTGGAAACCATAATTTCTATCTATTTAAGCATCAGACTAATAAGGGATTCTTGAATCTGATGCCTCTGCATTCTTTCTTCCTCTGAGTGAGTACCGATACTCGCATCAACTCCGTTGTGGATCGCCCGATCCATTGTTGGATTGTTATCTGACAGTATCCTTCATATTCAATCACCTCGTGAGCTCTTCCCCTGATACATAATGCCTCTGGTAAATTGTATCCTCTGCTTGGCAAACCATGCTCTGCTTTCGAGCTTGTGTATTTACTTTTTAAACTTGTGGTATATATTACTAAGATGCCCGATGGGTTGAACCTATGCCTTCCCCTAATCCGTGAGAACCCAAAAGTTTTCACAAGTCATACTCTTCCGGTGTTCTACCAAATAAAATTCCAACACTACGGTTTTATCAAAGCGAGAGGTGAATGAAATGATATGCATTAAAGAAGTGGGAGTTGACCTTGAACTTTGTGTTCATGCCCATGAAAATGATGTAGACCGTCTCGGAAGCTTACTGCAAAATGATTATCCAGCTGTATGATTCTTTCGGTATTAGTGAATTGATTCCTTACAGTTATGTTTCCGACCATGTTGTCCTGATTTGTTATATCTGATGGGAATTCATTCCAGTGCCTCATCTATTTTTGGCAAGGTTGAAGTATCTACTGTCATAGGTCAATGACCCGGTTCTAATTCTATCATGTTCTACCTTCGAGTATTACCCTTGGTATCTCAAAGATGCCTTGCCTTTGCACCACACCTTACTAACTTTGTTGAAGTAATTTCTTTCCTTTCGTAATCACTCTACGGGTTCTGGGTTGTTGTCAACCGAGGACACCGACTAGTTAAATAATTCCGCACTACAAATCAAATACCCCTAGTATTTTACTGGGAAATTCTGAACTCAATCTGGTCATTCCTATACTATCGGCTGCATCCTGGTCTTGCCATCTTTGACTGTGCTACCTCGTCCTTCTCTGGTGCACGAATTCTTCTGTGTGTGAGCACAACTTATGTCGGGCTTTCAACACCATGTTGCTTGTCTTGAAAGGCAACTTTGGTTCTGAGCTTGCATCTTATATATTGATCCTATAACTTGCCACTTCGTCATTCCCTTGCTTGTTGCCATTGTTGTTTGATTGCGTCCTCTTGAAACCTCCCGGCAACTGTGTAGGATCACCTTTAACAGTTTGACTTCTTCCAAGATGTCAACTGTGTTCATGATGAGAAATACTGATGCGGGGTCAACCCGTTCTAGGCCGATCTTTCACGAAAAGGAGGGATCCCGCGAGGAACGCAATGAACACGGGGACGAACAAAGAGAAATCACAAGGGAAAACGCTCAAGAACAAGTCCAATCACACATCCACTAGACAATCAAACACACAAGGTCACAAGGTACATGAACAACAAAGGGAAAGATACAAGGTAAAGTTCATCTTCGTGAGGAGGTCTTGAATCCGCGAAGGATCTTCCCGTTTAGGGGTCTTGAATCCGTAGTGGATCTTCTCCGTAGAGGGGCCGCAGTCTCTCCTAGGAGTAGAACCACTAAGATGAGCAAAGATCTAGTCTAGAATGAGCTATCACATTTGCTAACCCTAAAATGGTGGAGTTGGAGGAGTATATATAGTCTAGGGTCATGAAGGGGTAAGTGAGGGGCGAAACGGGTACATGGGCATCGGCCCGGATACATGCACGCAGGCAAGGCCAGATGTCCAGGCTGGCGGCCGGATGTCCGGGGCTTCGGGGCGAGCCGGATGTCCGGGGTCACGGCCGGATGTCCGGGCTAAAGGGGCTCGGTCCTGATGCTCTCTGGATAGGAGGGTACGGATTTCCGGGAGGAGTGCCGGATGTCCGGCCGTTGCTGAAGCGCCGGATGTCCGGCCTTTGGCCCGGATGTCCGACCGCTGTAGTATCAGCAGCTCCGTCTTCTTCCGTCTTCTCTTCCAAGCTTCCCTCGCGGATGGTGTAGGTGTTCCTTGGCGCTTGCACTCCTCCTCGTCGTCCGTGAAGCTCCGACAATACCTATGCATGTACATGAGTGGAGTGTCAAGTAGTATACCATCCTCCAAGGGGTCAAGTGAACACGTGTAAAGGAGATGATTGACCTTTATGTATGAGAAGTAGAGGTCGCACGTGTCACTTGCCAAACATACCATTGACATGGTGATGTCCTTAGGATGCTCGGCATCATCCCCATCCCCCTTGGAAAAGATCCGACCTCGGATCGAAAGCCAAATCACCATGGGAAAGAGATGGCGTTGCCATGTCAAAGCGGTCGATCACCAAGCACTCATCATCTTGAAGCTTGAAATGGGCACTCTTCAATGTCGCATCATCTAGTAATTCCTTCAAAAGGAGCAAGGACAACAAACACTTGGAAAAACAAATGTGGTTAGCATTAGTGCAAAACCAAGCATTCAAGAGGTGATTCACCCAACAAGTGTTGTCATCAAGCATATCATGTGGTGTGAGAAAGGATTGTGAGATGGCATGTAAGCATATGAATTGAGCACAATCAAGGTCATCATGGAAACAAGCAAGTAAATGTGAGGTAGAGATGCACATATGTGTGACAAGAGAGTAAGCATCTACCTCAAACTCGTAGCAAGCATGCATAAAGTGCTCAATGAAAGGTCTATGGTAGGCATAGGAATCATTCACAACACCAAATAAAATGAAGTGTCTAAACACATGGGTCAAGTGCAAGACAATCCAAGCATAACGTGCATAGGGTGTAGTGAAAATAGTGTGGCACTCAACACAATAAAAAGAGCAATTATTCAACATGTGTGAGGCAATCAAGTCAATCATATGAAAAGCAATGGGACATGGCATATGTAAAAAGATGACATTGTTGCAACCAAGCATATTATAGGGACAAGTAATCCAAGAATTGGATGCAACACACAAGGCATATATAACATGAGGCATGGCAATGTGACAATGGCAAGTCGAAGCGAGATCTCTAACATGTGTGCAATCAAGGGGTCCAAGATGACAAATAAGTCTCATGGTGCAAGCAACACATGTAGTGTGATCCACAATATCCATGCTCATGGTTTTGGGTGTCCCAAAAGAGAAGGATATCACCTTGAAAGTGTGTCCTTGTGCGTCCTTCACAATGCCGAAGCACAAGCAAGTGAGATGTAGAAGCGTCGTGAACAAAGGTGGTTCGCTCTCAAGAGCTCGAATGGTCAACTCATGTGAAGTGGAAGTTGACACGAAGTCCAAGTATCCTACACATGCACACAACAAAACAAAGAACGTATGCGCATGGTAGGTAAACACATCATCCATCATGATGGTTCTCTTCTCTTGCACATAACCATTAGAAGAAAAAGTGCATGAATAAGATGATGCAACAATGGCTATATTCATGGCACTAGGCATATGGTGCAAAGAGGTAAGACAAGCATGCTTCAAAAGAATTTTGTCAAAATCTCCAAATATATTTGAGAATTCTATGGGGGCAATCTCTTTTGCAAGATGAAAGGCATTATTGCACTCAATACATGGCAAATCATTTAGCATGCAAGAGGCAACATATGGAGACATATGACAACATGGACTAACAATCATGTGCAAAGCATGGCAATAGTGGCTATCCACCGCATGGAATAAGCATGTATGAATCATGGGTGATGCACGACACAAAGCAACCATGGTAATCAAGTCGTGCAAACTAGTGTAGCGAAGATGCAACACACTAGAAGAACTCATGGCAATCATGTCATTTGAGCAAATAGTGGATATAGGCAATGCACATGACATATCGCAAGCACGATCACAAATCAAGATCAAAGCATCATAATAGGCATGGTGTGCAAAGGAATCATGGCAATAACAAGTGATATCTCCACCAAGCTTGCAAACACACATACAAGTATGAGAATCAATCATCATGTGTAATGCAAAGCATGGGTCACAAAGGCATGTCAAAGGCATATACATGAGCATATCATGCAAAGTGAACATGGCAAGATGGTCGGAAGAGATATAATGGACAATAACCCATAACCATGTGAGTGCCATGTAGAAGGAATGCGCGAAGTGTTTGCGCAAAAGGAGCGGTGGGAAAGACAATCCACAATATCCCAAGTCATCATTGCTCTCTAGAGCTCTTTTCATCAACTCGTGCGTTTGTGAAGTTGACGAGTATGGGTGGGTACCTACATAAAAGAGACACAAACCAAAGAAATTGTGTGCATGGTAAATGTACACATCATCCATCATGATGTGTATGTGCATGTGTGAGTTAGCACAAGATAAGCATCGCTCAAAGAAATTTGATGCATGGTATAAGAACATGTCATCCATCATGAATGAATAGTTATTGTGTATACCATGATGTGGATGCAAATTGAGCATACAATTATATGGCACATCTATAGCATGTTCATTCATGGGGAGCATATTGTGCACACAAGCATGGGGATCATGCAATGGATGGGATGGGTCAAAATCTACTAAAATGTATGAGGAAACTATGGGGGTCTCCTCATAAGCAATATCGACAGCATAATATGGAGAAGTGGAACAATCTCCGAAACAATGCATATCCGAAGCTAGGTGGTCATGGCATGGCATATGAGATAAGTGATGCAAAGGTGGCATGTCAATATCATCACAAGAAAAACAAATGCCAATAACCATGGGCTTGTCATGTATGCCATAAGTGCAAATTGGATTAATCTTAATGGCATATGCATAGTTACTACGATGAGATTGCAAATATGACATATTGTTGATCTTATGCATAGCATATGACAAGTCAAGCGGATTGTCAAACATGATGTGACCGACAGAATTATCACAAGAAATCCTATGCAACATGGCATCACAACTAATAGACTCCACATGGCAATCATCAAACTCATCATAAATGGGTAAATCATCGCATGGGGAAATCATACTAGAATGAAGCATGGCAATAGGTGGATCAACATCATGCAAGCAATAAATGTTAACATAGTCCACTAGTGGGACGAGTTCATCACCTTCACCTTTGTTACCTTTCTCATTCCACTCATGTGGTGTAGGTGAGGTGGGAAAGACCAAAAGGTGGTCATCATCTTCATCTTGATGGAACCATGTGGGGGGTCCATCATATTCCACCATGGCCATCGTCTTGTCCATAGGAAGGACGAAGTCGTCGAGGATCGGCGCGTCATTAAATGTGGGACCTAGCACCAAATGAGAAGACACAATAGAGGTAGAGGTCAAGTCGTTAGCGTTGAAAGTGGCCTCACATGACCTATCAACTATCTCAACTTCTCGATGTGGTGGCTCACTCACTCCCTCAAGGTAGGAGCACTCAAACTCACATATGGTGGAGTCACTCATCTCACTCAAGTGGTGGGGGTTGTGGCTCTCCTCACATGGGAATCGGGGCAGCTCATCATATATGGGGCTAGTGGTGAACTCGCTCTTACTCTCAATATGGTGGCACAAGTCACTCAATTCATCATACGTCGCCGTGGTCGAAGGGAAAATCCCATGCTCAACCATCTCCTCATCATCGCCGTGGATGAAGGCCGAAGATGGCACATCATCACTCTCGCCTCCTAAGATGGAAGCATCATCCTTGCTCGTCACCATGTCGTTCGCCTCCAAAGCTTGGTCCTCGAATGGCTCCGTAGTCATAGTCGTCGCCACACCGTCTTGAAAAAGAGTCGAAGTAGACTCGGCATCATCAATGCCACAAAGAGGGATGGCGGTGGAGTCAAACTTGGGAGCATCGTCTTGGAGCTCGTTGGGCTTGGACATCATGGTGGTACTACCCTCATGCTCGCCATCTTGGAGCTTGGTCTTCGAGAAGTTTTCTTGCGGTGGAGAAGCCTTGGCACTACATCTAAACGCACTACGTCTAACCGTCAATATAACAACATGCCTCATCATAAACGCACTACGTCTAACGTACACACAACAATCCGCAGCAATTAGAGCCACCTGATCAGATTCAGTCATTTAGATCTAACCGTCAATATAACAACATGCCTCATCATAAGTGCATCTAGCAATTTTAGGAGACGGACGAAAACTCTGCCATCCCCATGCGCCCCGCAGCCACGACCCCTAGAATCACGCACGAAAAATAGAAATGGATCCCAATCGGAGGCGACCCCTGCAATCACGCCCGAAAAAGAGAAACAGACTCCAATCGGATCGCCTCACCCTCAACCGAGCGTTGCGCCTCCGGCTTGCCATCGCAAGACCTCCATTGGTGTGATCCTCCTTCCCCTCCTCACCTGATTTCGTCCTTGCCATCGAGTGGTCTTCAAGGGGACGCCGGTGACTCCACTACTCCTCTGATGGTGGTTGTGGAGTCGTCTGGAGAGGCGGGGAGCAGTAGTGGCGCATTGGCGTACCGACCGGGAGCTGCCTCGCGCTATGGTTCCTCCCCGACACCCCTGATGCGCCTCATCTCCCTCTCGCTGAATCCCTCCCATCTATGGTGTCTCTCCCAGTGGTGGAGGCATAGCAACGGGCGATGGCTGTTGTGGCGCGTGCGTAGCCCGATGGGCCGAGGGGCGTGGGGTCGATGGCCGGAGGTCAAAGGCGAGCGGGGGCTGCGGCCGGGGGTTCGCGTGTGGTACGCACAGGTTGTCTGCTGGCTTCGTGCGTGGTGCACATGCAGTAGTAACAGCAGCCACGACCTTTTCTCTGAATTTGCATCTACAACAGGAATAGCAGGGTCACAGGCAAGATCATCAAATCCATCTGAATTCTTGCCGGTTCAGGTTCTTCCCATGCACGCGCTGATCGAGGTGGTGAAGCACATGCTGGCCGTGTGGATGGACCTCGGCAACCCCGGCTTCGTCAGTGTCGCCGGCAACGCGTCCGAGATGATCTCTGAATTTATTTAAGGTTACTTGTCACATCTCTTTTCTAAAGTAAATGCATCTTGTCTTTCTATCTTCTGTACATATATATGCTACAACATGTGTCTTGCTTGTTATATGGATGTGCAACAGATTTGTGCAACAAATAATTGTTCCTGTGCAAGGAAGCATAGAAGATATGAGGCAAAAAAATGATCAAGGGTAGAATAAATTCAGTGTGCACTTAGAATAAATGTCGTATGGGTGTTTAAAAATCTTCCCTTTATGACTGTTTGGAAATCTGAAGTATCAAGAATGTTCTATTTATATATGATTGTTTAGTATGAGGCACAAAACGCGCTTGCTGATATATACTCCAATATTTGAAATCATGCTTCGAATTTTCTCCCTCCCAATGTTATCTCCTATATTTCATGTCAAACCTAAACCTGAATATCTAAAACCATTTTCATTTGTATCCGGTTGTAGGACAAATAACTGCTCCAAATTCATCAAGCCATCATCATTCACGGGATTAATTTGCAGGTAAGGAAAAGTTGATTTCTTATCATATTAACAATTTACAAGTGAACATGTGTATAGATGATGTTTGCATTATTTTGTGAGAATTATTTAGGTGCTCTAAAAGAATAGAGGTACAGTTCTGAAAGAATAGATGTCGATCCAAACCTTGCTTGAGTGCAGGTATATAATGTCAATCGATAATTTCTTATTTGAGTGTCAGAAATGCTTTTTGAGTGAATCATTGCCAGGGAGTGCTTCTTATTGCCATGTATATGTAATGACAGGTTGTACTTATACTCTGTCTTCCTCACACAGTTCCATGAGTCCAGCCTAAGCAGACAACTCGTACAACAAAACAGAGTGAACAACTTAATCTCTTATATGTCTAACTATACGGATATAGGTAACACAACATTTATTTGTTTTCTATAACTTTACTACACATATGTGTATGAGTATATCTTCACTTTGTTCCACACCCCTCTTTTTTATATAGTCATGTGCCATTTTATATTTGTACAATTTGCATGGATAGAAGTGAAGCAAGTCTAGGATTCACCATGATGACGTACATTCTAGGATTCACCATGACGTCGTGCATTATGAAAAAACATAAACAAATTCCTATGACTTAAGAAGTTAAGATACATTTACTGCTAGCGGAACAATGGAATGGAGTGTACAGTCTTTCATACTAATTATTCATGCTGATGGAATATTCATCCTTCATGCTTTGCAGAACAATGGAGTGGAATGTACAAAGTCGGTAACCTCATGACGAGAAGGGATAACCTTGGTTGGTGAAGAAGACATACTTAGTCACTCCTTGCTCTGCTTACTAATGATGTACGAAACAACAAAATACTTATTCTTTTGTTTTATGTGCGTGCAACATTTTGGATGCAGATGCAGACCAACATCTTTGGCTCCACTATTATTGATGAAAACTGGATGTGGTGAGTGTCGTCGAAATTTTATCCATTTTTCATTTTCTTCACATTTTTCAGTAGAATGACTATTCAGGCAAGATTAGAAAATAGAGAAATTGGTTCCATAACGTTTGGATTTTGGAAGCTTGTCATGCACTGCAAGTTTTACATGTTGATAAGCTGTCTTGCACATCAATGAAGTTATTGAGGCAGTGCTTGCATACATATATTTGGTTTTATTGTAAGAGCACTCTTCATAAGTCTTATTTTCAAGGCCGAGAAGGTGTTTATCTTGTAATAATAACTCGATTTGATAGTGCAAACTGGTCGAATTATCAATGTACATTTGGGCATAGAGCATGAGGATGTATGAAACTTCTGAACACTTTTAGGTTATCTATAAATCAGCGGTCTTGGCCACTTTTGAAAAGCACGTGGTACAACTAAATTGTTGAAAGTGCGGTTCTACATTAAGTACCTACTGAAATTTTCAGGTTGCTGGACAAACTAAAGTTACAAATAGTATGCCTCATTTTGGCTCTTGTGGGGCAGAGAGATAAAATAAATCTGCTATCAGTAGGCCAGTTCCAACACTGGATGGCAAGGCAATGCTTTGTTTGGAAATAATTATTTGCTTGAAGGAGTTAGAAGGTGGTGCAGCAGCTGCAATTTTCACCTCACTTGTGCTAGCCTTTTTTTCCTTGAAGATTTGTGCTAGCCAATTTGGGTATGGGCGATGCTCACGGAAGCCATTCTATGTAGCTCACGGACTGTCTTGTCTATATAAGTCTTGATGTAGCTGATGATTGAATCATGGAATGCTAGGATTCCACAAAAGGAAAATGTGTGTGCAGGATTGATACATTTTGTGATGGAAGGATTAGTAGATTTATCTTCTTCTTTTACAACCTGCGAGAACATTGAATAAGTGAAACAACAGACATTATTGACCACAAATTTGTAGTGGTTTATCACTATTGGAAACACAACTTGAGTGGCGTTGAAACATTGTGTATTTTTTAATTCATATATTTTTGAAAAAAAATCATGTTTTAATTATATACTTATTATGAAATTGGTTGAGACTTGAGACGTGCCTTGCACGTGCATACTTACTAGTCTCAATATGGTGGCACAAGTCACTCAAGTCATCATACGTCGCCGTGGTCGAAGGGAAAATCCCATGCTCAACCATCTCCTCATCGTCGCCGTGGATGAAGGCCGAAAATGGCACATCATCACTCTCGCCTCCTAAGATGGAAGCATCATCCTTGCTCGTCACCATGTCGTTCGCCTCCAAAGCTTGGTCCTCGAATGGCTCCGTAGTCATAGTCGTCGCCACACTGTCTTGAAAAAGAGTCGAAGTAGACTCGGCATCATCAATGCCACAAAGAGGGATGGCGGTGGAGTCAAACTTGGGAGCGTCGTCTTGGAGCTCGTTGGGCTTGGACATCATGGTGGTACTCCCCTCATGCTCGCCATCTTGGAGCTTGGTCTTCGAGAAGTTTTCTTGCGGTGGAGAAGCCTTGGCCTTCATTAGTTCTTGTTCCACCTTGAGAGCACCAATGTAGTTGTCGTCGAGGGACTTGTAGTTCTCGAGGAAGATAGTCTTGGAGATGTCGTTGTTCAATCCCATCATGAAGTGGAACTTCATCGAAATGGGGTCGTCCACGCCGGCTTGTCGCAAGGCCATCTTCATCTCCTTGAAGTACTTGTCGATGGACTTGGATCCTTGTATGGTGTTCTCCAATTAGCGTAGAAGTTGTTCCGTGTAAGTGGGAGGCACGAACTCTCGCCGCAAAGCTTTCTTCGTCTTGGGCCAACTCATGTCATACTCCTCCGAAGGTGTGTGAAACCACCATGTCGATGCGAAGTCGTGGAAGTTTCTTGTGGCGCACTTCACTTGATCTTGGGGAGGAACTTGAAGTAGCATGAGGTAGTCGTCCATCAAGCGTTCCCACTCGAGGTACTCCTCGGGTTCTTGAGTCCCATAGAAAGGAATCTCGTGGTCGTTGTCGAGGTCGTAGTAGCTCGTGGAAGTCGCGGACTTGAGCTTGGGGAGCTTCTCTTGATCATAAGCTTGAGGTGCTTGTGGGCGAAGATGCCGCATATCCAAAGGAGAAGATGCCTTGAAGTCGCTTGGCAAAGATGCCAAGGTGTACGGTGAAGTCGTTGAGCAGTTGTTGGTGTTGAGCTCTTGACCTTCACGTTCTTGGCGTTGATGGTGTTGATGCCGATGAGATCTTGCCGAAGATGGTAGCTCGGAAGGATGTGCACTTGAGCGTCTTCTTGGAGATGAGGGAGACCTCTTGCGGTTCTTGATGAGAGCTTTGAGCTCCTCCATTTGAGCATCCATGTTGGCGCACAAGTTGTTCGTCATGGCATCGAACTTGTCGTTGTTGGTGTAGACCGAAGTAGATGAAATGCTTTGCCTATCCATCACAAGACTCGAGCAAAGGTGAGTAGGAGATGAGATAAACAATACCAAGTTACCTTTTCCCAACGTTGAGGATGTATCCCGTTTCACTCAATGTGAAATGAAAGAATGGTGGAATTGGTACCGTACTTGTTCACTCACACCTATCAAGTAAAACTTTTCGAGTGGCTCGGTGAGGATAGTGGCACAAAAATTTGATGCAAAATGTTAGAAAGAGTCAATAATGTTGAAAGAGATCCACAAATTCGCAAATGTAACAAGTAGACCAATAGCAATATGTGGCACACGGAAACACACACATGGATAGATAAATGGGGTCGTGCAACCAAGGAATGAGCACAAAATGTGGAATCCACGGAAAACGCTCGTGTTGCACAACTCAAGAGAGACGCTAGCACGATTGCTCTATAGGTGGATACGACACTTGTGCACAACCTATAAGATGCAAATGTATGAACTTTCTATCCCAAGTATGCTATGTGTAGGATGTTCCGGTGCTTTTAGCACAAGATGATCCAAGATGATCGGATATGGCAATCTTATATGCAATGAGGTATGATGCTATGGCTCTTGCTTACACGATTCTTTGCTTTCTCTTTTTGCTTAAAAGCTTATTCTCTTTTCTTTCTTTTTATGGCCACGATGCACAAACCAAGATAGCAATTGTGTATATGCGGAAACAATCTTGTGACACAAGAGATGATATGATGATACCAAAATGATATGGTATGTATGCAATGGAAGGGCGGATCGATGATCACTAATGTGCACAAGTAACGTTGCCGGCAATACTCAAAGGCTAGTCTCGATAGGCAAGTGATGCAAAATGGGCTAGGGGTTAACAATGCAACTGCAAGGGGAATATACAATGATGTCGTCGAGGTTATCGTCCGTGTCGATGATGAGAGGTGGTGCTCTTGATGTAGACTCGTTCCTAATTAGCCGAAACACCTTAGGAAACGGAAAAACCACAACTCAAAATCTCAAGGACTAATGTCAAATGGTGGTAGCGGACAATGCCGTGGTGGTTGCGGAAGTGGAATGATGGGCTATACACGGTGTCGGAGTTGAAGTCGCAGTCCCTAAGTAGCCGAAACACCTTAGGAGACCCGAGCCACAACTCAAACAAGCTCACAGAAAATTGGGTTAAGTTTGGTTGGCTATGTATAGTGGGCAATGGGTATGCGGAAGTGGTAGTGATGGTTGATGAAGAAGCAATTGTCCCTAAGTATCCTAAACACCTTAGGAGACTCAAATCACTACTCAAGCAACCACAAATGGTATGGGAACAAAATTGGTTAGGTTGCGGAAGTCGATGGTGGTGTAGCGGATGATGTGGTGGAAGCCCTAGGCAAAGATGCCAAAATTCCAAAAATATGATGGAGTCAAATGATTATGGTGGTATTTTTGTGTTATGGGGGATGTCAAGAGCTTCAAAACGATCTCAATAACGTTGAAATCGGAGTTCGGATGAATTAGTTATGGACAAAACGGTGAAACACGGGTGGCTGAATTCCGAGGGGCCGGACATCCGGGGTCGGGTCCGGATTTCCGGGACCTGATGTCCAGAAACTTACGCGATTTTGCCCTCCAGGAGCCAGATGTCCGGCCGGGGACCCAGATGTCCGGCCCGATGGTCAGGATGTCCGGCCTATGGCCCGGATGTCCGGCCCGACGATTTCAGATCGGGATTGGGACTTCCAAACTCATTTGGGGGCGGAATTTGATGATTTTGGGGGCAAAATTTGCGGATTTTGTGGAGGAAAGATGGGAAAACTTGGAGAGATGCTAGATCCACTCGAAACGCAGCGGATCCATGGATCAAAATCAACAAAATATCATCAAACCAACATATCACAAAAAAATTTGGGGCTATTTTTGGTGGGGAATTTTCGAATTTGGGGAAGAACAGTACAAAACAAGGCTAGAAAATGGTGGGGAGGCTCCAAATTCGTGAGAAACCGTGGCTCATGATACCATACGATCACTAAACTAGGCGGGGGGCTCCAATTTCATGAGAAACCATGGCTGTTGATACCATATGATGCGGGGTCAACCCGTTCTAGGCCGATCTTTCACAAAAAGGAGGGATCCCGCGAGGAACGCGATGAACACGGGGACGAACAAAGAGAAATCACAAGGGAAAACGCTCAAGAACAAGTCCAATCACACATCCACTAGACAATCAAACACACAAGATCACAAGGTACATGAACAACAAAGGGAAAGATACAAGGTAAAGTTCATCTCCGTGAGGAGGTCTTGAATCCGCGAAGGATCTTCCCGTTTAGGGGTCTTGAATCCGTCGTGGATCTTCTCCGTAGAGGGGCCGCAGTCTCTCCTAGGAGTAGAACCACTAAGATGAGCAAAGCTCTAGTCTAAAATGAGCTATCACATTTGCTAACCCTAAAATGGTGGAGGTGGAGGAGTATATATAGTCTAGGGTCATGAAGGGGTAAGTGAGGGGCGAAACGGGTACATGGGCATCGGCCCGGATACATGCACGCAGGCAAGGCCGGATGTCCGGGGCTTCGGGGCGAGCCGGATGTCCGGGGTCACGGCCGGATGTCCGGGCTAAAGGGGCTCGGTCCTGATGCTCTCTGGATAGGAGGGTCCGGATTTCCGGGAGGAATGTCGGATGTCCGGCCGTTGCTGAAGCGCCGGATGTCCGGCCTTTGGCCCGGATATAATGCCCAGGATGGGACTATATCTCCTACGTGTCGAGGCACGACTTAAAGATATAAGCCCATTCTGGAATGATCGCAAGTTTGGTACCTTTGCACATCTCATGTAAAAATAGGGATGGAAAACTGAAAAGATAGTTGGCTTTCACTCGCCACGTCACACGAATTCATTACATGTTCAAGCATCATTCAATAAACATCACAGCCCATCTAAGGGTAAAATCCAAATGTCAAGATACCAAACTTAGCATTAAACCACAGGTCTAGATCGAATCCTAGTAGAAGCTCTACTGATCAGTCGGATAGTTCACGTAGTAACGGCTACGCTCCTCGTCGTACTCCCAGTCTAGCTCAATGCCATCGCCTGTGTAGCTCACCATCGTACCTGCATCTGGTGTGTTGAAGTAACTGTGAGCCACAGAGGACTCAGCAATCCCGTTCCCGGGTAACACGACTATTTAAGCCTTGGGTGTGGAACAAGGCTGAAGAAAGAACAAGAGGTGAAGGAAGAACAAGAGTCTGGAGCAGCACTAGCCTATCTTACGTAAAAGAGAGCAAGAAGAGAAGGTGCCTCGGTCGAGAGATGATCACGAAGTGATCCTAACTAAAGCAAGTCAAACATAACCCCCCCGTGTTCATCTCCCGAATCCCTTTCGGAAAATGACAGTCACGGTACACACGCTGGTAGTGTATTGGAACATGGTGTCAAGTTTTCTACAACCGGATATTAACAAGCTCCCATCTGTCACATAACCGCGGGCACGGCTTTCGAAAGTTCATAACCCTGCAGGGGTGTTCCAACTTGGCCCATGACAAGCCCACGATCCGCAGAGTCGCAACTCCAAGGTGGGAAGGCCCGAGTATTCTCGGAATCCCGTGCTCAAAATACTCCGACTAAGGTAAGGCTAATCCAGCAAATCTTCCCGGCGTGTCGACACCCTGACAATAGCCGCGCGTATCTAGTCTCAGGACACGACCGGATGGGTGATGCTACAGGTGTACGCCAGATACCTCGGGTTTCCCCAAGGCGGCCCCGCACAACCCCCAGTTCGGACCAACACTCATGTGGAGCACTGGCCCGGGGTTGTTGATTAAAAATAAAAGGGATAGCTAGTCCCTATGCAAGTTTTTAGTTATTAGGCGAATAGTACCAATGTTGGGACTTGCTGGAAAAGACTTAGCACTTAGCGGTTTATCGAGGGGTTCCCATAACCCCAACCGTGTGAGGAACACATAATCAAGGAACATAACACCGGTTTATACGGTTCCTAGCGGCATGAGTGGAACAAAACACCAAGCAAAAGGCTTAGCCTTCCACCCATTACCAATATATAGATGATTTCATGTAATAATTAATATAGTGTGATATCCCAACAAGCTTCAACAAGAAGCAAGAATCTTCGATCTTCACCTGCAACTAACAATGCTATAAGAGGGGCTGAGCGAAGCCTACGTATAGCCAATCAATGGTTTGCATAGGTAGGGTGGTTAAACAGGTTCATGGTTACAATAGGAGGCTGACAGGAAAAGCATGGGCATCGAGGCAAAACTATAGATCGAGACTTCTAGCAATAGGCAAAGATAGTAATGTTATCGGGGTTCGGTCATCTTGCCTGAAGAGTTGTCGAAGGGATCGTAAGAGGGGTCCTCGTTCTCAACCTCGGTAGTAACCTCCTGCTCGTACTCGTACTCGGTCTCAGCTTCCGGCTCTACTCAACATAAACACACAAGACACGAAATCAACAAGATGCAATGCGCACACGAAAATGCTGGATGCATGGCTGATGCACTAAGGAAGCAAAACAAATGCACTATGGAAGCACAGGAAGTCTACAAAGGAAGCACAGGGTAATCGCACAAGGAGCATGGAAAATATGCATTCAAGCAAAATACTTCAAAACATGATAACAATAGGATATTATGAATCTACATGAAAAATCACACAAGTTTCATATAGGACTTGCTCAAAACGGAGCTACGGGCTAAATGTTACACCCGAAATAATAAACATGCACAAGCTGAAAAATTACAGCCACATAGCAACTTCGGAGCAAGAAATAATTAAGCTACAGCACTCAAACATCATGGCAATGAGCATGGACATAAACTAGACATATCCTACAGCAAACAAATCCATTGGAGCATCCCCAAAGGAGCCACGGATCAATAGCAACAAGCTAAGACATATTGAACTTGACAACAAAATCCTGACAGCAGTAATTTGTTGCAACTTGGGAGCAAAAGTTAAATATGCTACAACCACTCAAATAAGCATGTGAGAGCATGAATGGATAGCCAACAATATATACTACAAGGAATCATCAAGAGTCACCCCAAAACTATCATGGATTGGCCTAGAACAACAAGCAAACATGGCATCTGGAAATTACAGATTCCAGACTTAGTGAAATTTCAGTAAGTGTTAAAACAGCAGTTTCATCATGGCATCTTTGAGAGCAAGTATAAGTCACCTCAAAGCTAAACATGGCAAGTGGTAAGCACCACAGCAAAGTACACATGATGGTGAATCCAAAACATCTAAGCATGCATCAAGGGGACAAACACAACGATAGCAACGAGTTCCTCAAATTGACATCTCATAACAAGTTTAACAATCATAACAGCCACATAGCACTTTGCAAAGGAGATAAGCATGGCAAGATGAAATCTATCATGCAATCTAAAACAATCAACATGTAGAGCATTTCATGACGAACACGTGGACATATCATTTGCATCATTTGGATAAACATGCACCAAGTTATCACATTGCAAAGATGGCATGAAAACAACTACTAACAGCAGTTTATAACAAGTTGCACTCTTCCAACAGATATTTAAGCATCTAGATGATCTCAAACATGCATGACATAATGGAACAAAACGTAGTACAAGTCTCCATGAACATTTTGACATATCATTCACTCAAATCGGACCATCATACAAAAATTTATCCACGTTTAAAAACTGCATCAGAGATCAAAATTCTGGGGACTTAGCAGAAAAGAGGGCAGCCTCAGACAGATCTGACGCGGTCAAACGGGCGGTCAACGCGGCGGCGGAGCGAATCGGGCTGGCGGATCCGGGCTCGGAGAAGCGGATCGGGTCGGGGAAGCGGATGGGTCGCGGGGCCAGATCCCGGCCCGTTAGGGGCACCCGCGCCCAGATCGGGGCTGGCGGCGGCGGATCGCCTGGGCGCTCGGGCGGCTGGGGTTCACGGGTGGAGGAAGCCGGCCCAGGGAACCCAATGCGGCGGCGCGGCCCAACGCGCTGGAGCGGCCGGCCCACAAGGGCGCTGGAGCGACCGGCCCACTAGGGCAGATCGGAGGCTGGCTCGGGGATCCTCCCGATCCCCGCAGCAAGCGGCGTCGGTGATGGCCTTCTGGAGGCCGACGGGGGCGGGGCCGGCGGCTGGAGGCCCGGCCGGTGGCGGAGGGCGGCGGCGCCGGCGGGGTGGCCGAGGAGGGCGGCGCGGCGAGCTCCGGCCGGTGAGGTGGCGGCGCCGGCCGGCGGCGAGAAGCTCCGGCGAGGGTAGCTCCGGCGGCGGCGGGGATTCTGGCGAGGGCCCGATCTGGAGGAAGAAGAAAAAGAGGTAGGATAAGATGGAGGACTAGGGTTTTTAGGGCAAAATTTGGGGAAGGTGGACAAATATATAGGCACAAGGAGCTAGGGTTGTCCAAATGAGGTGTGGTTTTTGGCCACACGATCAGAATTGGATGGCCTAGATGAAGGGAGGGGTTTGGGTTGGTTTGGTGGGCTGTTGGAGGGGTGTCTTGGGCCTCAAAGTGGAGGTACTTTCGGCCCACGAGAATAACTGTTGGGGTAGCAAACGAACTCCAAACGCGACGAGATTTGACAGACGGGTTACACACACCAAAACAACAACACACGACAAGCCTCACTCCAAACCGGAAACATTACACGACCAAACACCAAAGTAGGCCTCGGGGATGCCACGGACACGTGAGGGAGCTCCGGAACTCGAAACGGACAACGGAAAGAAACGAGTGGGACCGGATGCAAACGACAACACAATGCAATGCGATGCACATGACTACATGATATGAATGAATGCCACACACGCACACAACAAAACGATGAAAACCCGAAAGACGAAGAACCCGGAATGGAATAGATGAAGCCAGAGATATATTATATTGCCCAAAAGGGAAAGTATTACATCTGGGGCATTACAACTCTCCTCCACTACAAAAAGATCTCGTCCCGAGATCTAGGACTGGAAAGAGGAAGGGTACTCGGAACGAAGATTATCTTCTCGTTCCCACGTAGCTTCTCGATCGGTATGGTGTGACCACTTGACTTTCAATAATTTGATGGACTTGTTGCGGTTCTTGCGCTCGGTTTCTTCGAGAATAGCAACTGGGTGCTCTCGGTAAGACAAATCTTGTTGAAGATCAATCTCTTCAAACGGAATCATGCGCTCAGGAGTCTTGAAGCACTTGCGGTGTTGAGACACATGGAACAAATCATGAACATTGGCGAAGTTGGAAGGGAGCTCAAGTTGATAGGCTAGATCGCCTCTTTTGCCAAGGATCTTGAAAGGCCCGACGTATCTAGGAGCAAGCTTTCCTTTGATACCGAATCTTTGGGTGCCTTTCATAGGAGAAACACGGAGATAGACATGATCCCCAATGTTGAAGGCCAAATCATGATGCTTGCCGTCATAGTAGCTCTTCTGACGCGACTGAGCGGCCTTGAGATTCTCACGTATGACTTTGCACATCTCTTCGGCTTCTGAGATCAAGTCATTGCCAAGAAGTTGACGTTCACCTGTCTCGGACCAGTTGAGAGGGGTACGTCACTTTCTGCCATAGAGGATTTCAAACGGAGCTTTGCCGGCACTTGCTTGGAAGCTGTTGTTGTAAGAGAACTCGGCAAATAGAAGGCAGTCTTCCCATTTCATGCCAAAAGATATGACACAGGCTCTGAGCATGTCTTTTAGAATCTGATTCACTCTCTCGACTTGACCACTAGTCTGAGGGTGAAAAGCAGTGTTGAACCTGATCTTAGTGCCCATGGCAGACTGAAAGGAGTCCCAGAACTTTGAAGTGAACAAACTTCCACGGTCTGAGGAGATAACTTGAGGGATGCCATGTAAGGACACAATTCTGGAAGTGTACAACTCTGCAAGTTGAGCTGCATTGATGGATTCTTTGACTGGAAGGAAGTGAGCGACTTTGGTAAGCTTGTCAATCACCACGAAGATAGAATCGTTCCCTCTCTTGGACTTAGGAAAGCCAGTGACGAAATCCATTTCAATGTGGTCGAATTTCCACTCGGGAATAGGAAGAGGTTGGAGAAGACCGGCTGGACGTTGATGCTCTGCCTTCACTCTTCTGCAGACATCACATTCATTCACGAATTGGGCAATCTCCCTTTTCATGCGTGTCCACCAGTAAGATTGCTTGAGGTCTTGGTACATCTTGGAACTGTCAGGATGAATGGAAAGGAGGGAATCATGTGCTTCTTCCATTATGAGCTTCCTGAGATCACCTTTTGGAACCACGAGTCCGTCCTCAAAGAACAAGGTATCTCTCTCATCAACGCGATAGCACTTGTATTTAGGAGTACCCTTTGCAATACCATGTTTCACTTTCTGCACCATAGCATCACTGAGTTGGGCCTCACGGATCTGATCTTCCAAGGTAGGAGCAACTTGAAGATTTGCTAGAAAACCTTGCGGAACAACTTGGAGGTTAAGCTTCCTGAATGCTTCACAAAGCTCAGGCTGGAACGGCTTGATAAGGAGGCTGTTGCAATATGCCTTTCTGCTCAAAGCATCTGCAATCACATTCGCCTTGCCAGGAGTGTATTCGATGCTGGGATCATACTCTTGGATCATTTCGACCTAACGACTCTGGCGGAGGTTCAGATTCGGCTGTGTGAAGATGTACTTCAAGCTCTTGTGATTGGTGAAGATGTCGACTTTTCTGCCCAGCAGAAGGTGTCTCCACGTAATCAAAGCATGTACCACAGTTGCTAGTTCAAGATCATGTGTGGGGTAGTTCTTCTCACTTGGCTTCAGCTGACGAGAAGTGTATGCCACAATTCTCTTGTCCTGCATAAGCACACCACCAAGTCCTTGAAGAGAAGCATCACAGAATACTTCGTAGGGCTTGGACTCATCTGGAGGAGTTAGAACTGGAGCAGAGACGAGCTTTTCTTTGAGAGTTTTGAATGCCACTTCACAATCTGGAGACCAGTAGTACTTGACATTCTTCTGCAGCAATTTGGAAAGAGGCTTGGCAATCTTGGAGAAGTTCTCAACGAACCTTCTGCAATAGCTGGCAAGACCAAGAAAGCTTCGGAGTTGCTTGACGTTCTGAGGAGCTTCCCAGTTGACAATTGCTTCAACTTTCTCGGGGTTTACCGCAATACCGTCAGCAGAGATGATATGGCCCAGATACAAGACCTTATCGAGCCAGAATTCGCACTTGGAGAACTTGGCATAGAACTTATGTTCACGGAGTCTGTCGAGAACCAGACGTAAGTGCTTTTCGTGATCCTCTTCATTTTTGGAGAAAACCAAAATATCATCCAGATACACAAGCACAAACTCGCCGGTGTAGGGATTGAAAATGTAGTGCATCATTCTCGAGAAGGTAGGAGGAGCATTGGCGAGACCAAAGGACATGACTGTATACTCATATGAACCGTAGCTCATTCTGAAGGCAGTCTTGGGGATGTCTTCCTCGCGAATGCGAATTTGGTGATAGCCCATTCGGAGATCGAGCTTAGAGAACACTTTAGCTCCTTTGAGCTGCTCGAACAACTCGTTGATGTTGGGGAGCAGAAACTTGTTCTTTATTGTCTTCTTGTTCAATGGCCGGTAATCGACGCAGAGGCGCTCCGTGCCATCCTTCTTCTTGACAAATAAGACACCACAGCCCCAAGGAGACGTACTAGGCCTGATCAGACCCATACGCTCCTGTTCATCAAGCTGTTTCTTCAACTCCTTCAACTCTTTAGGAGAGAGCTTGTACGGACGCCGGCATGCTGGCTCAGTACCCGGCTCGAGTTCAATGACGAATTCCACTTGACAGTGTGGAGGCATGCCTGGAAGTTCTTCAGGAAAGACGTCTTCGTATTCGTTTACCACCGGAATTTCAGAGATGGCATTCATTTCGCCCTTGTCATTGAGAGAGAAAAGCCTGATTGTGTTATCCCTGGAGGCGAGGATAATCACATCTTCATCGGAATGAGTAATCTTGACTTCCTTCTGTGCACAGTCAATTTGAGCATCAATCTGAGAAAGCCAATCCATCCCGAGGATGAGGTCAATGTCGGAATTGCCGAGAACCACCAGAGAGGCCAGAAATCGATAATCACCCATGCGAATAGAAACATCCAGAGCATATATACTGGAATGCATTCGTCTCCCCGGAGAAATAACTGATAACTCTCTTGGCAGACTTTTGATGTCAACATTATGCTTGGATGCGAATGGTTGAGACATGAAAGAACATGAAGCACCCGAATCAAACAAAACTTTAGCAGAAAAGAGTTAACTGGAAGGTTACCCAAAATGACATCAGAAGAATTCTCCGCTTGTGCTGCATTCATCAGATTCACTCTTGCAACTTTGGGATCATGCTTGACAATAGCTGAACTGACAGGTGGAGGAGGTGGAAGGCGCTTCGGGTTGGGGCACTTGTTGGCATAGTGACCCTTCTTGCAACACTTGTTGCAGACCACTTCTGAGAGAGGACAGAAATGAGAACCACTTGACTTGGAACCTTGAGACTGAAACTTTGACTGGTTGCTCGGGTTGGGTGGGTGGGAGAAACCACGACCACCGGAGTTCTTGTTGCTGTTGTTGTTGTAGGGAGCTCGGATGACAGGAGGAGGAGGAAGCCAAAATTTCTGTTGCTTCGCGACGACTTGAGAAGATGAGGAGGAGGGAACGGCATCTCGAATCCTCTTTTTAGAAGCCTCCATCTTGAGCTGGGCTGCCTCTTGCTTGAGCGCCATGTGATAGAATTTGTCGAACTCCTCAGGCTCGAACAAGGTGAGAGCAAGTTGAAGTTCATACTTGAGACCTCCGCGGAACTGATAGATCTTGCTCTTGGCATCTGGTATGTCTTGCTTGGCATAGCGGGCGAGGTTTTGGAACTTGACATTATATTGGTAGACAGTCATTGAGCCCTGCTTTAGGTTGCGGAATTGCTCACGCATACCCTCGATGACACTTGTTGGAATGTGGTGAGAGTGAAAGTCCTTGCAGAAATCATCCCAAGAGATCACACGCCCTTCTCTGGAGTCTTTGTACTGCTGCCACCAGTCAGCTGCTTGGTCCTTGAGTTGGAAGGCTGCAAATTTCACATAGTCCTCAGGCCTTATGTTGCTGCACTCAAAATGCTTCTTGATATCGGTAATCCAATCTTCAGCATCGAGAGGGTCGACACAGTAACTGAAAGCCTTTGGTTGATTGGCCAAGAACTGGTTGAGCGTAGCATGGTGCTGTTGGTTGAAGAAGTTGCCTTGGTTCCCTGGAACACCCTGATTTGCTTGATTCGCTTGCATTTGCTGCATCATCTGCATCAACATCTGGGTGTTCTGGTTTGTAGTCTGCATAATCGCTCTCCAAGCCTCAGACGGAGGAGGAGGGTGATACGTCCAAAATGCATCACTATTTTGTACCATAATTTATCCTTATTCATTGATATATTTCACGTTACGGTGATGTTCTTATGTTGTTTTGGTCTATTTTACACAGTTTGCGAACTCTCCGATGCCGGAACAGCAGACGCAGGATTCAGCAGTAAAAAGTGGATGCTGAGTTGCTGAAGAAGAATACCTCCAAATTACCTAAAAATTGACGGGAGATATTTTTCAGATGAATCACGAAGACACGCAAAAGGGGAGCCAGAGGGGGGCCACAGGGTGCCCAGGCGGCCTGGGGGCGCCTGGAGCCCCTGGCCCACCTCCGGATGCCCCCTTTTGCCTATATACTCTCCGTTCTCCGAAAACCCTAAAAAGAAGACTTTTTACGGAGTTCCGCCGCCGCTCCGAGGCGGAAACCTACAGAGAAGAAAAGGGCATCTCCGGCGGGCAGATTCTGCCGGGGAGATCACCTCCCGGAAGGGGAGATCGTCGCCATCGTCATCACCATCGTCACGGGCATCATCGAGATCATCATCAACATCATCCCCAACACCAGCACCATCTTCATCTTCATCTTCATCCAAATCTCATCTTACAATCGCAACTCGTGTTGTAACTCGTACTACCTATCCTCTCTACTCCATCGGTGTTGATTATTGCTTTGTGGTGAATGCTATTGAGTTTTGTTGGAGAAATATTATTATGTCCAGATTGTTTATCACATATTTATCCCCACTGATCATGATCTCTTTTATGTCTCGTGAGTAGTTACCTTAGTTCTTGAGGACATGGGGAAAGTCTTGTTGTTAGTAGTCATATGCTGTTGAAGTAATATGTGTTGTTTGATACTTAAGTTGCGTTGTCATTCAATGGTGGTGTTGTGTGAGTCGAACACCCAACACTTTGCCTTATTAAGGACCTAGGAGAATACATTGTGTATAAAGAATGCTTATGGTGGGTTGCCGGAGTGACAGAAACCTGAACCCCAGTTCGCACGCTTTTGCATAAGGGAATAATGGATCCTCGATCGTATTGCTATGGTTAGGCTTTTGCCTTAAATTCTATCTTGTATTTGCGGATGCTTGCAAGGTGTTTAATCATAAGAGTGCATTCATCTTAGTCTAGAGAGTGCACTAGCATAGATCCACCCACTCAACACTTATCAACACATAACATAGTATCGATACGGAATATGGTGAAAGCACATGACTACCTCTCCCGTGTGTCCTCAGGAACGCTTTAGTCTTTATAAGTTCAGTTGCTAGGCTTCTCCTTTGCTAAGAAAGGATTGGGCCACTTGTTACTCTCAGTACCTTTTACATTACTTGCTTTTACTTTCCTGTTGCTTATACCGAGAAAACCCCTAAAAGTTATCTTTCAGTGCTTGCAGTAAATTCTTGCTCAGAATCACTTATCAATACCTTCTGCTCCTCGTTGGGTTCGACACTCTTACTTATCGAAAACGCTGCAATAGATCCCTTACGGTTGTGGGTCATCAAGTACCGTTTTCTGGCGCCGTTGCCGGGGAGCGTAGCGCTATTGGTAAAGTGAAACTGGTAAGAAAGTTTTTTATAATTCTGTTTTTGCTATTTGCTGCTCCTTGTCCTTATGGACAACCCTATTATTGGATCGTTGCTTGCGGGAAGACGCCCCACACCTGTGGTGGTTGATCCTCCCCCTACTGAAATTGTGCCTTATAAAATACCAACTGGTATTATCGATTATGTTTTGGCTAATCGTTACGCAGGAGACAGACATCCCGGTGAACACTTGCTATATCTGTCACAATTATGTTCATTATTTAAGCTTGCAGGTGTATCGAGGGAGTTTGTCATGAGGAAATTGTTTGTCGTATCACTTATAGATAAAGCTTCAGATTGGTATGGGCTTCTCGATAACTCACACTTGCTGGACTGGCAGGAGCTTATGTCTCTCTTTTATACTAAGTTTTATCCTCTTCATGAAATTCATCGAGACAGGAATTTTATCTATAACTTTAGGTCTCGTGACGGAGAAAGCATTGCTCAAGCTTGGGGGAGATTGAAGTCCCTAATGCTCAAATGCCCTATTCATAAGCTTCCCAAGGAAATTATACTTACAAATTTTTATGCCAGGCTTTCTCGTCAGGATAAGGAGATGCTGGATGCCTCCTCTAGTGGGGTGTTTCAGAAGAAGAGTGTTGAAGAAAGGTGGGATATCCTTGAAAGAATCCAGAGGAATACCGAAGATTGGGAAATTGATAAAGGTATTGAACCCGCTATAAATTATGAACATGATTATATTGTGAGCTATGTGGAAACTGATTACTTCAATACTTTTTGCTCTAAGATTGGTCTTGATTCCCATCTAGTGATTGATTTGTGTAAGAATTTTGCCTCTCATGTTGATTCTTTTAAAAAGAAGAGAGACCAGCACCATGAACCTTTTAAAGAACGACCTATTGATATTTATGTTGCTGACCCTATTTTGCCTGCAGTTATATATGAAAAGCCTCCTTTTCCCACGAGGATAAGGGAGCACTCTCTTGTGACATGCATAATAAATAAAAGTGAGAGAAGAGTTGATGAGCCTGAGGACCAGATCAGGGTCGATCCTCAAGTTGCATTGATTAAAGACCTTGCTACTAATGATGTTTTGGATTCCAATATAAATTTTTTTGCTGTTTCCACTAACCTTGTCACAGCCAAGAATAAAGGCCCAATTTCAGGTACTCCAGTGGTATCTGTTAAAATAGGAGATCACAATTATTATGGGCTATGCGATTTGGGATCGAGTGCAAGTGCTATCCCCTATTCACTTTATGAAGAGATCATCGGTGAGATTTCCCCTTGTGAACTTGAAGAAGTTGATGTTACTATTCATCTTGCAAATAGAACAACTATCTCTCCTATCGGAATTGTGAGGGACGTTGAAGTCCTATGTGGAAAGGTAAAATACCCTACCGACTATCTAGTACTTGGTTCAGAGAGGGACAATTTTGTCCAATTATTTTTGGTAGACCTTTTCTTAGAACTTGTGGAGCTATAATAGATTGCAAGAAAGGTAAAGTTTCTGTTGAATTCGATGGTGAGCCATATGAATCTAATTTTTCTAAGTTCTCTAAGCAGCCTCGTGGTACTGATTTACCTAGTGATGATAAAATTATTGAAAGTATTGCCTCTATTGCTATCCCCCCTAATGATCCCTTGCAGCAATACATGGAGGACCACGAGAATGATTTGCATATGCAGGAAAGAAATGAACTGGATGAAATATTCTTGAGGCAGCCTGCTATTCTGAAGCACAACCTTCCGGTTGAACCTTTGGGAATTTTATCAAAACCGAAAGAAGATTCGGTGTTCGATCTTAAACCTCTTCCCGATACGCTCAAGTATGCTTATTTAGATGAAAAGAAAGTATATCCTATTATTATCAATTCTAACCTTTCAGGATATGAAGAGGAGAGATTATTGGAAGTATTTCGTAAACACCGAGGCGCAATTGGCTATACCCTTGATGACCTTAAGGGGATTAGTCCATCTATCTATCAACATACTATCAACCTTGAGCCTGATGCTAAACCAGTTGTTGATCATCAACGACGGTTGAACCCGAAGATGATGGATGTCGTGAGAACTGAGATTCTCAAGCTTCTAGCCGCAGGTATTATCTACCCTATAGCTAATACTAAGTGGGTAAGTCCGGTACATTGTGTTCCTTAGAAAGGAGGTACAACTGTGGTTCCAAATGATAAAAATGAATTAATACCTCAGAGAATTATTATTGGATATAGAATGTGTATTGATTACAGAAAGTTGAACAAGGCAACTAGGAAGGATCACTACCCGTTGCCGTTCATCGACCAAATGCTTGAAAGGTTATCCAAAAATACCCACTTTTGTTATCTCGATGGTTATTCTGGCTTCTCTCAAATTCATGTTAACACTGTCGATCAAGAGAAGACCACTTTTACTTGTCCCTTTGGTACTTATGCTTACAGGCGTATGCCTTTTGGTTTATGTAATGCCCCTGCTACTTTTCAAAGGTGTATGTCTGCTATCTTTCATGGTTTCTGCGGGGATATTATGGAAGTCTTCATGGACGATTTCTCCATCTATGGAACTTCTTTTGACCATTGTCTTCACAACCTTAATAAAGTTTTGCAGAGATGCGAGGAGACAAATTTGGTACTCAACTGGGAAAAGTGCCACTTTATGGTTAATGAAGGAATTGTTCTTGGTCACAAGATTTCCGAAAGGGGAATTGAAGTGGACAAGGCCAAGATCGAAGCTATTGAGAGGATGCCCTATCCAAGGGACATCAAAGGTATTCACAGTTTTCTCGGTCATGCAGGTTTTTATAGAAGATTTATTAAAGACTTTTCTAAAACCTCGAGACCCCTCACTAATCTTCTCCAGAAGGATGTTCCTTTTGTATTTGATGAAAATTGTAAGGAAGCTTTTGAAGTCCTTAAGAAAGCTTTAATAACTGCTCCTATAGTACAACCACCTGACTGGAATTTACCTTTTGAGATTATGTGTGATGCAAGTGATTTTGCTGTTGGAGCTGTTTTCGGACAAAGAGTTGATAAGAAATTGAATGTTATACATTATGCTAGTAAAACCCTTGATAGTGCTCAAAGAAACTATGCTACTACTGAGAAGGAATTCTTAGCTGTAGTTTTTGCTTGCGATAAGTTTAGGCAGTATATTGTTGATTCCAAAGTTATTATTCATACTGATCATGCTGCCATTAAGTATCTTATGACAAAGAAGGATGCCAAGCCAAGGCTTATCAGATGGGTACTCCTTCTTCAAGAATTTGATTTGCAGATTGTTGATAGGAAAGGGGAAGACAATCCGGTGGCGGACAATCTTTCAAGGATGGAAGATATACCACACGACCCCATCCCAGTTAACGATAGTTTTCCAGACGAGCAACTTGCCGTTGTAAAAGTACAATCTCTTTCCGATCCTTGGTATGCAGATTATGCTAATTTTATTGTTGCAAAGTATTTGCCTCCAGGTCTAACATTTCAGCAAAGGAAGAAGTTCTTTCATGATTTGAGGCACTACTTTTGGGATGACCCACATCTTTTCAAAGAAGGTCCCGACGGGATCGTGAGAAGATGCATTCCGGAACATGAGCAGAAGGACATTCTCAGACGGTGTCATGATAGTCCCTATGGAGGACATCATGCCGGTGAGAGGACTGCACATAAGGTTCTTCAATCAGGTTTTTATTGGCCTACTCTCTTTAAAGATGCTAGAAATTATGTTTTAGCCTGTGATAAATGTGAGAGAGTTGGTAACATTAGTAGAAGGAATGAGATGCCTATGAATTACTCACTAGTAATTGAACCTTTCGATTGTTGGGGTTTTGATTTTATGGGTCCTTTTCCTTCTTCGCACAAGTACACTCACATTTTAGTAGCTGTTGATTATGTGACCAAGTGGGTTGAAGCAATCCCCACTGAAAGTGCTGATCACAAGACATCTTTGAAAATGCTTAAAGATGTAATATTTCCCAGGTTTGGTGTACCAAGGTATCTCATGACTGATGGGGGATCACACTTCACACACGGAGCTTTTAGAAAAGCTTTGGCCAAATACGATGTTAATCATATAATTGCTTCACCATATCATCCTCAAACTAGTGGGCAAGTTGAGCTCACCAATAGAGAGATTAAGTTGATCTTGCAGAAAACAGTAAACAGAAATAGGAAGGATTGGTCAAACAAGTTAGGAGATGCTTTGTGGGCATATAGAACTGCTTACAAAAACCCCATGGGCATGTCTCCCTATAAGATGGTGTATGGCAAGGCTTGCCATTTGCCACTAGAGTTAGAGAACAAGGCTTTCTGGGCTGTTAGAGAGCTTAACACTGACCCAAAACTAGCTGGTGAGAAGCGTCTCATGAACTTGACTTCTCTAGATGAATGGAGAAGTGAAGCTTACGAGAGCGCTAAAATGTTCAAGGAAAAGGTAAAAAAGTGGCATGATAGGAAGATTCTGAAACGTGAATTTAATGTTGGCGATAAAGTTTTGTTGTTTAGATCCCGTTTCAGGTTTTCTCCAGGTAAACTACTTTCCAGGTGGGAAGGACCATTTCATATTGAAGAAGTTTATCGGTCTGGTGCAATTAAGATTAACAATTTTGAAGGCACCAAACCTCAAGTTGTGAATGGGCAAAGACTTAAACATTAAATAGCAGGAGACCCTGTCAATGTTGATGTGAATATAATATACACAACAACTCACGAAGAACATGTTGCAGCCCTGTTTCAGATGCCAGCAGAAGCAGAATAAAGAAAAGGTATGTAGTACGGTAAGGAAACACCGCAAACCATCATAAAAGTTCCGTATTACGAGTTTTTGCAAAATTAGTAAAATTCTGAGTCTAAGTGGAGCCGGAGACGACCTCCAGGGAGTCCAGGCGCCCCCCTGGCGCCCCCCTGGGCCGCGCCGGCAGGCCGCCTGGACACCCGGGAGCCCGTCTCCGACCCCGCTTTGGTCCGTTACCTTCCTTTCTGTGCATAAATGTTTCCTATATATTTGCCCGGATTGTTCTGGCAACGTATCTTGCGATTTCGCGTGTTTTCTCTTCGATCTGTTTCTGCCAGGGAATCTTTCGACTGAATTTAGGTGCCATGGCTTCTTCAAGTTCCCCCAAGGACAAGTTCGTCGTCAACGTCATCAACCCTTACCTCGCTGAGGTGAAGAAGCACCCTCAGGTTGTTCAGATGAAGGACGGCGTCCTTCATCAAGAAGATCTGAAGAGACCTATCAAGGAGGAGAGCATCCAGGCCAGGCTGGAAGAAGTGGAACAAGAAGTCCTCGAGTATAAGAAGATGATCGAGCGTGGTGTCGAAGCTAACTTTGACATCACCAACGAGCTGAAGAACTACTTCCTGAAGGAGATGAAGGAGATGTGGGAAAGAATCGCCGCGTCTGAAGAAAGAATTATAGAGCTCCAAGGGCAAATTAATGATCTACATAACCAGAACTGTGAGTATGAACTAAGGTTTATGCGCATGAGTATGGGTGCTGAATGCAGGATTCAGGAGATGAGCCTCTCATATGAGACTTTAGCAAGATATCCATGGAAGCGTTTCGCCAGGACTACGTGATTAACGCCAACAAGCATGGGTGAAATCTCCTTGGGTAATGGCATTCCCGTGGCTTGTTCCAAGCTTGGGGGAGTGCCCGGTATCTTTATCTTTACCTTTTGTCTTTTAGAGTCAAGAAGAGTCGTATCATGTCTAGGGAGGTTATCATATGAGATAGGTGTGTGCATTGAGGTCTATCACTCCTTCGGTGAAGAATTGTATCCGTGAGTGTGGAGTCGTCCATGATGGAATATTAATAAGAAGTTTATTGGTTCCTTTTGCTGCACTCGGTATTCTCTTCACGCAATCGACCTTATATGATGATTCTTATGGGGAGTATTGACCTTATGTCAGGTATGGCTATGAAACTTTATTTAATCTTGGCAAATATAGCTTTGGTCATAACAACAAGCATGATTTTCTTAAAGTATCAACATAGCAAAAACCTTTATGTTATTATGCTTGAAGTGTTATGCTGACAAGGAAGACAACTTGATGTGTTATGCTTATTCCAATGTTCATGCTTTATATTGCTTTGCATCTTAGTCATCATCAATTGTCTGTTCTCTCAAAACCTTTGCTAGCCTAACTCTGTACTAAGCGGTATTCTGCTTGTGCATCCATACCCTTAAGCCAATACCTTCCATATGAGTCCACCATACCTACCTACTCGTGGTATTCCGCTACCACCTCCTAAAAGTATATAATTTATGTGTTATCCTCAAATGTTCAAAATCTTTTATTTTGTGCCTCTGTTTTAGCTCATGAGGAAGTAATAGCTAATTCATAGTCTTTTTGAGTTGGACAAGCTTCACCCCGGGATTGCATGTATAATGTGCAAACCCATAATACGAGAAGGAGCTGGCATAGAGTGCGCCCGGCTTAAAAATAATATAACAAACAACCCCTCCTTCACGCTTTGTTCATGAGAAATCAGAAAACTTTGGCAGTGATAAACAAAGGAGAATAAGAGGATGTTATCGTCCTCGTGCAGGAGTCGTTCCTCGAAACTTGTCCATCTCAAAAAGCAATTGAGTTATCCATTAGCATTCATTGACAAATCATGCACCCCTAAAAACTTGTTTTCATTCTGTTTGATTTGAGGATAGCACATGAGTTTTCCCTACTACCCTAGAGCAGGGCCTATCTTTTAATTTTAAGTTGAGTCAGTTACTTCTACTTCCTTCTATTTCTCAAAGAGAGCAGACGTTTGATGTTGATAAGGATTCATTCATATAAAGCTGCATTAAGATTTGTCATATCATATCCTTGTTGACATTATCATTCGATAAGTAAGTTGTTTGTCATGCCCAGCTAAGGCAAACATCTTCCTTTGTGTTAACACTTTCACTTCTTGCCTATTAACATGTAATTTTCAAAAAGCTTCAATTGATCTCATCAAATATAAGAGTAAAAGTTAAATCTATTGTTGTTCTTTGACCAAAGGACATGTTTGCCATGATATAATGAGTTTCCTTAGCCCCACTTTCGAATATAAGTGTTATCACTCTTTCATAAGGGCCTTCTGAGTTGAAGATTGCTGTTGAGGATATTTGAGTTGGTAAAGAAACTATGATGCTTCTTGTCCGTATTCTATTTATCGACACTTCACTCTCTAAACTTGTGGACAGGTTTACCGAGTTCATATTCGCTTGGGGACAAGCGAGGTCTAAGCTTGGGGGTGTTGATACGTCCAAAATGCATCACTATTTTGTATCATAATTTATCCTTATTCATTGATATATTTCACGTTACGGTGATGTTCTTATGTTGTTTTGGTCTATTTTACACAGTTTGCAAACTCTCCGATGCCGGAACAGCAGACGCAGGATTCAGCAGTAAAAAGTGGATGCTGAGTTGCTGAAGAAGAATACCTCCAAATTACCTGAAAATTGACGGGAGATATTTTTCAGATGAATCACGAAGACACGCAAAAGGGGAGCCAGAGGGGGGCCACAGGGTGCCCAGGCGGCCTGGGGGCGCGCCCCCCTGGCCGCGCCGGGGGGGGGGCGCCTGGAGCCCCTGGCCCACCTCCGGATGCCCCCTTTTGCCTATATACTCTCCGTTCTCCGAAAACCCTAAAAAGAAGACTTTTTACGGAGTTCCGCCGCTGCTCCGAGGCGGAAACCTACAGAGAAGAAAAGGGCATCTCCGACGGGCAGATTCCGTCGGGGAGATCACCTCCCGGAAGGGGAGATCGTCGTCATCGTCATCACCATCGTCACGGGCATCATCGAGATCATCATCAACATCATCCCCAACACCAGCACCATCTTCATCTTCATCCAAATCTCATCTTACAATCGCAACTCGTGTTGTAACTCGTACTACCTATCCTCTCTACTCCATCGGTGTTGATTATTGCTTTGTGGTGAATGCTATTGAGTTTTGTTGGAGAAATATTATTATGTCCAGATTGTTTATCACATATTTATCCCCACTGATCATGATCTCTTTTATGTCTCGTGAGTAGTTACCTTAGTTCTTGAGGACATGGGGAAAGTCTTGTTGTTAGTAGTCATATGCTGTTGAAGTAATATGTGTTGTTTGATACTTAAGTTGCGTTGTCATTCTACTAGTGGTGTTGTGTGAGTCGAACACCCAACACTTCGCCTTATTAAGGACCTAGGAGAATACATTGTGTATAAAGAATGCTTATGGTGGGTTGCCGGAGTGACAGAAACCTGAACCCCAGTTCGCACGCTTTTGCATAAGGGAATAATGGATCCTCGATCGTATTGCTATGGTTAGGCTTTTGCCTTAAATTCTATCTTGTATTTGCGGATGCTTGCAAGGTGTTTAATCATAAGAGTGCATTCATCTTAGTCTAGAGTGTGCACTAGCATAGATCCACCCACTCAACACTTATCAACACATAACATAGTATCGATACGGAATATGGTGAAAGCACATGACTACCTCTCCCGTGTGTCCTCAGGAACGCTTTAGTATTTATAAGTTCAGTTGCTAGGCCTCTCCTTTGCTAAGAAAGGATTGGGCCACTTGTTACTCTCAGTACCTTTTACATTACTTGTTTTTACTTTCCTGTTGCTTATACCGAGAAAACCCCTAAAAGTTATCTTTCAGTGCTTGCAGTAAATTCTTGCTCAGAATCACTTATCAATACCTTCTGCTCCTCGTTGGGTTCGACACTCTTACTTATCGAAAACGCTGCAATAGATCCCTTACGGTTGTGGGTCATCAGAGGGGAAGGAGGACGATCTGGAACCTCTTCACCCTCTGGGTTAGCGTTGGGAACCCGTTTCGGAGCCATCCTGAAAGAGATGACCACGAATCAGCAATTTGATTGAAAGAAGGCATAAGCTGAAACAACGGATAGAAATGCAACATAGTCTTCACAAGAATCATTCGAACAAGAGGAACAAATGAAATTCTCAGTTAAATGAAAACAACAATCTTCACGAGAAGCCACATAGGGGACAAAAGGTAAATAAGAAAAAAAAACACAAGGTACAGATGGAACAAACACAAGATAGGAGCTTCGTTCGACATCTTTGTGCTGTAAGATTATGGAACGCGTTACGAAAGGGTTTTGCAATCCCCGGATCAGCATAGCCAAGGACCCTTTAAGATGCAACTCCCGATCGGAACATCGGCCATAAAACCACTTCACTCAATGTAGAACCCCGAACTCGCTAACCTGCATTCATTGGAAGAATGCCTACGATCTACTGGATAAACCCACCTATTAATTTCCGAAAGTTTCCAGTTATGCAATCAGGTGTTGGGGATACAGGGGAAGCACCGCGCAATCAACTCTAAACCTACATCCAGCTGTATCCATCCTTCAACACATAACCAGTCTTTCTCGGAAACCGTCTACCTCGGTCCTTCGAAAAGCATCCACTATACAAAGCTATGGCAATACTCCCGAACTACCTCCCCGGTACTGGGTGATGTCGGGGTTATCTTGCCACTAACCGTATAGGAGAGATTTTCGATGTCGGCCGTCTTAAGTATTCTAGTACTGTCGCGATATGCTTGTGACGACAATACCCCGAAGCTCAACTCCCCGGGACACTGCCACAACCCCTAATGTCAGGAGGCATCGAGAACAATATTCTCGTCACAAGGACATCGAAACAATCCAACAATACTCGCGAGATTCCTAAAAAAAATTGGGTGCAATTTTTGAAAGTAGAAGAGGCAAGAGTAGTCATCAGGAGTCCTCACCAGAGTGAAAGGGGATGAGGAGCAAAGAAATCCTACTCTCTGATATAAATATAGGACTCAAAACATTTTCAGTGTGTGCCTAGACTCGACCGTCAACGATTCGATCAATCAGTGAGGGCTTCTAGGTCGGAGAAGGCTCTGATACCAACTTATAATGCCCAGGATGGGACTATATCTCCTACGTGTCGAGGTACGACTTAAAGATATAAGCCCATTCTAGAATGATCGCAAGTTTGGTACCTTTGCACATCTCATGTAAAATTAGGGATGGAAAACTGAAAAGATAGTTGGCTTACACTCGCCACGTCACACAAATTCATTACATGTTCAAGCATCATTCAATAAACATCACAGCCCATCTAAGGGTAAAATCCAAATGTCAAGATACCAAACTTAACATTAAACCACAGGTCTAGATCGAATCCTAGTAGAAGCTCTACTGATCAGTCGGATAGTTCACGTAGTAACAGCTACGCTCCTCGTCGTACTCCCAGTCTAGCTCAGTGCCATCGCCTGTGTAGCTCACCATCGTACCTGCATCTGGTGTGTTGAAGTAACTGTGAGCTACAGAGGACTCAGCAATCCCGTTCTCGGGTAACACGACTATTTAAGCCTTGGGTGTGGAACAAGGCTGAAGAAAGAACAGGAGGTGAAGGAAGAACAAGAGTCTGCAGCAACACTAGCCTAGCTTACGTAAAAGAGAGCGAGAAGAGAAGGTGCCTCGGTCGAGAGATGATCACAAAGTGATCCTAACTAAAGCAAGTCAAACATAACCCCACCATGTTCATCTCCCGAATCCCTTTCGGAAAATGACAGTCACGGTACACACGCTGGTAGTGTATTGGAACATGGTGTTAAGTTTTCTACAACCGGATATTAACAAGCTCCCATCTGCCACATAACCGCGGGCACGGCTTTCGAAAGTTCATAACCCTGCAGGGGTGTTCCAACTTGGCCCATGACAAGCCCACGATCCGCGGAGTCGCAACTCCAAGGTGGGAAGGCCCGAGTATTCTCAGAATCCCGTGCTCAAGATACTCCGCCTAAGGTAAGGCTAATCCAGCAAATCCTCCCGGCGTGTCGACACCCTGACAATAGCCGCGCGTATCTAGTCTCAGGACACGACCGGATGGGTGATGCTACAGGCACTACAAGAAACACCCCCCCTATACCAACACATGTCTAGCAACGATGATGATAATATGTGTTGTTTGGGTTATTCTCCCACCTCTGCCACTTAGATCTAACCTCCCCCTTAACACCCCCGTACCCACATCCTCCGCTCCAAATATCACGCAAAGTTTTTTTATCCACGATCTCACTCTTCCCCCGATTCCTCCCTTCATCCACCTCCATGGCCCCCGGCGTCACC
>LR738715.1:553040208-553089746 GCA_902687465.1 Secale cereale | reverse complement strand
CCCCCCCCCCGATGGTCGCACCCGAGCCTTGCCGCCCATGCATCTACAACGGGGGTGAGCCCTGCTCGCTTCTGGCCCCGATTGTCTTTCCCCCTCTGCTCTCATTGCCCACAGAACTGTCTGCCGTGGTTGCCTAGCTCCTTTCTCCCGAGCGCCTTCGCTTGGCTTGGATGTAACCGCGTACTCCTAGAGATCCCAGGAGGTTGGAGAACTCCTCACCCTCTCGCTAGTACGTCGTGTCCCGTAGCGCCGTCCCTGTTACTCTCGTGCCCCGGTCGCCTCCGCGAGCTCTTCGCCGGCGACCACAAGCCACCGCACACCCTCTTCTTGCCTCTGCTAGATGCATCTCACCACTAGATAGCCGTAGAACCCACACACTTGTGCTCTCCTCGTCGGGATCGGCTGGCCGACGAGCGCCGTCGTTCCCAGAGCCCCGCGCGCCCGTGAGCCTATGGCTGCGCCCCGCGCACGCCCGCTGCTGGCGCTCTTTGCTGCTGCTCTTGGCTGCCTA
Organism: Secale cereale; assembly: GCA_902687465.1. Lineage (NCBI taxonomy): Eukaryota > Viridiplantae > Streptophyta > Magnoliopsida > Poales > Poaceae > Secale > Secale cereale. Next base: position 553,089,235 of record LR738715.1, on the reverse strand, counting down.
CTGCTGCTGCGTTGCGATTGCTTCTTCTCTGCTACCTGATGCCCGCCGTCGCTGCTACTGCCCTGCATCGCGCGCGCACACGCTCTCCTTGCCCGCTCGCCTGCAGCGCTGCCATGCGCTCGCCATCGTCGCGAGTGCCGCCGCCCGCCCACCAGAGGCCTCGACCGCGCCCGCCTCCGCCCGCGCACCCGCGCCACCTCCGCCCTCGACTCGCCGGAGCGCCGCTCCGGCAGAAGCCGCCGCGGCCGCGCCCTTCCCCTCGTGGCCTCGGGCGTGCGGGCAAGCTTCTTCGCTAGCACCCGCCACCCGTGCGCCCGTTAAGGCCCCAGGGGCCACTGATGTTGGGGCCCCACGCCCCTAAAAATTAAATTAAAATACAAAAAATTAAAATATTTAATTATGTACTTAATTTAATTAATACTATTTAATTAACTCTAATGAACATAATTAGTCTAATTAGAACTGTTAATTAAATGAGTCTATGACAAGTGGCCGCGCGTGCCACCGCCTGCACTGGCCTAGTCGCGCCCCCACCGTTGGTGCTTGCACCGCCCTCGCGCCCTACCGCGCCTCGCTCGTCGTCTGCCTCGGCACCGTTCGTCGCTCCAAACACAGCCACATGCTCACCCAGCCATGGCCGCGCCCCTCGCGCGCGCGCCCGCGTCGCCTGCTGCCCGCAGCAACCGGTCGGCCTCCTTTCTCGCCGCGAACCGCCGCTGGTGCCGCGCCATCCCGCCTCCGCCGTCGCCACTGGCCTCGTCCCCCCGCTCCCTGCGGGCGAGCGCCTGCGCCTGACGCCCGCGCCCGTTAACCGCTCCCCGTTAAGCCCGCTGGGCCCATGACACGTGGGGCCCGACCCCAGAACATTTTATAAAAAATAAAAATAAAAATAAAAATATTAATTAATTAGTTAATTATAGTATTAATTAATTCGATTAATCTTAATTAGATTAACCTAATTACTGTTAGACTAATTAACCTGTTTAATTAGTCTTAGTTTATGACAGTAGGCCCCACACGTCAGTTTGACTAGGTCAACTGACTAGTTGACTGCTGACATCACCTTGACATCATGCTGATGTCATAATCTTATTAAATTAATTCTGTTAATTCTAAAAATGATTTAAATCTTTAAAAATTAATATAAATTAATCCGTAACTCGGATGAAAATAATTTATATATGAAAGTTGCTTAGAACGACGAGACGAATCTGAATACGTTGTCCGTTTGTCAGCCACACATCCCTAGCATAGAAAACATGCAACTTTTCCCCTCCGGTCCGTTTGTCTGAAAACGTCAAACATCGGGAATACTTTCCCGGATGTTTCCCCCCTTCGCCAGTAGCACCCGGTACTGTGTTAGGTCACACGTAGCACCGCATATTGCCATGTTATGCTTTGTGGTGCGATGTTTGCTTTATATTTATTGGTTCTTCCCCCTCTTCTCTCCGTTAGACACCAGGACTAAGACCGCTGACGGTGGCACTGTGATCGACTGCGTCGACGACGACCCCCTCCTTGCTAGGGCAACCAGGCAAGCCCCACTCCCCTTGACCACCAGATATCGCCCATTCTCTTCTCTCTTATTCTTGCATTAGAATTGCTACTGTTGATGATTCGATAACTCCTATTCTGTTGCATAGCCTGTCGTTGTTGCTACAACTGTTGATACCTTTACCTGCTATCATATTGCTTAGTATAGGATGCTAGTATTCCATCAGTGGCCCTACATTCTTGTCCGTCTGCCATGCTATACTATCGAGCCGTGATCACTTAGGGTGGTGATCATGGGTCTATACTATATACATACGTTACATGACACATGATGTGACTAAAGTCGGGTCGGCTCATTGAGTACCTGCAAGTGATTCCGATGTGGGGGATGAAAGGACAGGTGGCTCCATCTAGGTAGTGGTGGGCCTGAGTTCCCGACGGCCCCTGTCTTGGAAGTGTGATGGCAGATGTCCTAAGGTAAGGACTTGATTGTGGACCCATAGCGACGTGGTTAGCTTAAAGGGGTTAAGAACAAGACAAAGGACACGGGGAGTTTATACTGGTTCGGCCCCTACGGTGAGGGTAAAGCCTACTCCAGTTTAGGTTGGAATTGCTGGGGTGTCGATTGCTAGGTTGCGGATGCGCTTGCCTAGCCCTCGATCTCTTGTTTCTTGCCCTAAGCCGCTGCCGCGTCATCCCGTTATATACACGGGTTGACGCCCTGCGGCCTACGGAGTCCCGGCCGGCTCATACAATTGTGTCCGGCTCGGTGACTCATATTACATGCCTTACACTACAAGTTACATATATGGCGGTTGATACTTACATGCCTTAAGCCGCCGTGGGCATTGGGCCCTTATCTAAGCCGCCGTCTTTAATGAGCTTTTGGGCTGGTCTTATGAATCGTCGTGGGGTAACCCGGCTCCTCCTGGGCGGGTTATCTGAAATACTTATATCCCCAACATTAGGCCTCAGGTTGATCTTGAACTTGTTCATGTCAATCTTTCCTCATCTTCTTGTGAGAGACTGTAAACCGCCGTTATCTTCGTTTTTGAAATGATAGTGATCCGCCGTGACGTCCGCTTTTGAAATAACGATAACCCGACATGACGTCACTTACTTGCAAACGGTCCAGATCTTAACAAATCTTCCGTATTTATCGGTATTCCGAGAATCGAGCCGCCTGCACAGTTATTACCTATTTTCCACCTCCTCGATTTTCGCGCCTGACCTTTATCCACTTAGCTTATAAATAGGGCCGAAGGTCCCTTTCCATTCTCTCCTTCGTCTCCTTCTCTTTGTCTCCTTCCTCGCGTCGTCCTTGCAACCGAGCTCCGCTGGCGTCGTCGCCCTCTGCTTCGTCTTTAGTAATAGCCGCCGCGTAAACCCAACTTGACCAGGTCTATTCCGCGCGCCGCTGCCGTCGTCTTACCTGCTCAGGTACATTCTTGTTCTTCTCCTCCCAGATCCATTAGGGTTCCCGTGAAGTTCTTCAGAGTTCATCATCTTCTTCCTCTACAACTATGGCTCCTTCTTCTGAACTTTGATGTCTCTTTGTATGCTGATGATGGTACTATCTCTTTAGTCAATACTATAGAATCTCATCTATTCGGATAACTGGATTCATCTCTTAGAACTGCATCATATCAATCTTAAGTTTTGCATGTTCGTCATTTAATCTTGATTTTCGAGCAGTTGTAGATCCAAAATTACCGCCGCAACCCGTGAAAACTGTTTTTTTTTCAGACTTAGTAAAATTTGCTTTTCTGAACACTCGCATCTGCCATGGCGGCTTAATTTTCCAGCTTGTGATTACTCTTATGCCATTAGGCCCCATTTAAGCCGCCATGCTGAAATTGTAGCAATACATTATCTCCGGCTTTTCTGAACCGGCAATAATCTTTCACTTGTTAGGTCTGCTTGTTCACAATGCCGCCAAAGACAGTCACCACATGCAATTGGGTTCCCTCAATTGTTACTTGTAACACCCCATATGTGATACCTTCCATTTATGGCAATATATGCAACGTTGACTCTTCAATTCAATTCTAGGTTGTTCCTTCATTTCGGGTTTCTTTGTTATTTTTTGTTGTGTGCGTGTGTGCATTTTATCCATTTCATGTTATCATGTGCATTGCATTGCATTCGTGTTGTCACTTGCACCCGGTCATGCTCGTCTCTTCCCGTTGTCCGTTTCGAGTTCCGACACCCACACACGTGCCCGTGGCACCTCCGAGTCCTTCTTTTGTATGTGGCCATAGAACGTTCTCGGTATGAGGCGAGACTTGTCGTGCGTTGTTGTTTTAGTACGTGTAGGCCGCCTGTCAAGTTTCATCGCGTTTGGAGGTCGTTTGATACTCTAACGATTAACCTAGTGGGCTAAAAGCTCCTCTTCCTTTGGTCCCAAGACCCCCTCCACAACACCCCACTAACCCAGCACAACCACTCCCATCCTCTCGGTCGTCGGATCGTGATCGTTTGGTCGAAAACCGCATCCCATTTGTACATTCATAGCTCCCTATGCCTATAAAAACGTCCACCCCCTCCATTTTTTCGGGCAAACCCTAGCTCCTCCTTCCTCCGCGCTGCGCCGGACACGTCCGCCGCCCGCCGCGATCAATCGTTGGACGACACGTGGCCTCGACCGCCGCCGAATTCCGCTTCGCTCGGCCCGAGGCCGGCCCTCCCCGGCCCCCAACGCCCTTCGCCTCCCGCGCCGGCGCGCTCCGCCGCCGCCGCGCCAGACGCCCCTCCCAGGCCGGCCTCGCGCCGCTGCGACCCGCGCCTCCGCTGCCTCCCGCCGGCTCCCGCCGCCGCCGATGCACTCCGCTGCTCCGGCGCAAGCCGCTGCCCCGACCGCCAGATCCCGCCGCCGCCGCCGGCCTCTCCTCGGCGCCGCCCCGCTCCACTCCGGTCGGCGAGCTCGAGCTCCGCCGCCGGCCATCTTCCTCCACGCCGCCGGCGAACTTCCTCGCCGGAACCACCGCGTCGCTCCGTCTCGTCCGGATCCGGTGGATCTGGACGAGATCCACCGGGATCCGAACTAAACACCCCCGTCCCCGCCGGATCTCTCCGTCTCGGGACATCCCCGTCCCGGGTTGACTTTTCGGGAGGTATAAATCCCACCAAGTCCCCGGATCTGTTAAATTTGTTGCCTCCTTCATCATGTGATAACTTTGTGCTCGATGCTCCGTTTTGCGCGTATGATGTGTCGAAATGTTCGTCTCGTCGTGCTCTACATGTTAGTATTAGTTTCATGCATGTTAGAGTTCATCTTGTTGACTTAAACTTTCTGGCAAGAGTGCATCGTGATGAAACTGTTTTAGCACTTGTTGTTTGTGTAAATTTGTTGGCATGTTCGTGAGCTAGTAACTTTGTGCATGTTGGTCCGAATGGAGTGAATGATATGTCCAGATGTTCATTGTGAAGTGCTCTACGTGATGATTGATGTAGCATTCATGTTAGGTGTCATATTGCCATGTTTATCTCTGTTGCAAAAGTGCATTTGGCTGATAAGTTTCTGAACTTGTCATGAGATGATGTTTTGCCTTGCTTGTGCATATTAATCCATGTGTCATATGAGGTAGGTGTCAACATGAGTTTTGCTCTTGGGAATGTGCTCTACATGATAGATTCATTTTCATGCCATGATATGTCTTGAAATGAGTGCAACAAGCTTGTTAACATGTCATCGTGTTGTTAAATTTCTGCTAAGTGTGAATATGTTAATTTTATTGCCATGTATCCATGATGCCACCGTCTTTGTTGTGCATGGTTAGAGTTGTCCAGTGGGTGTTCCTTGAAGTATATGTTATGCTCTAGCTATCCATGCACTTGTTTGCCATGATGCCATGATGTAGCTTGTTGTTATGAGGCCCTCAAGTTGCTATAAAATGTTTCTGACAGCATGCCCAGATTTTGCCAAGTCTGGATAAACTTTTGCACTTTTGCCATGGTGTTTGGGACATGTTCTAGTATGTTGTAGAAGTAGCCATGTGGTTATTCTTGAAGAGCATGTTATGTATGTTATTGCCATGCCTTTTGCTTGCATGATGGCTTGTTGTAACTTGTTGTTTTCATGCTCTCAAGTGACTATAAAAAGTATATGTCAGCATGTTATCAACAAGTTCAGTTTTGCCACGAGTGTAGCTAGTGTTCTATGCATCCTATGAGCATGTTCTTGACATGAGTAGCTTCTCAAATATGTCTTATTCCTGTTTGTTACCTTAACTTGCCAGACTATGCTTTGAGTTGAGTTGCACAAGCTTGCAAACATGCCTATTCATTGTAATTATGCCATGCCTTGTAATTTTCACTAAGTCTGAGAATTCTATAAATTTATTGCAACTTGCAATGCTTATTTAAGTGTGTTCCAGCAAGGTTTTGGGTGTGCTCTAAGTTCATGCTTGTTAAGTATCATGTCTTTTTCACATCCATGTCTTTTGTCTCCATGTTTGGGTGTTGTAGCATAATTATTTCTTGCTCCAAAGATGCCATGTTGCTGTAAACAGCAGTTTTGCTTGAATCTTGTTTTGCTTGCCATTTGCAAACCGTGCATCCGTTTCCGATGATCTTTACATCGATTCCAACTGAAATCTTCCCCAATATCCAGTGGATTGCTTGGTTTCCCAAGATGGGGCCATTTCCATCATCTTCTCCTTAGGCTCAAGAGCTTCCTCATGCATAGGCACATCATACTCGCATCTCTTGATATGACTTGCATCATGTTGATTGTGCATTGCACCATGTTTGATATTGTGCCGTTGTTGTGATCTTGTGTTGGGTAGAGCCGAGAGCTGATACCGAGTTCGAGGATCTTGTCGAGACTGAGTACGAGGAGCCGTCTTACGATCCCACCGACGACTTACCAGGCAAGATGACCATTCCCAGATATCACTTCTATCTTTGCCTATGCTAGATGTCTCGCTCTTTAGATATTGCCTTGATGCCTATTGGCAGCCCTCCTATTGTTGCCATGAAACACTTTAACCACCTTCCTAGCAAACCGTTGTTTGGCTAAGTACGCATCGCTCAGCCCCTCTTATAGCATTGTTAGTTGCAGGTGAAGATTTGAAGTTTGCTCCATGATGAACTTGTTATTGGGATATCACAATATATATACCTGGTAAACTAATTCATCTATATATTGGTAATGGGTGGAAGGCTAAGCCTCTTGCCTGTTGTTTTGTTCCACTCATGCCACCCTAGGAACCGATAAAGCGGTGTTACGTTCCTTGATTTTGCGTTCCTAACACGGTTGGGGTTTATGGGCCCCCCTTGATAATTCGCTCTGTGTTAAAGCTTTTCCAGCAAGGCCCAACATTGGTTTTACATTTGCCTAAACAACTAAAAACTTGCATAGGGCGTTGCAAACGCGAGTTCTTAATCAACAACCCGGGCCAGTGCTCCTCTTGAGTGTTGGTCCAAACTGGGGGTTATGCGGGGCCACCACGAGGAAACTCGAGGAATGGTTTTACCTGTAGGATCGCCCATCCGGTCGTGGCCAGAGACGAGATACGCGCGGCTACTATCAGGGTGTCGGAACGCTGGGAGGTCTTGCTAAATTATTTTTACCTTTGTCGAAGTATCTTGAGCATGGGATTCTGAGAATAATCGGGTCTTCCCACTTTGGAGTTGCGACTCCGCAGATCGTGAGCTTGTGATGGGCTAAGTTGGGACACCCCTGCAGGGTTTTGATCTTTCGAAAGCCATGCCCGCGGTTATGTGGCAGATGGGAATTTGTTAATATCCGGTTGTAGATAACTTGACACCTTATTCATGAATACACTAAATGCGTGAGTAACCGTGATGGTCTCTTTCCGAAGGGCTTCGGGATGTGAACACGGTGGGGTTATGTTTGATCGTGAGTAGCTAGGATCACTTCTTGACCAACTTGGCGATCGTTGGAACTTGTTCTCTTCTCGCTCTAAACTTGTAAGCTAGTGTTTAGTGCTAGCTGCAACCTTGTTTATAGCCTTCCACACCTAAGGCTTTGGTAGTTTTGATACCCGGGAGCGGGATTGCTGAGTCCTCTGTGGCTCACAGATTCAACACACACCAGATGCAGGTACCATTGAGAACTATATAGGAGATGGTTCAGAGCTGTACTGGGAGTTCGACGAAGAGCGTGGACGTTACTATGTGTCTTATCCCGACGATCAGTAGTGGTTCTTACTAGGAGGATCCAGGCTTGTGTTATTTATGGTATCTTTTCGTTTGGATTTCATCCATAGTTGGACTCTGGTGTTATTTGGATAATGTATGCTACTGTATTCACTTGTGTGACATGGCGAGTGTAAGCCAACTATCATTTTACTCTTTCATCCCAGATGTTTACATGAGTTGTGCAAAGATACCATACTTGAGATCATTCTAGTATGTGTTTATGTCCTTAAGTCGTGCCTCGACACGTGGGGGACATAGCTGCATACTAGGCATTTCATTACTGAAGCTACACTTGCCAACTTTGCCAAAGTCGGATATCTGCCTAATGCTCCAATTATGCCTTACCGTGCTCCTACCCGGGCGAAGAAAGACCTGCACCCACAGATGATGAAGTGATTGTTTTTACTCACCACCACATGAACCGGGGTTTCTCACCACCCGGCTCTAAATTCTTCAGAGATGTCCTGCACTTCCAGCTCCATCCCCAAGACATCTGATCCAATTCCGTGTCAAATATCTGCAATTTTCAAGTTTTTTGTGAAGTATATCTTCAAGAGGAACCCAGCATCTTGCTTTTCAGGGAGTTCTTTTACTTGAACAGCCAGAATGAATTTACCAATGGCCCTAGCCTGGAGCTTGGGGCTGTCTCTATCCAAAGAAGGAGAGACTCTATTTTTCCTTATGCATGTCTGCCGAGTCATCCGAAGAACTGGAACAAAACTTGGTTTTATTGTAAAGATGCTTCTCCGGCTGATGAGCATCCTTTGCCGGGTCTCCGTACTCAACGTTTAGACGCCAATCACCCTCTTGCTGAAAAGCTCACTGCTGTAGAACGCAAGTCAATTGCCCCCACTCTGTCAAAGGTGAAGTCCCTTCTGGGAAACGGTTTAACTGGAATTGATTTAGCTCGGTGCTGGCTTGCTTGGCGAATTATTCCTGTAAGCCGTAGGTCCGGCTTAATGTGTGAATATACTGGAGAGAAGAATGATCCTTTGCACCATAGCTCCGAGGACCTGGAGGAGAATGTCATCACAGATATGACAAAAACTATTTTAAATGAATCCTTGTCTGACTGCAGCAAAGTGGGCATGTTGCCTTTCTGCAAATCTAACCCGGCACCGGAGGTAACTCTTAATTTTGACTGTTGTCGTTTTATAATTCAGCTCCATTGCCAATGTTGAATTCGCCGCCTCTCACAGGCTAAGTCGGCCTTCTGGAAGAAATCTTATGATCATGAAGCCGCCAAGAGAGCCAGAGCCGCCAAGAAAGCCGCCAAGAAGGTTGTTAAGAAGACCAAGAAGAAAACCAGTGCTTCTAATCTGTTTGAACTGAACTACGACACTGAGTCGGAGATAGTCCTTGACTCTCTTGGATCTTATTTCAACTATCTTATTAACACTGATTATTGCCAGGATGACATGGAGGCCAGTCAGGCCACAGATGAAGAGGTAATTACTATTTCCTCCGGCTCAGAATCCTTGCCAAGACAAAAAGTTTGACAAGTTATCCGGAAAGTAAGCTTTTCACACCCTTCAGCTCATTTAGATCCTCACTTGCTTTTGAAGCAACAGCAACACGAAAGCTGCCGTCGGACCCGAAACTCTGGAGAAGAGGAATTGTCCTCCGGCTTGCCCAATACTCCACCTCGACGAAAACGCCGGAATGAGGTACTTCCATTCAGAAACTCTCACTATATGACAATGGGTCTTATTCAGTAATCCCTGAACTCGTCCGATTCGAATTAACAGGAAACTTCTCGTTCATCCTCCGACGATTCATATCAGAGTCAACTTCCGGCTTTCAAGACCGCTCCTAGGTAAATGACTTGTCCCTTGTTCATTTTAACTTTAAATCTTTATAATCTTGCAGCGACTTACTGCCATTGATGCAGAGGCCAAGCAAAACCTGTTAAGAGGGCCAGGGCAACTAAACCGACGGCTGACCCCAAGATTATTGAGCCGACACTGAAGGCATCGGCGACAGATGCTCAAAGGCCAACTGAAGAGGTTACTCATGACGCTCCTCCTGAGGTGCCCGATGCCACCACTGCTCCTGCCAAGACTGATTCTGCACCTGCCAAACCGCCTGCCCCATCTGAACCGGCAGAAGATCATTCTGAAGACGTTACCTTTATTGGCACTAGTTTCAGAGAGCTGGGCAACCTAATAGTGTTAGCCAAACACACCGCCAAGCAAGAACTTGTTGAAAACCGGCGCGTGAGGTTTGACATGTCACAGTACACACAGTTGAGAACTGGTGAAGTCTTGTCTGGTTTTCTTAGTCAGGTCATAGTAATCGTGATCTTGAAATCGACATGGTGAAGCAGATGCATCAAAAATTTGAGGTAATGTTCTTGACCAATTTCTAACTGTCCTTCCAGCCCCCAAGTCTAATGGATATGATAAAACTGAATATTCTATAGACTTTAGTTTGGCATGTCACTTAACCAAAAAATCCCTTCTTAAGGAACATTGCATGTGTAGCCCCCAAGGGCCGGCTTAATCAGGTTGAATGAGCCGGTACTTATTAATATTGCATATACCTTGCCTGCACATCATCCTTAAACCAGTGGTAGAAACCAAGTTGTCATCAGCTACCATAATTATCTTGACATATAAAAGCGATGTACATTAGCCCCCAAGTGACAAGTGCTGTTGCTTGCAAAGTGCTTGGGACTTTTATGCTTAGGAATATATTAACTTCAGAAAAAAATTCGCATCCATTAGCCCCCAAGGGTCATGTGTTGTTGCTTGCAAAGTGCTTGAGACTTAGTAGCATGGATCCTGCTCCAAAAGAAAAACTTCAGCCTCCATTAGCCCCCAAGGGTCAAGTGCTCTTGCTTGCAAAGTGCTTGAGACTTAGGCCCAGTTCTTTTCACACAGGATTCTGCAGAATCAAGATTTTGGAAAATTCTCCAGAATCTGTTGCTGAGTTCTTTTCTGGGATTGTAGGTTGAGATTCTAGAAAGAGTTGTGTGTTGAAATGTCTGTAGTACCCTTAGACAGAAATTGCTTGATGAATTTATTAACACCTTGTTGTTTCTAACAATATCTAGTCGAATATGAATACGAAAGTGATTTATGAATGTCATAAGAAGTGCTAAATGTTACATTTCGAATGGATTTAAAGATTTGCTCATTACAAAGTGGATGAACTAATAAAAATGGATAATCTCAAGGTACGAGACTAGCAGCAATCGCCTCGCTTATTGCGTTCATGGTACCATCATCTTCTGGTGGTAGAGCATTGGCACCTGTAAATGGCAATGGAGGTTGCACATATGCATCATTGTCAAACTTGTCAAAATGCTCATCACGTAACTTGCTATCACAAATCCAGTTGTGAAGACACATGCATGCAGTGACAATCATCTTTTGGGTCTCCGGTTTGTACCGAGGTATGCCTCCAGCTCCAAGAATTCGCCATTTCATCTTGAGAACACCAAATGTTCTTTCGATGACATTTCACAAAGAAGAATGTCAATGGTTGAATGTCTCATATCTCCCAACTGGTGGGTGTTTTTGGAAATCTGGTACATGGTATCGTTGCCCTTTGTATGGAGATAGATATCCAACCATGTTTGGATATCCGGAGTCGACAAGATAATATTTATCTACAGTATAACATCAACAAAAGAAATTAGAAATTTCCAACATACCATCCTGTATATAACAATATGGATACATGTGAGATGTTACCTGTGGGGGGTTGTGGAAAGTGATCATAACGAACTATGGTATCGCTCCATACACGTGTGTCATGAACAGATCCAGGCCATCCGGGAACAATAAACGTGAACCTCATATCAAAATCACACAGTGCCATGACATTTTTACTTGTGTAACCTTTCCTATTCCTATGTTGGGGCTCCAACTCCTTAGGCACAACCACCTTAATGTGTGTTCCATCAATGGCTCCAATAGCATGTTGAAAATAAGGCCAAAACTTTGTTTTTCCAAGTATTGGGTGTGGTTCAGAAAAGTTGGATCAATTGGTCTTATGTAATCACCGGCCATGTGGTCTACACACTCCTAAACCTCGTGGAATTTTTTATTAATGACAGAACGACTATGTGCAAACCGATCTGCGACATTATCAGTTGTCTGACATGTACCCACAGTCCATGAAAATTGTGCCAATGCTTCTTTGGATGAAATGTTGGAAGTTGACTCAAGCCCATACTTTTGAACTAACAGATCATGCAATGTGCGAAACACTAACCTCCTCATTCTGAACATAGCATAGAAAGATTTTGCATCTTTCTCCTTCTCTTCTACCCATTGGAGTCCTGTAACAAGATGTAACTTTCTTGGTGCGTACGGTTGTGTCACACTTGACAACGCTAGATCCATAGCAAATGCAACGATGGCCACCTCAAATTCCTTATCTTCTTGTTTCTTTCTGGATTTATCCATCTGCCACAATAACATGCACATAGTGTAATATTAGAGCATTATTCACACCTCCAAAGCAAATAGTAAATGTTTAAGAGAGTAGCTTAGTTCACAAAAGTACACCTCCAAAGCAAGTAGCTTAGCTAAGAGCATTACAAGTAAACAGTCTGGTAGAAAGCAACTAAAACATAGATGTACTACTTATTATTAAGCTCCCACATCCTCTTTATCCATCCAAGCCTTGCAAGAGAATCATGAGCCGTGAAAGTGGAGAAAACATCACGATATTTCTTTTCCATGAAAAGAAATGTAGCGTAGAAATGCTCATCACTTCCTGGTTTTGCACCATCCGCTTCCACCATGGCCATCATTTGTTTAATCTCTTATCTTGTTGGATCCACACTCCTCTACATCCCTCTTCTCTGCATCCCTCCTCTCCCTTTCCCTTTCCTCTTCATCCCTCTTCTCCTTTGCTCTCTCCTCTACATCCCTCTTCTCCCTTGCAATCTCCTATGCATCCCTCTTGTATCTTGCACTAAAGATGCCCACCATGCGTACAAAAGACTCATTTTTTGCATTCTCACTAGCCCACTTGTCATTCATCTTTGGACTTGGCGAATAAGGACACGCCCTCTTCTTCCCACCCTTGGCTCGATTTTGAACAGGGGTAACTTGGCCTTCATGACTATCACACCCTGAGTCATCCTCCAAACTGATTCGAGAGGGATCACCTTGATACGAGGGAGGTGGCACCCTCACATGCTCATTTGTGATACAAGTAGTATCGAAAACCTCTGACATTTTTTCCTCCTCCGCTAGTGGAGCATAGCGAAACTTGGCAGCATCTGGATGTGCCTGTAATGATATAGCATCACAGGTTAATATCAAAACTGAAGCAACATGACTGGGTATTTAAGAAATTACATGACAACAACAATACCTTTATCTCCAATGCCCACCACTCATTTGTAGATGCAATAATGTGTGTATGCTCATCTCTTCCTAAGCCAGATGCTTGCTGGATCAATGTCTTCCATGTGTTGTACTCGCTCCTAAATACACCCCACCTATTTTTGATTTGCCGGGTTGAATAGTTTCTTCCACAGCGTTCGTTGAACTTTTTATGCAAATTAGCTTGTCCTATGTCCGATAAATAACCACCGTTGCGGTTATTTGCTCGAACCTCCTCTACGCACGCATTCATAAAAATTGTATGAGCAGCACTGTCCCAATTTGCTTTGGGTTCTTTGACTTTCTCCATCTACCATTACCATTCACCATTATCACATTAGCATTATACCACAAATATCAATGTAACAACATCTTCAGTAGCAATAGCACCAATACAACCATCCATCCATACAGTACCAACTAGCTAATACCATCAATCCATCCATCTATCTAACAAATCCAAGCACCAATCCATCTAACTATGCAACATAAATCAGTCTAGCTATCCATATCATAAGAAAAAAGAAGAACAAAGATAGGGAAAGAGGATGCCTCACCGTAGGCGTCTGCTCCTCGCGTGGGCTGCTCGTGGCCGTCGAGGTGCAGCGCCGGTGGCTGTCCGTGGCCGTCGAGGTGCAGCGCCGGTGGCCATCAAGGTGCAGCACCGGTGGCCGTCGGTGTTGGCGGAGACACGGAGAAGGGAGGACGAGTAGCGAAGGAGGGAGGGGCGGAGGAGGGAGATAAGGCAGGCGGCGGCAGCGGGAACCTGGCCGGCGGCGGCACGGGCCAGGCGGGCGGCGCCGGCAAGGGCCTGGCCGGCGAGGTGGGTCCGACGGCGGCGCAGCAAACCCTAGCCCCCGCGATGTGGCTTGTTGTTCTTTCCCCTGATGCGAACAGGGGCGGTCGAGCGAAGCGCTCGATGGTTTTCTCTCCAGCGCGTGGATGGGCCAGTGGCATTCTGGGCGTAATTTCTCCATGGGATAGGGGTAAGCTTATATTCTGAAACGTTTTCACTTGTGGGACTTGCCAAAATCTTAGGATTCTGGGAAAATCAAGCTTTTTGGGTGCGTTTGGATTGCACTAGGATTCTAGAGAATCCTCTCCAGATTTTGGAAGTCAAAACGAGTTCTTTTGGCTCCAGATTTTCCAGACCAAAATTCTCCACAATCTGCTCAAAAGAACTAGGCTTTAGTAACATGAATCCGGCTCAGAAAGAAAAAGTTCAGCATCCATTAGCCCCCAAGGGTCAAGTGCTCTTGCTTGCAAAGTGCTCGAGACTTAATAACATGAATCCGGCTCAGAAAGAAAAACTTCAGCCTCCATTAGCCCCCAAGTGCCAAGTGTTGTTGCTTGCAAAAGGCTTGGGACTTGAATCTTTATTAAACCGGCAGCTAATCCGTCTCATACTTACTTTACCTGTTCAGGAAGCGACTGCTGAATTACAAACACAGCTAAAGGATGCTCGTGAATGGCTTAAGCGCCAAGAATCAGAAACTCAGACAGCTGAATCCAAGTTCCAATTTAGCTTGTCTGAAGCGAATGATTTGAAGGCTAAACTTAAGTCCGAGAATCTGCATGGACTAAAGAAAGGGCTGCCTTAGTGCAATGAGCTGAAAAAGCCGAAACATCTCTTGAAGCGGTGACGACGGAGCTCTCCGGCTTAAAACACCGTGTCTCAGAAATGACTGCAGCCATATTTGGTAAGCCGCCATACTCAACTTGTAAAATCTTGGGAGAAATTAACCCGTTACTGATCAACTTAATGGTTATGTAGGTAAAAGAAGCAGTATTCTTGGCAAAGATCCACTTATGAAGCTAAAAGCCGTCTATACTCTCGTGGAACAATTGTACACTGGGGTGCAGCGTGTCCTGGCTGTTATCTCTCCGTCCAGCCAAGCACCAACATTCTTTGTAGATATCTTGCAAAGACTCTTTGTTCTGCCTGCTAGGATAGAGGAAATCAAACGGTCATCTGCGAGAGCCGGTGCTATTAAGGCCTTAAGCCGGGCTAAGGCATGGCTTCCCAAGATGGAAACGTCCGACCTGGCTACTGGGTATCCAAGTTTGAAAGAAGACGGCTCAACATTTGACCATAAAGACTTCGCTGCTTGTGTCAAGGGCATCCGGCCATTGGCCAGCTTGATTGCAAATGAAACAGATTTGTCGAAATATCAGTTGGCTTATGATGCGGAAAATTAGAACATGTCCACTCCTTCTTATAAAGTGATGGATCTGATTCCTCCAATTAGTAAGCATACCTTTGCCCGTGAAATTGATTCCACTGACCTTATTAATGGGGTGGCTAAATTTGAAGCTCTGGCTGGCTTGGATTGGTTGGCGCAGAATTTTCAAACAGTGGAGGACGTAGAACCGGCGACGGATGACCCGGAATCACCAAAGCAGCAAGGCCAAGGAGAATGATCCATCGGGCGGCTCACGTACCTATGATAGAAATATTTTGACCTTTGTTTGGCTCACAGCATTTTGTAAGATGATAGCGAAACACTTTTCCTGTCGGTTTATCGTACCAACTGTCGCGTCGTCGTGCACACTGCTTGTCTTTTGATGACATTATGAGTCTCCAAACGTTGGAATCCTTATTTTATCCTTGTGATGGTATTAGCGCACACAGATCCATATAAACTGCATCATGCATATAAACAGAAACAAGTGCCCCGACGGTTTACCGCCGGGCGGGTCACTGTGTCCAACCAATGCCACTGGGAACAGACGTCCAAAACCAGGGCCGATTTAATTGTTATAAACAAAACCATACCTGAATACATAATTTGAACTGCTGGCTTAATCAGCCTCCATATGTTCATAACCCTGTAAAGGTATAATTCCATGAAGTTGTTATTCTCCGCTGGCTGAGAGTCTATCAATAGATTGGGTTGTAGAGACCCGGAGAGGCTTCAAATACGAGCCATGAAGGGAGGCAATTTAGGCCGATCTTGCAAAGAACACAACTTCAAAACGAAAACTTTCAAGAAAGCAAAGAGAAAACATAAACAAAACAAACAAAAAACACTCGAGGCTTTTGCAGGCCGCCAAGCCAAAGGTTCTTCTTCAATGAAACTAGCCTTGGTGGCCCCTGGAAGATACGTGCATTCTATGAGCCGGCTCTCACAGTACCCAATCAACATTTGAACCTAGACAAGTGCATGTCTTTTTTATTTTTGTTTGTTAAAGATAGACTTGCCTAGAGTACGCGGGGTCAGAGTTGCATCTTGCATCATCGGCCGAGTTATCCAAGTTTCAAGGAAGGCGGCATTTTGAGCCTGGATCTATCCTGACTATCTGTAGCACTGTGCTCTCACAGTGATAGCCGACGTTTGAATCTTAGCAAGCTCAGGTCTTGGTCGAATACGCCATTAAGAGTGATTGCCAAGAGTTCGCCGGGTCAATCAGGATGACCTGATGGAGTTGAAGCAACTGGGCACAGGTAGGATGACCCACAGGTTATGTCCTCTTTGGTCAAATACGCCTATGTTTGAACATAACCCGGTCAAATGGGTAGTAACGTTGTGTTCTCTTTGGTCGAATACACCTATGTTTGAACAGTAAGCCCACAAGTGACATACTTGTTGATTATTCTCATCAAGAGCTTATGTTGGAGCTGTGCTATGCATCCAACTCTTCATGATCCCTTTGATTTGGGTACTAAGCTTCTTAAGAAGATATGTATGATGATAATAGAGACTCAACTTTGAAAAATGGCAGAGGCCCCGAATTGGCGGGGATGCCGGCTTTATTATATTTTACTGATATTTTTCATCATCGAATTACATCATGAGAGCCGGAGGCTTAAGTATAGTAAGGCCGGAAGTGAGCAATATTTCACGGTCGATTAGTCTCCTCTTTTGACGTGCGTGAGTCCTTGTACTCTCGGATATCGATCAAGTAGTATGACCCCTTGTGCAGATCCTTGTTGATGACAAAAGGTCCTTCCCAAGGCGGCGAAAGTTTATGCATGTCAGTCTGATCTTGGATGAGCCAGAGAACCAAGTCGCCTTCTTGAAAGGTTCTGGCCTTGATCCGCCGGTTGTGATATCGTCGTAAATCTTGTCGATAAATCGCCGATCAAGCCGCCACGAGATCACGCTCTTCATCCAATCAATCCAACGCATCCTTTTGTGTCGTCTCATTGTCAGCTTCCATGTAAGCCGCCACTCGGGGCGAGTCATGACGGATATCGCTGGGAAGAACCGCCTCTGCTCCGTAGACCATGAAGAAGGGCATGTATCCTGTAGACCTGTTGGGTGTTGTATTAATGCTCCATAACACGGAAGGTAACTCTTCCACCCAACAACCCGGCGTTCTCTTTAGAGGAACCATGAGCCGGGGTTTGATCCCTCGTAAGATCTCTTGATTGGCCCACTCTGCTTGGCCATTGGACTGGCGATGAGCCATAGAAGATACATCAAGCCGGATATGCTCACGCTGACAAAACTCCTTCCTGGAACCCTTAGACAAATTAGTGCCATTGTCTGTTATGATACTGTGGGGGAAACCAAACCGGAAAATTACCTTCTTGATGAACTGCACTGCTGTTTCTGCATCACATTTGCTGACTGGCTCTGCCTCGATCCACTTGGTGAATTTGTCCACTACCACCAACAGGTGGGTTTTCTTATCCTTGGATCTTTTGAAAGGTCCTACCATATCAAGCCCCCAAGTTGCAAACGGCCAAGTTATCGGGATCATCCTCAACTCTTGAGCCGGAACATGAGCACGCCGCGAAAATTTCTGACAGCCGTCACATTTACTGACCAAGTCCTCAACATCAGCATGAGCCGTTAACCAGTAAAATCCATGACGAAAAACTGCCGCTACCAGAGATTTAGAACCGGCATGGTGACCACAATCTCTCTTATGGATCTCTCACAGAATCTTGCAGCCTTCCTCAGGCGAGACACAACATTGAAACACGCCTGAAACACTGCGGTGGTGCAATTCTCCACTAACGATCGTCATTGACTTAGACCGCCGGGTTATCTGCCTGGCTAATATTTCATCCTCAGGTAACTCACCCCGGGTTATATAAGCCAAATAAGGAACTGTCCAATCTGGTATGACATGAAGAGCCGCCACCAATTGTACCTCCGGGTCAGGGATAGCGAGGTCCTCCTCTGTAGGCAACTTGACAGACAGGTTAAGCAAAACGTCTAAAAAGGTATTGGGCGGCACCGGCTTACGCTGAGATCCTAACCGGCTCAAGGCGTCTGCTGCCTCGTTCTTCCTTCGATCAATGTGCTTGACTTGGTAACCCTTGAAGTGACCTGCAATAGCATCAACCTCTCGGCGATAAGCCGCCATGAGCGGATCCTTGGAATCCCATTTGCCAGAAACCTATCAAGCTACCAAATCCGAGTCACCGAAACATCTGACCCGGCTTAAATTCATCTCTTTAGCCATCTGAAGGCCATGGAGCAAGGCTTCGTACTCAGGTGCATTATTAGTACATGGAAACATGAGCCGGAGGGCATAAGAAAGCTTATCACCTCATGGGAAAGTTAAAACAACTCCAGGCCCCGAGCCCTCCAATTGCCTGGACCCGTCAAAGTGAATCGTCCAATACGTAGTATCTGGCTTTTCTTCAGGCGTCTGTAGTTCTGTCCAATCGTTGATGAAATCCACCAGCGCTTGTGATTTGATGGTTGTTCGAGGCATATATTTTAAATCATGAGGCACAAGCTCAATGGCCCATTTGGCCACTTGTCCTGTAGCTTCCCTATTCTGGATAATGTCTTCCAAGCGAGTAGAGCTCACGATCGTAATGGGATGACCCAGGAAATACTGCTTGAGTTTCCGGCTTTCCATAAAGACTTCGTAAACCAGCTTCTGCCAATGTGGATACCTCTGTTTAGACTCGATGAGGACCTCATTGATGTAGTAAATCGGCCTTTGAACTAGATGCTCTTTACCAGCCTCCTTTCTTTCCACCACAATAGCCACACTGACGGCCCTGCTGTTTGCAACAACATATAACAACAAAGGCTCTTTGTCAATGGAGGCTGCAAGAACCGGTGGCTCAGCCAATTTCTTCTTGAGTGCCTCGAACGCTTCATCAGCAGCTTCACTCCAGACGAAATCATCTGTCTTTTTCATCATCTGGTATAGAGGGATAGCCTTTTCACCTAAGCGGCTTATAAACCGGCTCAACGCCGCTATCCGTCCTGCCACGCGCTGGACATCATTGATACATTTTGGTCGTGCCAGGGAGGTGATGGCCTTGATCTTTTCCGGGTTAGCTTCAATGCCTCTCCCAGAGACCAGAAAGTCCAGAAGATTGCCTGTTGGAACACCAAAAACACACTTGGCCGGGTTAAGCATCATCTTAAACACCCGGAGATTGTCAAATGTTTCCCTCAAGTCATCAATTAGAGTCTCCTTCTTCCTGGACTCGACCATGATATCATCCACATAAGCATGAACATTGCGCCCAATCTGACCGTGCAGGCAGTTCTGTACACACCTCTAGTAAGTCGCCTGGGCACTCTTAAGCCCAAAAGGCATACATACATAGCAGAAGGCTCCGAACAGAGTGATGAAAGCCGTCTTCTCCTGGTCCTTAACTGCCATTTTGATTTGATGATATCTAGAATAAGCATCCAAAAAACTCAAGCGCTCACAACCCGTCGTAGCATCAATGATCTGATCAATACGAGGGAGGGCAAACGAGTCAGCTAGACAAGCCTTGTTTAAATGTGTGTAATCCACACACATGCGCCACGTGACATTCTTTTTAAGCACCAAAACCGGGTTAGCCAACCACTCGGGATGAAAAACTTCTACGATGAACCCGGCCGCTAAGAGCCGGGCCACCTCTTCACCGATGGCCTTCCGTATCTCTTCATTAAAACGGCGAAGAAACTGTCTGACCGGCTTAAATTTCGGATCAATATTAAGAGTGTGCTCAGCGAGTTCTCTCGATACACCCGGCATGTCTAAAGGCTTCCATGCAAAGATGTCCCGGTTCTCACGGATGAACTCGATGAGCATGCTTTCCTATTTCGGATCCAGATTGGCACTGATACTGAACTGCTTGGATGAGTCGCCAGGAACAAAATCTACCATCTTGGTGTCATCTGCCGACATAAACTTCAGCAACGGATCATGCTCTGTAGTTGGCTTCTTTAAAGACGTCATATCTGCCGAGTCAACATTAGCTTTGTAAAACTTGAGCTCCTCTGTGGCACAAACCGACTCTCCATAAGCTGCATCACCTTCTTCACATTCCAAAGCTATGGTGCGACTCCCATGCACTATGATATTCCCCTTATCACCCGACATCTTGAGCTACAGATAAACATAACATGGCCTTGCCATAAACTTAGCATAAGCCGCTCTGCAAAATAAAGCATGGTACGGGCTATGGATCTGCATAACTTCAAACGTCAAGGTTTCTGTCCTGGCATCATACTCATCTCCAAAGGTTACTTCCAGATAAATCTTACCAACTGGATACACCGACTTACCAGGCACAACTCGATGAAAAATGGTGTTTGACGGTTTATGCTTCTTATCAGTTAACCCCATACGACGAAAGGTATTATAATACAGAATATTGATGCTGCTCCCTCCATCCATGAGTACCTTGGTGAACTTATACCCTCCGACCCGAGGGGCCACCACTAGGGCCAGCTGACCCGGATTATCAACTCGGGGCGGGTGATCTTCGCAGCTCCACATAATGGGCTGCTCAGACCATCTTAAGTAACGGGGCACCGCCGGCTCAACGACATTCACTGCCCTCTTATGGAGCTTCTAGTCTCGTTTGCACAGACTTGTGGTGAACACGTGGCATTGCCCATTGCTCAATTGCTTTGGGTTACTCTGATAACCGGACTGTTGCTGGTTCCCTTGGTTGTTCTGCTGATTGTTGCCACCTTGACTGCCTTGTCCCTGAAAGCCGGAGCTGGAGCCACCGCCTCCATGACCCGAACCCTGAAAACTGGATCCTGAGCCGCCGTTCGGTCCCTGACCGTTCTGGATGAACTCTCTGTAAGATCGCATGATGCTGCAATCCTTCCATGCATGGGTGGCCGGCTTTTCATCCGACCCGTGCTTCGTACATGGTTGATTCATCACCTCATCGATATTGTACCTTGGAGGTGGCCTCCCCTTGCGACGCTGCTTAAAATTCCGTGCCCCTGTATGAGCAACAAAAGCATCAGCCTTGCGTTTATTACCACTGTGTTGATTGGCCGGGTTATACTGCTGTCCTCCCGGGTCATTACCCCTTTTTCCCTTTCCCGGCATGTCTGCTTCAGACTCGGGGTCCTTGGTACTATGAGAGTCGGCATACTTGATGAGAGCCGCCATGAGCTCCCCCACATCATTACAATGGAGCTTGAGCCGGCCTAGCTTCAGATTGAGTGGAGGGAAACGACAATTCTTCTCCAACGTGATTATTGTTGATTCGACGTTGATCTTATCTAAGGAGTGCATGATGGTTGAAACCCGGCGTACCCAACTAGTTGTTGACTCACCCTCGTTCTGAACACAAGAGTCTAGATCCATGATCGACATGGGTTGCGTACACGTGTCCTTGAAGTGCTTGATGAACCTGGTTTTTAACTCTGCCCATGACCCGATGGAGTTGACGGGTAATCCCTTTAACCAGTTGCGAGCCGTGCCTTCTAGCATCATGGTGAAGTACTTAGCGCATGCAGCTTCGCTAACATCCAACATCTCCATCGCCATCTCGTAGCTCTCTACCCATGCCTCAGGGGGTTGATCTGCTGTGTAGTTCGGCACCTTGAGAGGACCCTTAAAATCCTTAGGCAACCGTTCATTCCTAATAGCCGCCGTCAGACATGGCACACCCCACGCCCGGGATGTTCTACCTATTTCCACTGACGTTGTCGGGTAATGTGGCACCGGCTGATGATCGGCCGCCTGAACCGGCACATCCTGTCCCCTGGCGTCATGCCGCGCCGGGTTATATCCATGAGGCGAGTTACGACGTCGTTCTGCGCTTGAAACCTCTGGCGAGTCAATGTGTCTGCTGTAGCTAGCACTTGTACGGGGGGTTGAGTGAATCTGGTATCGACTATAAGAATAAGCCTGCTGCTGCTGTAGTGCTGTATGAAGCAGCTCCTAAGCTCTCCGGGTTTCCACTGCCACCGGAGTTTCGCCGTCAACTGGCAAAGCCGCCAGCCTTGATGTTGTTGCTATCATGTTATCCAGAGGGTTGGAGTACTGACCCGCTCGTGCTGGAGGATAGCGAGGGGCCGGGCGGTTCTGATCTGCATACAGAGATCCGGTTGCACGCTGATGAACCGGACTGCCGGTCCTGGGTGCCTCTGGCGTCCGGTTTAATACCGGCGGACCACTGCCCCCTGCCCCCTCTGAGAAAAGATTCCTTGACTCATAAACAAAGGGGAGACGACTATGTTGCTTTCTCCTCATCATGGCTTCATTAGCAGCGTTCTGTCCTACCGAGAGCTGGAAAGCTTCCGCTTGAATCCGCTGGGCTCGGGCATCCAGAACAGCCCGTTCTTCAACCATCCTTGTTTTCTCGGTTACCATGTCCTCCCTAACTTGCGTTATCTCTTGCCGCAACTTATCCACAGCCGTCTTGTGCTGATCCTGATTTTCTGGAGTAACCTCCGTTCCCATCAGAGTCGCCAGATTCTCCAATAGATGTGATAAAGCTTGATTCGGTGGGTGTGTTGAGCCGTCCGCGCCTGCCGCAGCTGCTGTTGCACCGGGTGTTATGGTCCCGACGACTGTTGACCTGGGAGCCGTCTGGGTGCCAGCCATGAAGATCGCCACCCTATTCGATGGCTCACTGAAGTCCGGAATACTGTTGCCATCGGACGAGCCCCCAAGCCGCCTGCTCTGCATCCGATACATGGAGTTCGTCTCACCTGTAGATGACTCACCATCAGAGAGAACAGTTGTTTCTTCATAAAATCCGGAGCCTCTAGTGCCCTGGATGTATCCTACGAAAGAACACTTCCTTGCGGGCCGAACCAGGGCGGGTCGCGCAGCTGAGCCGGCTCGACGATGTCGGTGCAGATGTCCGGCTCAGGGCCCGGTTCGCCGATCTTGCCGATGAAGACGTGAATTCCGCCAAAGGGGACCCGGTACCTGTACTCAATTGAGCCGGCCTCGGGACCCCAGCCTTCTTCATCGATGTAAAGCTTGCCGCGACGACTCTTAGTCATCCAGCCCTCAGCGTATCCCTTAAGCCCTTCAAAGTTGCCCTTCAGGAACTCAAAACCGCCAGCCGCAGGCCCCACGGTGGGCGCCAACTATCGTGGAAGTGTCACGACAGATGTCCTAAGGTAAGGACTTGATTGTGGAGCCATAGCAACGTGGTTAGCTTAAAGGGGTTAAGAACAAGACAAAGGACACGGGGAGTTTATACTGGTTCGGCCCCTGTGGTGAGAGTAAAGCCTACTCCAGTTTAGGTTGGAATTGCTGGGGTGTCGCTTGCTAGGTTGCGGATGCGCTTGCCTAGCCCTCGATCTCTTGTTTCTTGCCCTAAGCCGCTGTTGGGTCGTCCCCTTATATACACCAGTTGACGCCCTGCGGCCTACGGAGTCCCGGCCGGCTCATACAATCGTGTCCGGCTCGGTGACTCATATTACATGCCTGACACTACAAGTTACATATATGGTGGTTGATACTTACAGGCCTTAAGCCGCCGCGGACCTTGGGCCCTTATCTAAGCCGCCGTCTTCAATGAGCTTCTGGGCTGGTCTTATGAATCGCCATCAGGTAACCCGGCCCCTCCCGGGCGGGTCATATGAAATACTTATATCCCCAACATCCCCCGAGTGGATATTTGTGGCAGAGCGACAGGGCAGGTTGAGACACCCAGTCTAGAGGTGGCTTGGCCCTGGTCATTGTCCGCGGTGATTTCATAATAACACGCTTCACGAGTTTGGATATTTGATATGATTCTGGCCACTGGCCTTTACGCACTAACCAGCTACGTGGGAATAGTTATGGGCTCTCGACGTCGTGGTATCAGCCGAAGACTTCTTGATGTCAGCGACTGAGCGGCGCGCACCAGGTTGGACCGTGTAACGTAACTTCCTTAGTAATGGAGGTTGCTAGGTCTGCTCACCGGCCGCATACGCAACGTGCAGGTGTGCGTTGGGCGATGGGCCCGGACCCCTGCGTGCTTAGGACTTAGACCGGCGTGCTGACTTCTCTGTTGTGCTTAGGTAGGGCTGCGACGTGTTGATCTTCCGAGGCCGGACATGACCTAGGAAAGTGTGTCCGGCCAAATGGGATCGAGCGTGCTGGGTGTCCGGCCTTGGAAGATCAACACGTCGCAGCCCTACCTAAGCACAACAGAGAAGTCAGCACGTCGGTCTAAGTCCTAAGCACGCAGGGGTCCGGGCCCATCGCCCAACGGACACCTGCACGTTGCGTATGCGGCCGGTGAGCAGACCTAGCAACCTCCATTACTAAGGAAGTTACGTTACACGGTCCAACCTGGTGCGCGCCGCTCAGTCGCTGACGTCAAGAAGTCCCTCGGTAAAAGGATGACCCGGAGTTGTACTCCGACCTCATGACAACTAGAATCGGATACTTAATAAAACACACCCTTACCAGTGCTAGATACAACCCGGTAATCGCTTTCCCACAGGTCGATGAGGGGAGGATCACCGGGTAGGGTTATGCTATACAATGTTACTTGGTGAACTTACCATCTATTCTCTTCTACTGCTGCAAGATGGAGGGTGCCAAAAGTGTAGTCTTCGATTGGATTAGATATCCCCCTCTTATTCTGGCTTTCTGCAGCTCAGTCCACAGATACTGCCCATATCATTATTACCATTGCATATGTAGTATAGATCCTTGCTTGCGAGTACTTTGGATGAGTACTCACGGTTGCTTTGCTCCCCCTTTTCCCCCTTCTTTTCCTTCTTCTCGGATGATGCAACCAGATCGGTGGAGTCCAGGAGCCAGAGGATCCCGAGGATGTTTCTACGTGGAGTTCGGCTTCGAGGAGTAGTTAGGAGGTCCCATGCAGGAGGCCTTGCCTCTTTAATCGTTACTATATTTGTGCTAGCCTTCTTAAGGCAAACTTGTTTAACTTATGTTTGTACTCAAATATTATTGCTTTCGCTGACTCTTGTGTATTCGAGCCCTCGAGGCCCTGGCTTGTAATATAAAGCTTGTATTTTTTTATTTGTGCCTAGAGTTGTGTTGTGATATCTTCCAGTGAGTCCCTGATCTTGGTCGTACACATTTGCGTGCATGATTAGTGTACGGTCAGATCGGGGGTGTCACAAGTTGGTATCAGAGCCGACTGCCTGTAGGAATCCCCCTTTCCAACTCCTTGGTCGAAGTTGAGTCTAGTCTTTGAAAAACAAATTTACTAACTTGTTGTGTGGCTTACGGGCTCACAGCACCAATGGGTGGTGTTAGGATCTTATATTCCTCTTCTATGCTTTGGGACTCTAATCTCTTTTCTATTCGGGTTAGAAGATTTTACTAACTCTAACTCTAGGTTCTCGTAACTATTTCTCTAGGAGAGCCCTCATTCCGGAAGATCACTTGCTTCGTCAGAAGATTCCGGGGATATCCCTCGATATTTTCTCGAGACCTTTGTGCTCATCGCCTTTGCAGTTCATTGCCACCAATATATCCCTATGGATATCTGCATGCACTTGTTATTCTCATGATCATTCCTCGTCGCTCTTGTTGTTACAAGATGCCTCGAAATATTCTCCGTTGTCCCGAGAATCCTTTGAGTTTACTGTCTTGCAGTTTTATTTCGCATGAAAACCCTTAAGGTTATTTCCTCACATTTATCAAGGATCCGTTCTTCTCAATTGTTCATGTGTCTCACAAAATTCTTCAGAATACTTTTTTCGACTATATACTGCAAGGCAAAAGCCTCACAACCCACTTTATTTAAACCAAAAAAAGGAAAGCAAATACAAAGTTTGAGTACAACTAGTGTTAGAAATACTTACATCACAAATAATCTGTACAAAGAATCTAAGGTAGGTTAGCTAGCCAATCCCTGTAGCTATCCCTGTATTTACATTTAATCCTGTGGGATAAAAGGGTCATATCATGGATGAAATTGTGTCTCCATTTCCTAAAAAGAGGCAGCTCATTTCTGAAGACTTTCCCATTCCTGATGGTCCATATGTTCCATGCAGCAGTGAAAACCACTTCAGTAAAGAAGGGCTTGCCAAAATCAGACCTGGCTTTTGAAGCCATTTGGTAAGTGGTCATACCAGGCCTAGGATCCCAAGAAATTTGCAAATAATTCCAAACTCTTTGGCTAAAAATGCAGGAGAAGAATAGGTGGCTCACATCTTCATGAATAAGATGAGGACAGAGAACACAGGTAAGATCATCCACATGCCAATGCCTCCGTTGAAGCATGTCTCTGGTATTCAGCCTGTCCCTAAGCAACAACCAGCCAAACATTTTAATCTTCATTGTGCAAGAGCTCTTCCATATCCATGGGAAAATAGGATCAACAATTATATGCTGATGCACCTGAGTATAGTAAGATTTAGGCCTAAAATTTCCTTTATTAAAAGGCCAAATCCAACTATCATTTTCTTGGGAGGTATGCTGAGTGTCCAGAACTATCTGGAGTGACTGAAGCTCATCAAAAGCTTGTGTGGAAAGAGGCAGGTGAAAACTCTCCATGATATCCTGGTCCAGCACTTTAGCAATTGAAAGTTGCACATCTATCACATATGAAAATAGTCTGGGAAAATTCTGACTAAGTGTGCCTCCATTAAGATTAGATAACCAAGGATCATTCCAAAAAAGAATAGAGGTTCCATTACCAAGGCAAGGCTTGGCAAGATTCAAGTATTTGAAGGGTAACTTGAAGACATCACGCCACCAGAAGGACCCACAAAGGATAGTTGAGTGGGGCACGGAGTCATGATAATAAGAGTCCCAGACCAAACTGACCCAAGGTATGTCATGATGATTATAGAACTTGTGAAGGAATTTCATCAACAAAGCTTCATTTTGAACCCTGAGATTAAGCACACCAAGGCCACCTTTATTTTTTGGCAAACAAACCAGATTCCATGCAGCAAGGGACTGTCTTGGGGTGTCAGAATTGCCTCTCCAAAGACATTGTCTTTGTATTCTTTCAATCTGCTTCAAAATACCAAGTGGAATGTCCAAAGTGCAAAGGAAGTAGATGGACATGGAGGATAATACAAACTGTAACAGCTACAGTCTGCAGCCTTGATTGAGAAAACAAGAAGATGCAGAGAGTCTCCTTTCAATTCTGTGCGCCAAAGGTAGCAAGTCCTGCACTGTGGGTTTAGTGGTACCCATAGGTAGTCCTAAATATGTAAAAGGCATTGTTCCAAGCTTGCAACCTAAAACATTGGATAATCTGTTGGCCTCCTCAATAGATAGGTTGATAGGTACCATCATTGATTTAGAAAAGTTAACAGATAAGCCAGTGGATGCTGCAAAAATATCTAGCATGTCCTTTAATGCAATGAGTTGATGATCCACAGCTGGCAGAACAATGAGAGTGTCATCTGCATATTGAACTATGGGGTAGTCCTGACAGTTTGTGGGAATTGGCAGAGTTAAAATTCCTCTGCTACACATATCATTAATCACAGACTGTAACAAGTCAGCAGCTAACACAAACAGCAATGGGGACATGGGGTCCCCCTGCCTGACCCCTCTCTTACAATGAAAATGACTACCTGGTACTCCATTGATTAAGATGGATGAAGATCCAGATGATAAGATATTCCTGATCAATGAAATCCATTTCTCATTAAAACCTTTGTATCTGAGTATTCTGAGAATAGCCTCATGTTCAATAGTATCAAAGGCTTTAGTGAAATCTAGTTTAAGCAGCACAATAGGCCTTTTGGATGCCTGGCATTGATGTATATACTCAAAACACCAAGCCAAGCAATATTGGATAGATCTAGACTTCAAAAACCCATACTGATTTTTGTGCAGACAAGAGAGGATAACTTTTTGCAGCCTGTTAGCTAGCAGCTTTGTTAGAAACTTTAAGCAGGTGTTGGTGAGGGAAATAGGCCTATAATCATTCAAAGTCTCAGAGTTGATTTTCTTAGGTATCAGAGTGATCAAAGATGTGATTATAGATTCCAAGTCCAATGAACCATCATAGAACTCTTGCACTAGTAACATGAAATCCTCTTTAATCAGATCCCAACATTTTTTTAAAAATAGACCAGTAAAACCATTAGGACCAGGAGCTCTATCAGGTGGCATTTGCTTGATAACCAGATCAATTTCCTCCCTGGAAAAAGGCTTAGTCAAATCATCAAGTCCCTCAACTCTTTTAATAATGGTGGCAAGGTCAAACCCCATTTGGATATCATTGGAACAACCCATTCTATCCTTGAATTCTTGCAGGAATAAAGCTGACATAGTAGCATGGTCAGATATTATATCATTATCCACAGTGATACTAGATATGGTGTTTGACCTGAATCTTTCAGTTGCCATAGCATGAAAAAACTTGGTGTTATCTTCCCCAACTTTAATGTTCCTAATTGTGCATCTCTGCTTCCAGTAGATAAACTGCAATCTTAGCACTTCTTCCAAATGAAGTTTCACAATTATTCTGAAGTTAACTTCAGGTAAATATAAAGACCTATGCTCTTCAAGAGTATCCAAGTGCATGATCACCTTGTTGCAGTCCTGAATAAGCCTCTTGATCCTGGAAAGATTGGTGTGCCAGACTTTAAGAGCATGTCTAAGATTCTTAAACTTTGTAGATAGGATGGCAGCAGATGATTTTCTGTGGATAGGTTGAGACCAAGATTGGCTGACACACTCCATAAATCCAGGCAAGTCTACCCAGTAATTCTCAAGACGAAAGATCTTGGCCTTAGGGATCATAGTTTTAATAGTTACCACACAAGGTGTATGATTAGAAGTTGATCTGGCTAGAGGAAGCACCAAAGTATTGGGATAATGAGAAGTCCAGTTGACAGTAGTAAAAAACCAGTCTATTTGTTCCAACAAAGGAACAGCTTGCATATTGGACCAAGTAAATCTTCTGCCCTTCAAAGGTAATTCGA
Source organism: Secale cereale (assembly GCA_902687465.1). Classification (NCBI taxonomy): domain Eukaryota; kingdom Viridiplantae; phylum Streptophyta; class Magnoliopsida; order Poales; family Poaceae; genus Secale; species Secale cereale. The sequence goes on along the minus strand of LR738715.1, from coordinate 553,060,191 downwards.
TAAGACCTAGATGTCCAATAACCTCATTAAACAAGAGCATATCATTAACATTGCCACCTGGCCTATTTCTATTTTCCATGGATCTGAGAAAGTTGAAGTCCCCAAGCAAAAGCCAGTTATCATCCATGGGTATAACTAAATTATGGAGCCATGTGATAAAATTATCTCTAGCTGGGTTTTGACACGGCCCATAAACAGTAACCAAAGTCCAGATATCAGAGTTGTGTTTGGATTGGAATTCCACAGTTATGCCAAAGCTTAAGGATTCAATCAATTTGCCTGAAAATAGTGCAGAATTCCAAAGAACAATCATACCACCAGAGGCCCCAACCGAAGGAACAAAGACAAAATGATCAAAACGTCTCGGGCAAAATTTGCGAATGAAACGTTGATCCATAGTCTCACATTTTGTTTCTTGTAGGCAGATAACAGAGCGGCCACTTTCCTCAATTTTCTGGCGAACAGCACGTTGGCGATTTTCTGAATTTAAGCCCCTCACATTCCAGCATAGCACCTTCCAGTCTCTAAAGGTAGTATAAACCATTACAAACCCAAAATAAGAGTAGCAAAAAGACCTCCAATCTGCTGAAGGACTCTGATCGATGTAGGCGGAGGAACTGCATCTGTTGCTTCATTAGGCTGTTGGTCATGCTGCACCCGACGCTTCTTGAGGGGCTTGGCTGAAGGTTTCTTGAGAGGGACAGATTTCGGCGCACTCTGCGGAAACCATCTCGAAGCGCAGAAAGCCTAGCGCTGCGTCGTACTTCTGATTCAACCATAACAGTGTTGATCTTGCGGCGTCTTGGCTTCTTAGCCATTGCAGTGAAACTGAAAGTGGCCCTCTCCGCACCTGTCAGAAGTGACGTACCTGAAGGAGCAATTGCCTCGTCTGATTCTGGAACTTCATCGAAACAGAGAGAACGAACAACTCTTGGCTTTGAGCGAACTGCCTCAACTAAGCACTGTGGAGACGGCTTGAAGACCAGCTCATTGCAGAGGTGAGTGTTTGAAAACGAAACTTCCCAGGATCTTTTTGATAAGATGATCGGCTTAAGAGGGCTGAGCTGTGGCATACCTTTGGGAATCTGCATAGTCTCAACAAACGACATCATACTAGCAAAGCATCTCAGGTGGAATCTGTGGACCAAAAACTGTCAGCACACGACCAACGAAGATCGGCGCCTGAATAGCGGGAGGCTGATAGACTGCTAAAGCTTGCTGGCTGTCCCCATCAGAACTGGAAGCTAGCCCAGAGTTTTGCATAACCACTGATTCCTGAGAAACCACCTGTGGGTTATTGTCTTGGACCCAATCCTCAATGACAACCTCGTCATTATGCAGATCATGGTGAAGTGGATGGTTGATCTGTGGCGGCTCTGGTGGGTCGTTCCACCCTAACTGGGGGTATTCCGGCATGACAAAGTTGATATTGTCAAACTGCAGGTGTCCAGGGAGAGGGTGCAGATTTCCATTGAGTGGCATCTGGTCTTCATCCGCAGGGAGAATATCTGCAAACTCTGCCGAGAGAACGTACACCGGTGCAGTCCAAGAAATTCTAGTAGCACCAAAGTCACCATATTCGTGATAAACTACATCACGCGGAACTTGCTCAGGACATGGGAATGAGGCATAGACCAAAGTGCGTACCATGCGCGGATCCTCTTGGTGCCACTGATGAAAACGGCCAAAAGTACTAACTGCATCAGATATGTATTTGGTGGTGCGATAATCTAGTGGAATTCCCAACATCATAATCCAACCTCTACGAAAACCTTGAATAGCTCTATGATTGATGCCATGGTTGTGCGGTATGAAGCGTACAAAGTGACCATTGCCAAGGTTGTAAGGTGGATGATCCATGATAGCATGCCTAGATGCAGCACTTCGGAACTCAAATAAGCCAACACCCTCAATCCACTGCTGATCGCTAAGAACATCACGATGAAGTTGAGTCATAACAAAATCACTAACCAGTTAACGAAACTGTTGAATCTGGCCAGGCGGCAGAGGAGGCTCGACAATACCGATAGCATACTGCTCATGGCGTTGATCCGGAGCAACCGCCGGAGAAAGAAACGTCCGAGGCAGCCGGGTTGGTCCTCCATCGATGACATCAAACCCCGACGGGATGAACTCCAAAGGATCAATGGCAAAGTTAGCCATTGACGATGGAGGCGACGAGGAAGGAGCTTGGCCAACGGGAGAGGACGGTAGCGATGTGACAATACGCTGCGGGTGCGCGTGGGTAGTCGTCTCTAAAACCGAGGAGTCCCGTGGAGGTTGAATAGAAGGAGGACTCGTGGCAGGTGCGGATTCCACCTCCTTCGATTTACCAAGATTTTGTGACATATTTTTAACTTTCCAAACTAACCCGTTATCCTTTGCCCATTGCTTGCATTGAAAGCCTCGGTGACCAGAGCGATTGCAAGCGGAGCAAACCGGACAGGAGACTGACATGTGGCCCTTTTGAAAACATTTAGTGCATGTTAACACACGGGCCACCATGTCATCCACCATGTCGTCAAACTGATCATGCGCCTCCTGCGACGATGGAATATCAGCCTGTAACATGTCAGGAAGCTCAGTCGGCCCAATAGATGCAGGCCCAACATGGGGAGCCGATGATTCCGGGTTCGACGTGTTTGAAGCCAGCAACGTATCTCGATCATGCAGATCACATGGTTGCGATAAGCCCGCCGAAATATCAGGGTGAGAGAAATCCGCGGATTGAACTGTGCCAAAAATAATAGTCGGCGACACCGCCGTCCAACGCAAATTGCCGGCGGCGAGGGATGGATGATAACCCTCTCATGAGCAGAAATCTCATAACCCGCTTCAGTAATGGAATCAATCTCATCCTGCGTTGCAGGGTATCTATAGCCCTTGCAAGCCTCATAATTTTGCATTGTGGCAAAGGAAATCCTTTACCGAACGTGCTTGCCCAATCTAAGAGAGGACTTACGAGGTGGGTGATGCATAGCTAGCATACCAAGGGCAGCTCGTCTCTTGGATGGACTAATGAGGATCCATTCGGCATCACATTCAAGATTCCAACGATGGAATTCACGTTCCCAATTAGGGCACCACGACCCCAAAGGTTGAAATAACATTTGAAATTCAAGCAAGTAAAAGAACGAAGACTAAGAACAAGAAATCCAACTTGCTTAGAGGAGACATTGAAAGAATAAACCTTATCATGTATGTATGAGACTCCCAATTCAATAGCGGAACCTCCAATGGCTGCTTCCAAAGCCGCTGCAACAGAATCTTCCGTGAGACGAAAGTCATGTCTCCCAAAAGATATAACCATCGTGAAATGACCGGTGTCATCCGTAGGATGGATGGTAAGACCAGTAGATCTGAAAACCTTATCCGCAAACTCAAAACCCTTGGAGAAATCCAAGCCAAGGGTTGATCCAGAGGAGATTGCCATAAGAAAATTATATCACCAAGTAGAGGAGAAGACGCCGAAGAGATTGATCGGAGAGAAACCTTAGATTAGAGGTGGTGTGGAGAGATCACCGTCAATGGTGGGTGGGAGTGGTGGGAGGTGGGAGTCGTCATCCTAGATCCTTCATAATACTTTTCGATCCTTCGAAAATCCTCTGCAGCCTGTTACTCTTGAAATTCTTGCCTTCTTGCATTATGGTTAATTCCATATGACTAGTAGTCTTCGTTAACATCCCTTGTCTTAGCCATTTTGAGCCTATTGATTCAATGTGTGCGTATGCACGCAGTCATCGTGTTATCCTTTTTAAAATTATCTTTCGGGCGGCCGTCATTTCGGACATGAGTTGGTTCTCGGAAATTCAAACCTTTATTGATTGTTCAACTAAGTGTTTTCGATGTATCCATCCTTGCTTAGAGCGTCTGCTTCTGATCCTTCGTTTTGGAAACCATAATTTCTTTCTATTTAAGCATCAGACTGATCAGGTGATTCTTGAATCTGATGCCTCGGCATTCTTTCTTCCTCTGGGTGAGTACCGCTACTCACATCAGCTCCGTTGTTGATCGCCCGATCCATTGTTGGATTGTTATCCGACAGTGTCCTTCATATTCAATCACCTTGTGAGTTCTTCCCCTGATACATAATGCCTTTGGTAAATTGCATCCTCTGCTTGGCCAAGCATGCTCTGCTTTCGAGCTTGTGTATTTACTTTTGAAACTTGTGGTATATGTTACAAGATGCCCGATGGGTTGAACCTATGCCTTCCCCTAATCCGTGAGAACCCGAAAGTTTTCACAACTCATACTCTTCTGGTGTTCTACCAGATAAAATTCCAACACTACAGTTTTATCAAAGCGAGAGGTGAATGAAATGATATGCATTAAAGAAGTGGGAGTCGACCTTGAACTTTGTGTTCATGCCCATGAAAATGATGTAGACCGTCTCGGAAGCTTCTTGCAAAATTATTATCCAGTTGTATGATTCTTTCGATATTTTTGAATTGATCCCTTACAGTTATGGTTCTGACCATGCTGCCCTGATCTGATTATTAAGAAGTGGAAGTCGACGGCGCTGGTGATGCTGGCGGCAGCGGAGGGAGGGCGGAGCGCTGCTCTCTTTCAACCTTCGGGGAGGAGGGGGGCAGCGGGGGTTTCTGGAGGATGAAGAAGCAACGGGCGAATGGAAGGAACTGCCCCTGTTTCCCCTGCTTTTAAGGGGGGAGAGGGGGACGTTCCACATTTCCCCATTAAAGAAACAGGCCACGATCTCTCCCACGACGCCGCGATTGACGCATGCCGTTAGGGAGGGGCGCGGTGGATACGGAGTGGGATACGGCGTGCCGCGGGCCGCGCGTGCCCGTGCACTGTTTTGGGCCTGGCCCAACAGCGCTCGACACCATGTGTGGCCCAGGCCCGGGGGCTCCTGTCGGTGTACTAATGTAGGGGTACCTTAGTATCCCGAACTTGTGCACGGGCAGTCGCAGCGTCCCGTGGCAGGGCTTGCCATGCGACCGCCAAAGCCCACTGTGGTTCCTTTGGAGCCATTCAAGAACAAAGTATTCAAGTTAAAGAAACAAGGCCCCGGCAAGAGGAGCTTGCCGGGAAGGCCACTCAAGGCTCGAGACCACTTCTTTGGCACAAGACCCTGGCAAGAAGAACTTGCCGGGAAGGCCAAACATGGCGTTTCAAGAGACTTGCCGCGACGCGCCGCGCGTCCCGGCAAGGCCCAGAGAGCGACAAGGTAGCAGCCGCGGCAAGACGCTTGTGAGGGATCGAAGAAGGTGAGAGTGTCTAGAGGGGGGGGGTTAGACTACTCGACAAGATAAAAATTCTGTCTTTTATCAAGAACAGATTTTGGCAGATTTTGCACAACACACAAGTCAAGTAGCACACTACACATGCAATTCTAGAGTATGGGCAGCGGAAAGTAAATTGCACAAGTAGTAAAGGGAAGTGGAGAAGATCAAACGCAATTTGGAGACGCAATGATTTTTCCCATGGTTCCGATAGGTAGTGCTATCGTACATCCACGTTGATGGAGACTTCAACCCACGGAGGGTAACGGCTGCGCGAGTCCACGGAGGGCTCCACCCACGAAGGGTCCACGAAGAAGCAACCTTGTCTATTCCATCATGGCCTACGCCCACGGAGGGCTAGCCTTACTCGGGGTAGATCTTCACTGTAATGCCCAGGATGGAGTTATACCTCCTACGTGTCGAGGCACGACTTAAAGGCATAAGTCCATCCTAGAATGATCTCAAGTTTGGTATCTTTGCACGACTCATGTAAAAGAGGGATTAAAATGCAAAAGGAGATAGTTGGCTTACACTCGCCACTTCACACAATACATTACATAAACAATCATCATTCAGAACATCACAACCCGACTACGGGTGAAGATCCAAAAGAAAGATACCAAAACAACATAAGGCCACAGGCCAAGATCGAATCCTAGTAGAAACCGCTACTGAACATCGAAACGTCACAAACAAACAGCCAAACTCTTCATCGAGCTCCTGGTGAAGTACTGAACCAGCTCCTGCATCGAGCTCGGCTGAACCTGCATCTGGTGTGGTGAAGTAACTGTGAGCCATAGAGGACTCAGCAATCCCGTTCCCGGGTAACAAGACTATTTAAGCCTTGGGTGTGGACAAGGCTGAAGAAAAGAATAAGAGGTGAAGGAACAAACAAGAGTCTGCAACAGCAACTAGCACTACCTTACGTAAAAGAGAGCGAGAAGAGAAGAGCATCGGTCGAAAGATGATCACGAAGTGATCCTAGCTAAAGCCGGTCAAACATAACCCCACCGTGCTCAACTCCCGAATCCCTATTCGGAAATTGACAGTCACGGTACACACGCTGGTAGTGTATTGAAACATTGTGTCAAGTTATCTACAACCGGAATTAACAAGCTCCCATCTGCCACATAACCGCGGGCACGGCTTTCGAAAGTTCAAACCCTGCAGGGGTGTTCCAACTTGACCCATTACAAGCCCACGATCCGCGGAGTCGCAACTCCTTAGGTGGGAAGACCCGAGTATTCTCGGAATCCCGTGCTCAAGTTAAACCGAACTAAGGTAAGGCTAATCCAGCAAATCCTCCCGGTGTGTCGACACCCTGATAGTAGCCGCGCGTATCTAGGTCTCAGGACACGACCGGATGGGCGATTCTACAGGACCCAAACCTCGAGTTTCCCCGTGGTGGTTCCCGCAGACTCCCCGTTTGGGACCAACACCATCGGCACTGGCCCCCCCTGCTATGTAGAAAAAAAGGATCCTCGAGGGAGCAACCCCCTATGCAAATTTAATTAATTAATTAAGTTGTTATTATGAGGCAAATAGTACCAAATGTTGGGACTTGCTGGAAAAGACTTAGCACTTAGCGGTTTATCAAGGGGGTCCCATACACCCCAACCGTGTTAGGAACGCATAATCAAGGAACATAACACCGGTTTATACGGTTCCTAACGGCATGAGTGGAACAAAACACCAAGCAAAAGGCTTAGCCTTCCACCCTGCCAGTATATAGATGATTTCATTTTTTTAAGCATTTATATAGTGTGATATAACCCAACCAAACTTCAACATGAAGCAAGCATCTTCGATCTTCACCTGCAACTATCAATGCTATAAGAAGGGCTGAGCGAAGCGTACTTAGCCAAGCAACGGTTTGCATAGGTAGGGAGGTTAAACATGGCAATTGGTTACAAGTAGGAGGCTGACAAGAAAGACATGGGCATCGAGGCAAAACTATAGAGCGATACTCTAGCAAGAGGCAAAAATAGTAATGGTATCCGGGTTCGGTCATCTTGCCTGGGATTCCACAAGGGAGAAGAACGGGTCCAAGAAGAAGACGGAGCAACAGTCGAGCGGATCCTCACAACTCCGGAACGAACCCGAAGCTAACAAGAGAAGCAACCGGAAAGAAAACAAACAACTCGGTAAACACACAAATCATAAACAAGGCATACGATGCGCAAACAAGTATGATGCATGTCCGGTTTAATTATGCATGGCATGGCAAAGTGCACAAACAAATACTACAAGTTAAGTGGAGATCAATATGCAACGAGTTGCATATTGACGAAACACCACATATTAATTATTTAGTTGACTCTCATTATTAACAAGACAAGATTAATTGTTGGTTAACATGGCAAGAGGTGAAGCATAATAAAACTACACTATTAGGCATTTTAAATGAGGCCGGAAATAACAACAACATATCCGGAAAATCCCCATGAGCATGTTTAATAATTAAGCAACAACAATTAACATTCAAAGGTTGTTAACATGATGCGGATGATATGATCAAGTTTATGCAAATTTTATTAAAAGGGTTGACATTAAGAGAATATGAAGTGTTGTCACCGTGGTGGAACGAAAGGGTGCCACGGCAACGATCCGAACATGATGCAACGCATCATATCGGTTCCGGTATCTCGTTAAGAGACCGGTGCAAACAAAAGGTGGAGTGAACGAGTTGAACAAGATGATGGGGTGATCCCGTTGCCGGGTTCCCACGAGTCGGTGGCGTGGCAACCGAGGAACATGACAAAAGGTGGAACGGGCACGAAGCACACACGGGAAACATTTCATACAACACAAGCAAGCACAAGCGTTCATCCACGGGGTCGTCTCGGGGTTATACCTTTGAAGCGTGCGTTTCGGGGCGGTTCGAGACGTAGAGGAAGGAGTCGTTCACGTCGGAGAGGAAGTAGTAGTACACGGGCTTCGGCGACGATAGGCGTTCACGAGGTCGTTTTGTAGATGTACATGTCGACGGTAGACGTTCGGGCGACGGTAGACGTTCGGGCGACGGTAGTGGTACTTGGGTCTCCGAGTAGTCGTTCTCGAGCTCGTAGCCGTTCGGTCGTCGAGGTACTTGTACATGTAGTGGTACTTGTCGGGTCATGTAGTTGTTCACGTTCACGTCTTGGTTCACGGTCGGACGAGCTCGGACATCGTGGTACTTGGGGTTCTCGTTTCGCGACGGTAGTGGAAGTAGTGGTACTTGGCGCTTCCGGCGTCGGTAGTTGTTCACGAGGTCGCTTTGTAGATGTTCGAGTCGTCGAGCGTAGTAGTACTTGTCGCATCCGGAAACACGGGGTACTTGGTCGTTACGGTCTTGCCGTATTGTCGTGTAGGCGTTCAAGGTTCTCTGCCAAGACAACAGCAAAACAACACACAAAAGAAAAACAACAGCGGCAGCACAGCGAGGCAGGGGCCGCGGGATCCGGTGGCCGGACGCGGGGCTCATGGTGCTGCAAGGGAAGGTGCGGGCCACCAAGGCACCACGGCGTCGGACCGGAGACTGGACGAGGCCGGCCAGCAGGGGAGCTCCTGGACGGGCGGGCGCTGCACCGGAGGGAAACGGAGGCCGGAAGACCACGCGAGGAGACGGCCGGGGCGGGGCTGCGGGAACCAGCCGCTGGAGTTGGCCGCCTGGAGGAAGCGGGCGCCCGTGGCCAGAGGAAGGAGGAGGCAGCCGACGCAGCTCCTGGCCTGCGGACGGAGGGAGGGGCACGGCGAGGCGCGGACGAGGGACGGCGTGGGCCGGCCGGCGAGGACGAGGTGAGGCCGCGGAGGAGATCCTCGCGGCGGCCGATTCCCTGGGAAAGAGGCGCCGCGATCCGGCTCTGGCGAGGCAGAGGGGAGGGGCGCGGGCGCGCGGGACTTCGAGACGCGGAGAGGAGGGAGGCGCAGAGCAGGTGCGGGGCTCCTGCGCGGAGGGACGAAGAGGTGGCGGGGCGATGGGAGGCCACCGAGGGCATGGCGAAGGAGAACCAGAGGGGTCGGGCTCGGGCGATGCGGGACTTGGGGAGAGAGAGGTCGACGGGAGAGAGGAGAGACTGGCGGCGGCAATAGAGGGAAAGGGAGAGAGCGAGGGACTGGAGCGCTGCGGGCTAGGGTTCGGTAGAGGCCGGCCAAATGGGCCAGGAGGAGAGCCCAGTTCGGCTGGAGGCTTGAGGCCAAAGGAGGAAAAGGTCCAGGGAGAAAGCTGGGCTGGCTGACTTTCTTAATTTATTTCTTCAGCAGAAATAAATAGAGAGGGATTCAGAATAAAAAGAAAAGAGGCCAAAACAGGGGGGAAAAATGATGGAACATTTTGAAAGGCTTTATGGAGTAACTCCAACCTCACAAAAATAGTTCCAACAAAAGGGAAGTGCAAACTAAATAAATAGCTTGCCTCAAGGAGTTCAAAAGGAGTCTAGATTTAGAGAAGCCTCGAAAATAACGGAAAGAATATAGCAAGGTTTAGAAGGAGAAGCTCGAAGTGAAAAAGACATGGGGAGAATATGCAAGTGTGTTTGAGTAATTCCGAGGAATGAATAATTATTAATATAGCTCCATAATTATTAGGAGGCTTTTATATGTTTTAAAGAGAAGACAATCTTCCCTCGATTTAAATGGACCGAAGGTCCACACGAATTATTTAAGTTGAGATGCAAAAATAAAATGTGATAAGATGGCATGATGACATGATGCAATGCAAAAATAAATAACACAAGCTCGAAAGAAACACACGGGAGACCCCGGAACATCTGGAATCTTCGGGACTCTTCTGGAATCTTCTGGGACGTCGGTCTCGGGCGTCACAACTCTCCCACACTAACAGAGGATCTCGACCCGAGATCCTAGAGATATCACCGGGTAGAAACGGAAGAGGAAGAGGTAAAACAAAGTTGCTTCTTAGACGAACGAGTGAAACCACGAACTTGAGAGGTTAAACAAGTTGAAAGAAGAAAGCAAAGGAGATAAACGAAGTTAGGAGCACTCCGGTAAGCAGGAGGAACAAGGAACATAACAAGAACCTTGTAGGTTGAAAAACATGAAACAGAGCTCACGAACGAAAAGAATATGAAACCAGAACGGTATAGCCAAGGAATAAGAATGACAGAATTTCGGCAGCACTCCGTCTGAAAATGGAAGGAATTGAACAAGAACTTGAGGAGATGGAGTGATACTTGATGAAAACAACAACATATTGCCTCCGAAACAATTAAAAGAATGGCACAAGGGTAAGAAAGATTCAGACAGCACTCCGGTTGAAAAGAGAGGAAAAATCTAGATAAGATGATAGAACAAGAATGGAGGACACAATACTCTGGTTAAAAGACATGCAAAACTAGATAAGATGACGGAACTTTAATAAAGAATACAACACTCCGGTTAAATGATAAGCAAGGGAAAGAACATGATCTCGATAAAACGAGATGATGGTACGAAGAGAGCAACATCACAAAGCCTCCGGAATGAAAGAATAGAATATAGGTCAATGAAAGAAATGAACGGAGAAGAAAATGACAACTTCTCTCAAAATTGAATTTGAAAGAGCATCCTTACGAAGAAGGGTTGAACGGAGTTGTTGGAATTTCAACAACGAGAAGAATAAGCTTGAAATGGGCTTATGGAATTCATCTTAAAATTATGAGGTTACAATCCTGCCACTAACGAGAACATTTAATTGGATTGAGATCAACAAGGAGATGAAAAACTTATTTCACCGGGAGGATAAATGAAGAATTTGGGTCATTAATAAGCACCATAATATCAACAATCCTTAGGGAAAGCTTTTAGGTGAAATACAACCCAAGGTTACTCCAACAAATAATTGAAGGGGGGGAAAGATCTGCTGAACAAGGAAAATGATGGTTTTAAATATCTCATTCTCGATAACTCGTGAATCATAAAACATGAAGGAAAATTATCAAGAATGACATAACACCATCTCAAAGATAAGGTAGAAAGGATTGCAATTCAAATGCATGAAGAAGAATGCTTGAGCTCCAACAAGAATCTTGATGAAGACTACGAGGATGAATTAAAACATGATGAACCACCATGAAGAACTCCGGTAATGAAAAAAACATGAGAAGTGAAAGATGAAAAGAATAAGATTCAAGGGCTGCGATGAATTAGATGGAGCTTTGAAATGATAATTGAAATAACTTGGAGCTCCGGAAAACTAGATGAAGAATTTAGAACCAAGGATATGATATGGTGAACAAGCTCCAGACAAAAGAATTAAATCACCTGAAGGAACAAGAATAAGAGTTATGTTATGCATCTCCTTCACCAATTTAAATTGATGACAACCAAGGATTTGGCATACTACTTATTCTCGTTGGGAAGGAATTAAAGAGAGATCTAGCACAAGTTTGGGTAAATCTTCAACGAACCACCGGTAGAACTGTGAAAAGAACAAATGAATTAAAATGATAACAACGGAAGGATAATCTTGAAAGAACCACCGTAAAAATAAGGGGACGAACGAAGAGACATCAATGAAGAATATATGGAGGACGAAGTTGAAAAACTGAGAACGAGAAATATTCTGAAATGATGGCCTTCGGAGGATCACAAAGAAAAGAATTCATGAAAAGCTTCGGATGGTTAGAAAGAATTCCTCACAATCTAAAACAATTATGAGGATGGCAAGAAGCTAGAACCACGAATCTTCAAGAGAACGGGCCAAGATTTAAGAGAAACTCTTCTCCGGTCTCCAAATGCTAAGAATGAAGACGAGAAATGCCATAAGAATTGTTGAGCACTCCGGAATGAAGAATTAGAAGGTTGAACCAACGATGAAAAGAATTTGAAATTAAACTTGGAGAAGGCATATGACTGATGGAAATCATTCTTACGTCACACTTTAAAAGAATTTGAGTATAACTCCAGAAAAAGAAGAGTCATTAAGATCCTGGGAAAAGACCTGTGGGTTAGGGCCCACTCAAAGAAATCACCGTTGAAAAAGATTGCTTAAGAGATATTGCACCGGTTGAATTAAATGGCTTGAAAAGATGACAACCAAAATAGCTTGAATGGATTAAGAATGGAATTATGAATCTTCAGCACTCCGGATAAGAATAACAAGAGGAGAAAGATTAATTGGTGCACCGGAATAAGAAATTATTGTGAAATTAGGAAAAGGATAAGATGAACACCGAAATCTTGAATTACATCCACTGGTAGAATCTGAGAACAAAAGAATGATGAACTTGAAGCTCTTGAGCATCTTCGCGATAAATCACCGGATAAGAACATTGAAGGAAAGAATGAAGAAACATCACATGAATAAATGGATATTTCATTTGAGAATTTCTGGCTCTGAGAAGAAGAAGGGTGGGAGGGTGGGCAAAACAAGGACAACTTGAGATGAACAAAATGGACACCGGTTGAAAAGAATTTAACATGAAGATCTCGAAGGTCAAGAAGGAGTAGCACTCCCATAGAAATATGAGAATACCGATTAAGAAAGGTATGGAATCAACATTTGACATCGAAGCAACTCGAATACCAGAATCAAAACAAAAACAAAGGATAGATATGCAACATGATCTTCACAATATCATCCGAACAGAGAATTGAACGAATGAATTCCGCAGGTACATCAGCTTGACGAGAAGCCACTTGGAGAACAAAAGGTAAACAAAAAGGAACAAGGAGCAGATAGAACAAATACAAGATAGAAGCTTCGTTCGACATCTTCGTGCTGAAAGCTCATGGAACATGTTACAAAAGGGTTTTGTCATCCCCGGATCAGCATAGCCAAGGATCCTTTAAGATGCAACTCCCGATCAGAACAAGTCCATAAAACCACTTCACTCAATGTAGAACCCCAAACTTCATATCGAGCATCCATTGGAAGAATGCCTAGAACTACTAGATGAACCCACCTATAGATTTCCGAAAGTTTCCAGTTATGCAATCAGGTGTTGGGGATACACGGGAAGCACCGCGCAATCAACTCTAAACCTACATCCAGGTGTATCCATCCTTCAACACATAACCAGTCTTTCTCGGAAACTGTTTACCTCGAACCTTCGAAAAGCATCCACTATAACAAGCTATGGCAATACTCTCGAACTACCTCCCCAGTACTGGGTGATGTCGGGGTTATCTTGCCACTGGCCATATAGGAGAGATTTTCGATGTCGGCCGTCTTAAGTATTTAGTACTGCCGCGATATGCTTGTGACAACAATACCCCGAAGCTCAACTCCTCGGTAACAGGAGGCATCAAGAACAATATCCTTGTCACAAGAACATCGAAACAATCCCAGAATACTCGCGGGATCCTAAAAAAAATTGGTGCAATTTTTGAAAGTAGAAGAGATAAGAGTAATCGTCAGGAGTCCTCACCAGAACGAAAGGGATGAGAAGCAAAGAAATCCTACTCTCCGATATAAATATAGGACTCAAAACATTTTCAGTGTGTGCCTAGACTCAACCGTCAACGATTCGATCAATCAGTGGGGGCTTCTAGGTCGGAGAAGGCTCTGAATACCAACTTATAATGCCCAGGATGGAGTTATACCTCCTACGTGTCGAGGCACGACTTAAAGGCATAAGTCCATCCTAGAATGATCTCAAGTTTGGTATCTTTGCACGACTCATGTAAAAGAGGGATTAAAATGCAAAAGGAGATAGTTGGCTTACACTCACCACTTCACACAATACATTACATAAACAATCATCATTCAGAACATCACAACCCGACTACGGGTGAAGATCCAAAAGAAAGATACCAAAACAACATAAGGCCACAGGCCAAGATCGAATCCTAGTAGAAACCGCTACTGAACATCGAAACGTCACAAACAAACAGCCAAACTCTTCATCGAGCTCCTGGTGAAGTACTGAACCAGCTCCTGCATCGAGCTCGGCTGAACCTGCATCTGGTGTGGTGAAGTAAGTGTGAGCCACAGAGGACTCAGCAATCCCGTTCCCGGGTAACAAGACTATTTAAGCCTTGGGTGTGGACAAGGCTGAAGAAAAGAATAAGAGGTGAAGGAACAAACAAGAGTCTGCAACAGCAACTAGCACTACCTTACGTAAAAGAGAGCGAGAAGAGAAGAGCATCGGTCAAAAGATGATCACGAAGTGATCCTAGCTAAAGCCGGTCAAACATAACCCCACCGTGTTCAACTCCCGAATCCCTATTCGGAAATTGACAGTCACGGTACACACGCTGGTAGTGTATTGAAACATTGTGTCAAGTTATCTACAACCGGAATTAACAAGCTCCCATCTGTCACATAACCGCGGGCACGGCTTTCGAAAGTTCAAACCCTGCAGGGGTGTTCCAACTTGACCCATTACAAGCCCACGATCCGCGGAGTCGCAACTCCTTAGGTGGGAAGACCCGAGTATTCTCGGAATCCCGTGCTCAAGTTAAACCGAACTAAGGTAAGGCTAATCCAGCAAATCCTCCCGGCGTGTCGACACCCTGATAGTAGCCGCGCGTATCTAGGTCTCAGGACACGACCGGATGGGCGATTCTACAGGACCCAAACCTCGAGTTTCCCCGTGGTGGTTCCCGCAGACTCCCCGTTTGGGACCAACACCATCGGCACTGGCCCCCCTGCTATGTAGAAAAAAAGGATCCTCGAGGGAGCGACCCCCTATGCAAATTTAATTAATTAATTAAGTTGTTATTATGAGGCAAATAGTACCAAATGTTGGGACTTGCTGGAAAAGACTTAGCACTTAGCGGTTTATCAAGGGGGTCCCATACACCCCAACCGTGTTAGGAACGCATAATCAAGGAACATAACACCGGTTTATACGGTTCCTAACGGCATGAGTGGAACAAAACACCAAGCAAAAGGCTTAGCCTTCCACCCTGCCAGTATATAGATGATTTCATTTTTTTAAGCATTTATATAGTGTGATATAACCCAACCAAACTTCAACATGAAGCAAGCATCTTCGATCTTCACCTGCAACTATCAATGCTATAAGAAGGGCTGAGCGAAGCGTACTTAGCCAAGCAACGGTTTGCATAGGTAGGGAGGTTAAACATGGCAATTGGTTACAAGTAGGAGGCTGACAAGAAAGACATGGGCATCGAGGCAAAACTATAGAGCGATACTCTAGCAAGAGGCAAAAATAGTAATGGTATCCGGGTTCGGTCATCTTGCCTGGGATTCCACAAGGGAGAAGAACGGGTCCAAGAAGAAGACGGAGCAACAGTCGAGCGGATCCTCACAACTCCGGAACGAAACCGAAGCTAACAAGAGAAGCAACCGGAAAGAAAACAAACAACTCGGTAAACACACAAATCATAAACAAGGCATACGATGCGCAAACAAGTATGATGCATGTCCGGTTTAATTATGCATGGCATGGCAAAGTGCACAAACAAATACTACAAGTTAAGTGGAGATCAATATGCAACGAGTTGCATATTGACGAAACACCACATATTAATTATTTAGTTGACTCTCATTATTAACAAGACAAGATTAATTGTTGGTTAACATGGCAAGAGGTGAAGCATAATAAAACTACACTATTAGGCATTTTAAATGAGGCCGGAAATAACAACAACATATCCGGAAAATCCCCATGAGCATGTTTAATAATTAAGCAACAACAATTAACATTCAAAGGTTGTTAACATGATGCGGATGATATGATCAAGTTTATGCAAGTTTTATTAAAAGGGTTGACATTAAGAGAATATGAAGTGTTGTCACCGTGGTGGAACGAAAGGGTGCCACGGCAACGATCCGAACATGATGCAACGCATCATATCGGTTCCGGTATCTCGTTAAGAGACCGGTGCAAACAAAAGGTGGAGTGAACAAGTTGAACAAGATGATGGGGTGATCCCGTTGCCGGGTTCCCACGAGTCGGTGGCGTGGCAACCGAGGAACATGACAAAAGGTGGAACGGGCACGAAGCACACACGGGAAACATTTCATACAACACAAGCAAGCACAAGCGTTCATCAACGGGGTCGTCTCGGGGTTATACCTTTGAAGCGTGCGTTTCGGGGCGGTTCGAGACGTAGAGGAAGGAGTCGTTCACGTCGGAGAGGAAGTAGTGGTACACGGGCTTCGGCGACGGTAGGCGTTCACGAGGTCGTTTTGTAGATGTACATGTCGACGGTAGACGTTCGGGCGACGGTAGACGTTCGGGCGACGGTAGTGGTACTTGGGTCTCCGAGTAGTCGTTCTCGAGCTCGTAGCCGTTCGGTCGTCGAGGTACTTGTACATGTAGTGGTACTTGTCGGGTCATGTAGTTGTTCACGTTCACGTCTTGGTTCACGGTCGGACGAGCTCGGACGTCGTGGTACTTGGGGTTCTCGTTTCGCGACGGTAGTGGAAGTAGTGGTACTTGGCGCTTCCGGCGTCGGTAGTTGTTCACGAGGTCGCTTTGTAGATGTTCGAGTCGTCGAGCGTAGTAGTACTTGTCGCATCCGGAAACACGGGGTACTTGGTCGTTACGGTCTTGCCGTATTGTCGTGTAGGCGTTCAAGGTTCTCTGCCAAGACAACAGCAAAACAACACACAAAAGAAAAACAACAGCGGCAGCACAGCGAGGCAGGGGCCGCGGGATCCGGTGGCCGGACGCGGGGCTCGTGGTGCTGCAAGGGAAGGTGCGGGCCACCAAGGCACCACGGCGTCGGATCGGAGACTGGACGAGGCCGGCCAGCAGGGGAGCTCCTGGACGGGCGGGCGCTGCACCGGAGGGAAACGGAGGCCGGAAGACCACGCGAGGAGACGGTCGGGGCGGGGCTGCGGGAACCAGCCGCTGGAGTTGGCCGCCTGGAGGAAGCGGGCGCCCGTGGCCAGAGGAAGGAGGAGGCAGCCGACGCAGCTCCTGGCCTGCGGACGGAGGGAGGGGCACGGCGAGGCGCGGACGAGGGACGACGTGGGCCGGCCGGCGAGGACGAGGTGAGGCCGCGGAGGAGATCCTCGCGGCGGCCGATTCCCTGGGAAAGAGGCGCCGCGATCCGGCTCTGGCGAGGCAGAGGGGAGGGGCGCGGGCGCGCGGGACTTCGAGACGCGGAGAGGAGGGAGGCGCAGAGCAGGCGCGGGGCTCCTGCGCGGAGGGACGAAGAGGTGGCGGGGCGATGGGAGGCCACCGAGGGCATGGCGAAGGAGAACCAGAGGGGTCGGGCTCGGGCGATGCGGGACTTGGGGAGAGAGAGGTCGACGGGAGAGAGGAGAGACTGGCGGCGGCAATAGAGGGAAAGGGAGAGAGCGAGGGACTGGAGCGCTGCGGGCTAGGGTTCGGTAGAGGCCGGCCAAATGGGCCAGGAGGAGAGCCCAGTTCGGCTGGAGGCTTGAGGCCAAAGGAGGAAAAGGTCCAGGGAGAAAGCTGGGCTGGCTGACTTTCTTAATTTATTTCTTCAGCAGAAATAAATAGAGAGGGATTCAGAATAAAAAGAAAAGAGGCCAAAACAGGGGGGAA
Source organism: Secale cereale (assembly GCA_902687465.1). Taxonomy (NCBI): domain Eukaryota; kingdom Viridiplantae; phylum Streptophyta; class Magnoliopsida; order Poales; family Poaceae; genus Secale; species Secale cereale. Next base: position 553,042,538 of record LR738715.1, on the reverse strand, counting down.
AAATGATGGAACATTTTGAAAGGCTTTATGGAGTAACTCCAACCTCACAAAAATAGTTCCAACAAAAGGGAAGTGCAAACTAAATAAATAGCTTGCCTCAAGGAGTTCAAAAGGAGTCTAGATTTAGAGAAGCCTCGAAAATAACGGAAAGAATATAGCAAGGTTTAGAAGGAGAAGCTCGAAGTGAAAAAGACATGGGGAGAATATGCAAGTGTGTTTGAGTAATTCCGAGGAATGGAATAATTATTAATATAGCTCCATAATTATTAGGAGGCTTTTATATGTTTTAAAGAGAAGACAATCTTCCCTCGATTTAAATGGACCGAAGGTCCGCACGAATTATTTAAGTTGAGATGCAAAAATAAAATGTGATAAGATGGCATGATGACATGATGCAATGCAAAAATAAATAACACAAGCTCGAAAGAAACACACGGGAGACCCCGGAACATCTGGAATCTTCGGGACTCTTCTGGAATCTTCTGGGACGTCGGTCTCGGGCGTCACATTCACGAAGTAGGCGATCTCCTTGCCCTTACAAACTTCTTGGTTCAACTCCACATCTCGATGACTGAGGCTCCCAAGCGACACCTAACCAATCTAGGAGGCACCACCCTCCAAAAGGTAATAGATGTTGTAGATGATGATGAACTCCTTGCTCTTGTGCTTCAAATGATAATCTCCCCAACACTCAACTCTCCTCACTGATATGGCTGTGGTGGAAGAAAGGATTAAGTGGAAAGCAACTTGGGAAGGTTAGAAATCAAGTTTCATATGGTAGGAATGGAGCAACTTGATCTCAACACAAGGGTAGGTAGTTCTCTTCTCAGAAAGTGTAAGGTAGGAGTGGTAGTTCTTTCTGATGGCTCTCTCCACGAATGAAGAGGGGGTGGAGGGGTATATATAGCCTCCACACAAAATCCAACCGTTACACACATAATTGAGCAATCTCGGTGAGACCGAAGTGGAAACTCGGTCAGACCGAAAGTTCAAATATAGTGAACGTTGGGGTTTTCGGTGGGACCGAAAATACCATCTCGGTTAGTCCGATTTGAGTCAAAGACAGGAACTTGCCAGTTTCGGTGGGACCGAAAATGCAATCTCGGTGAGACCGATTTGAGCCAAGACAGGTGCTTGCCAATTTCGGTGAGACCGAAAATGCAATCTCGGTTATTCCGATATGATGACAAACGGTTACAGAAGGTTGGCAGCCCGTGTTTCGGTGAGACCGATCTCAAACTCGGATTGACCGATTTTTCTAGGGTTTGGCTTATGGCTGAGGTGGTTCATCTCGGTGGGACTGAGTTTGGAGAATCGGTTTGTCCGAGATTACTTATGAGTGTGTATTGTAGTGAAAGTTGCTGATAGTTGAAGGAGATATATCACTAAGCACTTGAGCAACCAGATCATCAACACAACCTCATCCCCTTTTAATAGTATTGGCTTTTCCTATGGACTCAATGTGATCTTGGATCACTAAACCAAAAATAGAGTCTTGAGCTTTTGCCAATGCTTGCCTTAGCATTTTGAGGGGTCCACTTCTTCAGTCCTTTTGCCATACCAATGTGATTGGATTTCCTGAAACATACTTGATAAGAGCATTAGTCCAACCACAAAGTATGTTGTCATTAATTACCAAAACCACCCAGGGAGCAAATGTGCTTTCAGCTTGCCACGGCAAACTTCCACTAAGTGCCCGCGCTCCAGCTCATCCGTCCACGCGTCGCCCTGGGGCCCTTCCAGGCACGCGTGGCGGAAGCTGTGCAGCCTGGGGGACACGGTGGCAAGGTGCGATGACAAGGCCACCGTCGTGGCGGACGGTGACGCCCTGACGGACGCTTTTTGCACTGTTTGGGGCGACGGCGACGGGCATTCAATGCCCTTGTCCCCTGCCGTCAGAGTTAGGTACAGAGCACTGTACATACACTGTTCCAACTACCACCCATTTTACATTTTTACCCTCGACTACGTTGCCACCTGTCGGTGACCCCTTTGACCTATAAAAGGAGGCCCATGCGCAACGTAGAGGAGGTTCCGATCATCGATCACTCTCGCGCTCGGTACCGCTAGCGATAAGCACTGTAGCTCTTCTCGCTCCCGAGCCAAGAACGCAATACAAACCAAGGCAGGAGTAGGGTTTTACGCATCCGTGCGGCCCGAACCTGGGTAAACTACTCGCGTGTCTGCCTCAATCTGCTCTTTGTGCACCCTCCGCCCCCCTTGCCGTACCGAAAAGGGGCTCCGGTCCCATAGGTGTTCGTGGGCGATCAGTTTCCCCGACACCTTGCTTGTTGCCGTTGTTTGTTGGTTGCATCCTCTTGAACCCCCCC
>LR738715.1:553027837-553040115 GCA_902687465.1 Secale cereale | reverse complement strand
AGCAAATGTGTCGGATCACCTTCAACACTTTGGCTTCTTCCGAGATGTCAACTGTGTTCATGATGAGAAATACTATAATTTGAGGAATACCCTCCTTGCACTCAATGATTTTTATTATCATCGACAACACCCTTGACTTCCTTTCATCGCGAACTTGTCCATATTATGAATACAACTTGCTCTCCAGCTAGTGTTGTGTTCTGCCTTGAAGTATAACTGTCTTTTATGTCAAGAATGTTGTGGGATTGCTCCACCTCTTAAAAATTCTCGGTATGATGATACTTCTCACCATCACCATTCTTCCTTGGTCCCCGTGTTGGTTTTAACCGGGATACCAACATGCTAACGATGCTGCTTGAGTTCTGTACTTCTAGCAACCCTATTGCTTTGAAGTTAACGATCGACAGTTCGTTCTTAGACTGTTGGTTATTGAATCGTCACTTTAACATTGATCTTGCTGCCTAAAGTCATATTTTGGGCACACCTTTCAACTAATGATTAATGGTGTATGTTTTCCTCGAGCATACAACATTATATCATTTGAATTGACAAGTGTCATCTTCTTGTGCGCATTATTGTGGAAATCCATCCGTTTGGAATTCTCGATGAATTGTCGCTGAGCCCATCAACCACCTCCTCATCCTCTCCTTGGTTTAATGATGAAGTATTGTTTAGGGAACCCTCTCCCATAGTTCATTTCCCGAGAATCTTGCAATGTCATTTCGTCGATCTGTGTTGCACCTTTTCTTCTCGAACATTCTGAGTCTGAGGTATCATGACACCAATCGGATCTGAATCTCGGTCAGATATGATGGTTGGGACAACTTTCCAGGAGTTATAATGTTGTTCCTTCGATGACCTGGTAATATGATATCATGCCTAGCACCCCTGGATGGAGGACCTATCATTATAATTTCATTTGCAAGGATAACCATTCTTTCAGGAGGAAATTGTAAACTTATTTTATAAGTTGCTCCTGATGGATCATTTGTGTATCGAAAGTTTGGCCCTTGATTGAATCACCATATCATTGCTACCTCGAAGAATGACAATGATACCCTTCTCATCAACAAGAACATTGGAGGCGCGATGCTAAGTGTTTCTTGGTCAGTTATCCAAACACCGTTGTATGGGTAACATCTTGATTAATCCTTGCCTCTTTATCAGAATGGTTGGGTACTTGCTCTCCAACCCCGTACGCCATGTTCTGCTTGTCCATGGGAAGGATATACTCATATTAATTGTGTGTAATCACAATTTTCCTTTCCATTTGTTTGTTTAACCTTTCTTTGATCTACATATAACCTAAGCAGTAATAATTTTATGCTTATGTAAACACCTTGGTGTACAACTCTGTCAGTAAGACCCTGTTACTATTGTTGATAACATTCCGGTAACCATCGATGGACGAGAACTTTGCCTATTGGTCCGCCTCATTTCAATGAGCGGGAAAATGGTTCTCTTCGTTCCCCGTCCTTGGTACCTTTAACACCCCATATGTGACACTTTCCTATAATGGCAATAAAGCTTTCTCATTTTGATCCTTGTCCTTATCCTTGGTGGTTCTTGTCATTTGAGCTCATTTTATTTTTGCATTGCCATGTCATTTATTTTATTTTACATCCATGCATTGCTTTCATCATCATGGCATCTTAGTTTACTTCTTGTTGTGTGTACGTGTGTGAGGCACCTTGTGTGTGTGAGGTGGCTCTAGCCAACCTTGCCTTGCTAAACCCTAAACCCCCTCCTTGTTCCCCTCTTCTTCTTCTTCTTTTTATTTTCTTTCCTTTCTTTACTCTATTGTGCAAGTCACCTAGCCAAGCCCATTATTGTTCTTTCTTTTCCTAGAAATATTGCACCATGTCTACACCCTCTCTGCCAAATATCATCCTATTTGGAATTGATTTGGTTGGGTTTTAAAATGACAAGAGTTTGAACCATATTCAAACTCCTTTTATTTTTCTGCCTCTAAAAATGTCCAAGTCAATTTTATTAAATAGGGCATAAATCAAGGAGCTTGGGGATATTTTTCTTTTCCCCTAACTCTTTTCCTTTAAGCCTGTGCTTTTCTTTTTCTTTTCTGACTGAAGTTAAATGAAAAAGAAAAGAAATCAGCAGCTCCAGCAGTGGCTTGGGCCTCCTCCTTCTTCTCCTCCCCCAGGCCCAGTCCTTCTCCAGCAGCCTTCGTGGCCCATCTCTTCTCTCCCGTAGTGGCCCAGCCAGCCGAGCAGCTCGCAGTAGCGCCGTCTCTCCCCTCGCGCCTGGCCCCACATGTCAGCCGCACAGCCCTGCGTCGCCGTCTACCTCCATCACTCATTTGTGAAGCCAGAGCGCGCGCTCGCCGTCGCGCCGTGATCACGGACGTCGAGGTCTCGTGATCTGAGCCCTCCATTTAAACCCGCAGCGTGTCCTCCCTTTCCCCCTAGGGTTCCTCTTCCTCCTCTCGCCGTCTGGAGAGCCAAGCTCCACCAGATCTGCCGCTCCAGCGAATACCCGCACGCATCTGAGAGCGCCAGCTCGTCGCCGGCGTGCCTCCCGTCGACCTCAGCCTCGCCGACCGTGTCCAGCTGCTTCCCCGACGTTGACTACGTCGACTACTTCCTCTACGTGGAGCCGATCGCCTCGTCGCCGACGTCTTCTTCCTCTTCTTCGTCTCCGGCGCCCGTAGCTATTCGAGCCTCACCGCTGTCGACTCCGACCACCTCCGGGCCAGCCGAACACACCTCCGTGTTCGTGGTGAGCGCCTCCACCTCCTCGTGCTCTTTCCCCCCTCTTTAGCGCCCTCTAGCTCCGACTTCGTCGAACACCCGAGCTCATCGCAGTCGTGCCTCGTCGCCGGCGAGTGTCCCGACCACCGTAGGCTGTCTAGTGTTGCCCGTCTTCATCATCTCGTCGTGTAGAAACCGCCTGTGCAGTCGCCGCTCCGCCTAGTCCTTTGCATCACCTCGTCGTTGCCCGCCGCCGCCGTTCTGTCAGGTGCTCGCCGCCGGCGCTGTAGTGCTTGCTAGGTGCTGCGTCTGCTTCGAGTGGATGCGGCTCTCCCCCAGGAGCGCACCGCACCACTCCGCCGTCCCTCTAGGTCGCCGGAGCAGCTCCGACGAGCCCCCTGTTTTTTCCCTGCTCTGCTTCTTTAGTTAAATCTTCAGATATAGCACCTGTTATCTGTCAAGATCCGATCGATAGCGCAGTGGATGTGTCTCCGTCAGTTAAGCCACAGGTCGTGTGTTCGAATCCTTGCGGGGCAGTGGGCATTATTGCCCCCTTTTTGTTTTCCCTGAGAGGCTGACAGGTAGGCCCCACCTGCCAGCCTCATTGTGCTCTCCAGCCCACGCGCGCACCCGCTGGCGCCAGCTCAGCGTAGCCGCCCCCCCCCCTCGTGAGTGGCTTGGGCTAGCGCAGGCCTGGGTCATTTTTGACCCTGAGCTTGTTTTTCTTTTTCTGTTTTCTTTTCCTTTTCTTTTTGCTACCATTTTCTTGTTTATTTAATAACTATTGATATATTCTTCTGATGCAAATAAGTCCTATATGAAAAGTGCTTAGAATTTCATGTACATTATGAATATGATGTTTTTTGCCATGTTTTGAAACATTTAAAATGTTGTTTGTGTTTATTCTTGTTTAAATATGCTTAAACTTGGAAAAATCATATCTAAATATCTACAACTCCAAATTTAACAAACTGTATATGCATTTGGGGTGGAAAAATGTGTAGAATATTTTGGTGCTGTTGTTTAGCATGTTTGACAATTTCATCACAGAATTTTTTCAGATCTGTCCCAAATGCATTTAAATTAATATGGGAGTTTCTGGAAATTGTTGTTTATTATTTCCAGCCCATTTAAATGTGCTAGCATGTTGCTGTAATGTTAGTTGCACCCTTGCCATGTTAACCAACTCCTTTAAAACTTGTTGGATGCTTGTTTTAACAATCTACATAAACTTGATAGTTGTTCTTTTGTTTATTTTCTTTCTTGTGAGTGCTCTTGTTTGATTATGATGTGTTGCACTCTTGTGACCCTAGGCCATGCATCATATCTACTCTTGTCCTTGTTCATCATGTTCATGCATCATGTGTCTGAGCATTGCATTGTGATTGATTGTGTTCCGTTGTTGCATTGTTGTGTTTGGTTAGAGCCCGGTGACGATACGGAGTACGAGGTTCCTACCGAGCTTGAGTTTGAGGAGCACGATTACGATCCCTCCGTAAAATCAACAGGCAAGATGACCTTACCCAGATATCACTACTATCTTTGCCTATGCTAGATCTCTCGCTCTTTAGATTATTGCCTCGATGCCTATGTCTGTTTGTCAGCCTCCTATTGTAGCCATGAAACTCTCTAACCACCCACCTAGCAAACCATTGTTTGTCTACGTAAGCATCGCTCAGCCCCTCTTATAGCGTTGTTAGTTGCAGGTGAAGATTTGAGGATTCTGGCTTCATGATGAAGGTATTGTTGGGATATCACAATACATATAATCTATTTAACTAAATCATCTATATATTGGTAATGGGTGCAAGGCTAAGCCTCTTGCTTCGTGTTTTGTCCCACTCATGCCACCCTAGGAACCATTAAACCGGTGTTATGTTCCTTGATTTTGTGTCCCTAACACAGTTGGGGTTTATGGGCCCCCCTCAATAACCCGCTTAGCACTAAAGCTTTTCTAGCGAGGCCCAACATTGGTTTTATATTTGCCTAATAACTAAAACTTGCATAGGGAGTTGCAAACCCGAGTTCTTAATTAACAACCACGGGCAAGTGCTCCTCATGAGTGTTGGTCCAAACTGGGCAACCTGCGGGGCCACCTTGGGGAAACCCGAGGGCTGGTAAAAACCTGTAGCTTGTCCCATCCGGTCGTGGTCTGAGACGAGATACGCGCGGCTACTATCAGGGTGTCGGCACGCCGGGAGGTCTTGCTGGATTAGTTTTACCTTTGTCGGAATATCTTGAGCACGGGATTCCGAGAATACTCGGGTCTTCCCACCTTGGAGTTGCGACTCCGCGGATCGTGAGCTTGTGATGGGCTAAGTTGGGACACCCCTGCAGGGTTTGATCTTTCGAAAGCCGTGCTCGCGGTTATGTGTCAGATGGGAATTTGTTAATATCCGGTTGTAGATAACTTGACACCATGTTCATAATACACTACCAGCGTGAGTAACCGTGATGGTTTCTTTTCGAAGGGGTTCGAGAAGTGAACACGGTGGGGTTATGTTTGACGTGAGTAGTTAGGATCACTTTGTGATCACTTTGACGATCGTTGGCACTTGTTCTCTTCTCGCTCCAAACTCGTAAGTTAGTGCTAGTGCTGCTGCAACCTTGTTTTAAGCCTTTTCCACACCTAAGGCTTTGATAGTATTGCTACCCGGGAACGGGATTGCTGAGTCCTCCATGGCTCACAGATTCTACACAACACCAGATGCAGGTACCGTCGAGAACTACACAGGTGGTGGTTCAGAGTTGTATTGGGAGTTCGATGAAGAGCGTGGGCGTTACTACGTGTCCTATCTCAAGGATCAGTAGGGCTCTTACTAGGATGATCGGTACCTTGTGTTGCTTTATTTATGGTATCTTTCATTTGGATCTTCGTCCGTAGTCGGACTCTGATGTTATTTGGATGATGTATGTTAATGTATTACATTGTGTGACGTGGCGAGTGTAAGCCAACTACTCTTTTACATTTTCATCCCCTCTTTTACATGAGTCGTGCAAAGATACCATACTTGAGATCATTCTAGTATGTGATTATGCCTTTGAGTCCAAGAAGGGGAATGATGCTATCTTCGTAGTAATTGACAAGCTAACAAAAGTAGCTCATTTCCTTCCCGTCAAAGAATCCATCAATGTAGCTCAGCTGGCAGAGTTGTACACTTCGAGAATTGTTTCTTTGCATGGTATTCCTCAAGTCATCTCCTCATACCGTGGAAGTTTGTTCACATCCAAGTTCTGGGACTCCTTTCAGTCAGCCATGGGCACAAAAAATCGCTTCAGCACTGCGTTTCACCCTCAGACTAGTGGTCAAGTCGAAAGAGTGAACCAGATCCTCAAAGACATGCTGAGAGCTTGTGTCATCTCTTTCGGTATGAAGTGTGAAGATTGTCTCCCATTTGCCGAATTCTCATACAACAAAAGCTTCCAAGCAAGTGCCGGCAAAGCTCCTTTTGAAATCCTCTATGGCAGAAAGTGTCGTACCCCGCTCAACTGGTTCGAGACTGGTGAACGTCAACTTCTTGGCAATGATTTGATCTCAGAAGCCGAAGAAATGTGCAATGTCATACGTGAAAATCTCAAAGCTGCTCAATCGCGTCAAAAGAATTACTATGACGGCAAGCATCATGATTTGGCTTTCGACATTGGAGATCATGTCTATCTCCGTGTTTCTCCTATGAAAGGAACCCAGAGATTCGCTATCAAAGGCAAGCTTGCTCCGAGATACGTGGTCCCTTTCAAGATTCTGGGCAAACGAGGTGATCTAGCCTACCAACTCGAGCTTCCCTCCAACTTTGCAAATGTTCATGATGTGTTTCACGTGTCTCAACTCCGCAAGTGCTTCAAGACACCTGAACGCACCATTCCGTTCGTGGAGATTGATCTTCAACAAGACTTGTCTTATCGTGAGCACCCTGTTGCTATTCTTGAAGAAACTGAGCGCAAAACCCGCAACAAGTCCATCAAGTTCTTGAAAGTAAAGTGGTCACACCATACCGATCGAGAAGCTACGTGGGAACGAGAAGATCACCTTTGTTCCGAGTATGCTTCCTTCTTCCAGTCCTAGATCTCGGGATGAGATCTTTTTGTAGTGTAGGAGAGTTTGTAACACCCCATATGTGACACTTTCCTATAATGGCAATAAAGCTTTCTCATTTTGATCCTTGTCCTTATCCTTGGGGGTTCTTGTCATTTGAGCTCATTTTATTTTTGCATTGCCATGTCATTTATTTTATTTTGCATCCATGCATTGCTTTCATCATCATGGCATCTTAGTTTACTTCGTGTTGTGTGTATGTTGTGAGGCACCTTGTGCGTGTGAGGTGGCTCTAGCCAACCTTGCCTTGCTAAACCCTAAACCCCCTCCTTGTTCCCCTCTTCTTCTTCTTCTTTTTCTTTTCTTTCCTTTCTTTACTCTATTGTGCAAGTCACCTAGCCAAGCCCATTATTGTTCTTTCTTTTCCTAAAAATCTTCCACCATGTCTACACCCTCTCTACCAAATATCACCCTATTTGGAATTGATTTGGTTGGGTTTTAAAATGACAAGAGTTTGAACCATATTCAAACTCCTTTTATTTTTCTGCCTCTAAAAATGTCCAAGTCAATTTTATTAAATAGGGCATAAATCAAGGAGCTTGGGGATATTTTTCTTTTCCCCTAACTCTTTTCCTTTAAGCCTGTGCTTTTCTTTTTCTTTTCTGGCTGAAGTTAAATGAAAAAGAAAAGAAAACAGCAGCTCCAGCAGTGGCCTGGGCCTCCTCCTTCTTCTCCTCCCCCAAGCCCAGTCCTTCTCCAGCAGCCTGCGCGGCCCATCTCTTCTCTCCGGGCAGCGGCCCAGCCAGCCGAGCCGCTCGCAGTCGCGCCGTCTCTCCCATCGCGCCTGGCCCTACATGTCAGCCGCACAGCCCTGCGTCGCCGTCTACCTCCGTCACTCGTTTGCGAAGCCAGAGCGCACGCTCATCGTCGCGCCGTGATCACGGACGTCGAGGTCTCGTCATCTGAGCCCTCCATTTAAACCCGCAACGTGTCCTCCCTTTCCTCCTAGGGTTCCTCTTCCTCCTCTCGCCGTCTGGAGAGCCAAGCTCCACCAGATCCGCCGCTCCAGCGAATACCCGCACGCATCTGAGAGCGCCAGCTCGTCGCCGGCGTGCCTCCCGTCGACCTCCGCCTCGCCGACCGTGTCCAGCTACTTCCCCGACGTCGACTACGTCAACTACTTCCTCTACGTGGAGCCGACCGCCTCGTCGCCGACGTCTTCTTCCTCTTCTTCGTCTCCGGTGCCCGTAGCTGTTCGAGCCTCGCCGCCGTCAACTCCAACCACCTCCGGGCCAGCCGAACACACCTCCGTGTTCGTGGTGAGCTCCTCCACCTCCTCGTGCTCTTTCCCCCCTCTTTAGCGCCCTCTAGCTCCGAGTTCGTCGATCACCCGAGCTCGTCGCCGTCGGGCCTCGTCGCCGGCAAGTGTCCCGACCACCATAGGATGTCTAGTGATGCCCGTCTGCATCATCTCGTCGTGTAGAAGCCGCCTACGTAGTCGCCGCTCCTCCTAGTCCTTTGCATCACCTCATCGTTGCGTGTCGCCGGTGTTCTGTCAGGTGCTTGCCGCCAGTGCTGTAGTGCTTGCTAGGTGCTGCGTCTGCTTTGAGTGGATGTGGCTCTCCCCAGGAGCGCACCGCACCACTCCGCCGTCCCTCTAGGTCGCCGGAGCAGCTCCGACGAGCCCCTTGTTTTTCCCCTGCTCTGCTTCTTCAGTTAAGTCTTCAGTTAAGTCAAGATCCAATCGATAGCGCAGTGGCTGTGTCTCCGTCAGTTAAGCCACATGTCGTGTGTACGAATCCTTGCGGGGCAGTGGGCATTATCGCCCCCTTTTTTCCCGGAGAGGCTGACAGGTAGGCCCCACCTGCCAGCCTCATTGTGCTCTCCAGCCCCTGCGCGCACCCGCTGGCGCCAGCTCAGCGTAGCCGGGCCCCCCTCATCAGTGGCTTGGGCTAGCGCAGGACTGGGTCAGTTTTGACCCTGCGCTTGTTTTTCTTTTTCTGTTTCCTTTTTCTTTTCTTTTTGCTTCCTTTTCTTGTTTATTTAACAACTATTGATATATTCTTCTGATGCAAATAATTCCTATAAGAAAAGTGCTTAGAGATTCATGTAGATTATGAATATGTTGTTTGTTGCCATGTTTTAAAATATTTAAAATGTTGTTTGTGTTTATTCTTGTTTAAATATGCTTAAACTTGGAAAAATCATATCTAAATATCTACAACTCCAAATTTAACAAACTTTATATGCTTTTGGGCTGGAAAAATGTGTAGAATATGTTGGTGTTGTTGTTTAGCATGTTTGACAATTTTATCACGGAAGTTTTTCAGATCTGTCCCAGATGCATTTAAATTAATATGGGAGTTTCTGGAAATTGTTGTTTATTATTTCCAGCCCATTTAAATGTGCTAGAATGTTGCTGTAATGTTAGTTGCACCCTTGCCATGTTAACCAACTCCTTTAAAACTTGTTGGATGCTTGTTTGAACAATCTACATAAACTTGATAGTTGTTCTTTTGTTTGTTTTCTTTCTTGTGAGTGCTCTTGTTTGATTATGATGTGTTGCACTCTTGTGACCCTAGGCCATGCATCATATCTACTCTTGTCCTTGTTCATCATATTCATGCATCATGTGTCTGAGCATTGCATTGTGATTGATTGTGTTCCGTTGTTGCATTGTTGTGTTTGGTTAGAGCCCGGTGACGATACGGAGTACGAGGTTCCAACCGAGGTTGAGTTTGAGGAGCAAGGTTACGATCCCTCCGTGGAATCAACGGGCAAGATGACCTTACCCAGATATCACTACTATCTTTGCCTATGCTAGATGTCTCGCTCTTTAGATTATTGCCTCGATGCCTATGTCTGTTTGTCAGCCTCCTATTGTTGCCATGAAACTCTCTAACCACCCACCTAGCAAACCGTTGTTTGGCTACGTAAGCATCGCTCAGCCCCACTTATAGCGTTGTTAGTTGCAGGTGAAGATTTGAGGATTCTTGCTTCATGATGAAGTTATTGTTGGGATATCACATTACATATAATCTGTTTAACTAAATCATCTATATATTGGTAATGGGTGGAAGGCTAAGCCTCTTGCTTGGTGTTTTTTCCACTCATGCCACCCTAGGAACCGTTAAAACGGTGTTATGTTCCTTGATTTTGCATCCCTAACACGGTTGGGGTTTATGGGCCCCCTCAATAACCCGCTTAGCGCTAAAGCTTTTCCAGCGAGGCCCAACATTGGTTTTATATTTGCCTAATAACTAAAACTTGCATACGGCATTGCAAACCCGAGTTCTTGATTAACAACCCCGGGCCAATGCTCCTCATGAGTGTTGGTCCAAACTGGGCAACCTGTGGGGCCACCTCGGGGAAACCCGAGGGCTGGTAAAAACCTGTAGGATGTCCCATCCGGTCGTGGCCTGAGATGAGATACGCACGGCTACTATCAGGGTGTCATCACGCCGGGAGGTCTTGCTGGATTAGTTTTACCTTTGTCGGAATATCTTGAGCACGGGATTCCGAGAATACTCGGGTCTTCCCACCTTGGAGTTGCGACTCCGCAAATCGTGAGCTTGTGATGGGCTAAGTTGGGACACCCCTGCAGGGTATGATCTTTCGAAAGTCGTGCCCGTGGTTATGTGGCAGATGGGAATTTGTTAATATCCGGTTGTAGATAACTTGACACCATGTTCATAATACACTACCAGCGTGAGTAACCGTGACGGTCTCTTTCCGAAGGGGTTCGGGAAGTGAACACGGTGGGGTTATGTTTGACGTGAGTAGTTAGGATCACTTCGTGATCACTTTGACGATCGTTGGCACTTGTTCTCTTCTCGCTCTAAACTCGTAAGTTAGTGCTGGTGCTGCTGCAATCTTGTTTTAAGCCTTTTCCACACCTAAGGCTTTGATAGTATTGCTACCCGGGAACGGCATTGCTGAGTCCTCCGTGGCTCACAGATTCTACACAACACCAGATGCAGGTACCGTCGAGAACTACACAGGTGGTGGTTCAGAGTTGTGTTGGGAGTTCGATGAAGAGCGTGGGCGTTACTACGTCTCCTATCCCGAGGATCAGTAGGGCTCTTACTAGGATGATCGGGACCTTGTGTTGCTTTATTTATGGTATCTTTCATTTGGATCTTTGTCCGTAGTCGGACTCTGATGTTATTTGGATGATGTATTTTAATGTATTACATTGTGTGACGTGGCGAGTGTAAGCCAACTACTCTTTTACATTTTCATCCCCTCTTTTACATGAGTCGTGCAAAGATACCATACTTGAGATCATTCTAGTATGTGATTATGCTTTTAAGTCGTGCCTCGACACGTGGGAGGCATAGTCACATACTGGGCATTACAGTACCGACATTGTTGGCGACATAGCTGACAAGCTATCCATTGACATGCCTCCCTGTCGCGGGTGTGCAAGATGTCACCACCCTTCCCATTTTCAACCCACGTGGTGGGCCCATAACCCACAGGTCCACTGGACCGAAAAATGACTCTTCTTTACAACCCGAATTCTATTGTATCCTCTGCACCTGGCTTCGTATGTGATTCACGAGCTAAATTCTATACCATTATTCACCCTAGAATCAAACACCATGTTATTATCGTTGTTGAAGCCCCCATTTCAGCTTCTATATAGGCATCGAATGATTGCCTACCCATTTGAAACTTTGGTACCATTGTATATTGCACTCAATGAATTCACTGAAATACAACTCGTGGGGTACCTCGTGTATTTCCCATTGAGTTCACCGTCAGATGCCTAGCCTTGTGGAGATGCGTTCGTCTGGAGTTTCCCCCCTGGTCGCATTCGTAGGACGATGGAGATCCCGAAGGAAGGATGACGACTTGATCACGATGACTTGAAGCAGAGAAATGAAGACATCAACGAAAGGGATCAACCTCTTCGAAAGGGCAGCCAAGACCGAGAAGACTCGTTAGGTTTTCGCTACCAGGACTTTTTTTCCCTTACTCCACCCTTAAATCTCGGGGCGAGATTTCTTGTAGTGGAGGAGAATTGTGACGCCCGGGTAATCAAGCTACAGTAACCCTCTGGTGATGATGCCACATCACTTCGATTACTGTTGCTAATCTCGCGTTAGTTCGAAACCGATTCAAATTCAACTTCATAATAAAGTCGAATGGTAAAAGTTTTGTAACATTAAAACTAAAATGTTCGGGATGTGTCAAATAAATCGTAAGTAAATATGGTGGAGAAACCACACCTTCATAGTATATTTAAATACTATTATGTGATTAAAATAGTAGCAAAAATTGTTATTTAAATGCTCATAAATATTAAATAATTAGGAAACTAATTTAGTTTGAGTAACAAGTTATTCTGGCAGTGACATATTTGGTAACATCAAATTAGGTGCCATTTTGGTATTTTGGTAAAACAAAATATAAGTTAACTAAAGAAAACACTAAAAAAAGTAAATAAAATAAAAGTACAACAGCAAACAAATAAAGGGGGAGTGGGCCTCTGGCCCAGCTGGCCGCCCCAGACCGGCCCACCCCGTGGCCTA
>LR738715.1:553015766-553027478 GCA_902687465.1 Secale cereale | reverse complement strand
CCCCCGCACCGCCGCGCCCGCGCGCACCCGTGCGCGCCCCGGCCGCGCCGGCGCCACCGCCTGCACTGGCCTAGTCGCGTCCCCCTCCCATCGTTGCTGCCTTCCGCGCCCTCATGCCCAACCGCGCCTCGCTCGTCATCCGCCTCGGCACCGTTCGTCGCTCCAGCCGCAGCCGCATGCTCACCCAGCCATGGTCGCGCCCCTCGCATGCGCGCCCGCGTCGCCTGCTGCCCACAGCCACCGGTCGGCCTCCCCTGCTCGCCGCGAACCGTCGCTGGTGCCGCGCCGTCCCGCCTCCGCCGTGGCCACTGGCCTCGTCCCGCCGCTTCCTGCGGGCGAGCGCCTGCGACTGACGCCCTGGCGCCCGTGCCCGTTAACCGCGCCCCTTTAAGGCCGCTGGGCCAATGACACGTGGGGCCCGGCCCCAGAACGTTTTATATAAAAAAAGAATAAAAAATTATATATATAAAAATAATAATAATAATATAAAATATTAATTAATTAGTTAATTATAGTATTATTTAATTTAATTAATCTTAACTAGATTAACCTAATTACAGTTAGACTAATTAACATGTTTAATTAGTCTTAGTTTATGACACTAGGCCCCACACGTCAGTTTGACTAGGTCAACTGACTAGTTGACTGCTGACATCACCTTGACATCATGCCGACGTCATAATTACATTTTCTTATTAAATTAATTCTATTAATTCTAAAAATGATTTTAATCTTTAAAAAATAATATAAATTAATCTGTAACTCGGATGAAAATAATTTATATATGAAAGTTGCTCAGAACAACGAGACGAATCCGAATACGTTGTCTGTTTGTCGGCCACACGCCCCTAGCATACCAAAGATGCAACTTTTCCCCTCTGGTCCGTCTGTCTGAAAACATCAAACACCGGGAATACTTTCCCGGATGTTTCCCCCCTTCGCCAGTAGCACCCGGTACTGCGTTAGGTCACACGTAGCACCGCATATTGCCATGTTATGCTTTGTGGTGCGATGTTTGCTTTATATTTATTGTTTCTTCCCCCTCTTCTCTCCGTTAGACACCAGGACTGAGACCGCCAACGGTGCCACTGTGATCGACTACGTCGACGATGACCCCCTCCTTGCGAGAGCAACCAGGCAAGCCCCCCCCTCCCTTGACCACCAGATATCGCCCATTCTCTTCTCTCTTATTCTTGCATTAGAATTGCTACTGTTGATGATTCGATAAGTCCTATTCTGTTGCATAGCATGTCATTGTTGGTACAACTGTTGATACATTTACCTGCTATCCTATTGCTTAGTATAGGATGCTAATATTCCATCAGTGGCCCTACATTCTTGTCCGTCTTCCATGCTATACTATCAGGCCGTATTTACTTAGGGTCGTGATCACGAGTTTATACTATATACATACATTACATGACACATGAAGTGACTAAAGTCGGGTCGACTCATTGAGTACCCGCAAGTGATTCCGATGTCGAGGCTGAAAGGACAGGTGGCTCCAGCCAGGTAGTGGTGGGCCTGAGTTCCCGACGGGCCCCGAGTGGATCTTTGTCGCGGGGCGACAGGGCGGGTTGAGACACCCAGTCGAGAGGTGGTCTGGCCCTGGTCGTTGTCCACGGTGATTTCATAATAACACGCTTAACGAGTTTGGATATTTGATCTGAGTCTGGCCACTGGCCTTTACGCACTAACCAGCTACGTGGGAATAGTTATGGGCTCTCGACATCGTGGTATCAGCCGAAGCCTTCTTGACGTCAGCGATTGAGTGGCGCGCGCCGGGTTGGACCGCGTAACATAACTTCCTTAGTAATGGAGGTTACTAGGTCTGCTCACCGGCCGCGTACGCAACGTGCAGGTGTGCGTTGGGCGATGGACCCGGGCCCCTGCGTGCTTAGGACTTAGACCGGCGTGCTGACCTCTCTGTTGTGCTTAGGTAGGGCTATGATGTGTTGATCTTCCAAGGCCGGGCATGACCCAGGAAAGTGTGTCCGGCCAAATGGGATCGAGCGTGCTGGGTTATGTGGTGCACCCCTACAGGAAAGTTAATCTATTCGAATATACGTGTCCCTCAGTAAAAGGACGACCCGGAGTTGTACTCCGACCTCATGACAACTAGAACTGGATACTTAATAAAACACACCCGACGAGGGGAGGATCGCAGGGTAGGGTTATGCTATACGATGTTACTTGGTGAACTTACCATCTATTCTCTTCTACTACTGCAAGATGGAGGCTGCCAGAAGCGTAGTCTTCGATTGGATTAGATATCCCCCTTTTATTCTGGCTTTCTGCAGTTCAGTCCACAGATACTGCCCATATCATTATTACCATTGCATATGTAGTATAGATCCTTAATTGCGAGTACTTTGGATGATTACTCACGTTGCTTTGCTCCCCCTTTTCCCCCCTTCTGTTCCTTCTTCTCGGATGATGCAACCAGATCGGTGGAGTCCAGGAGCCAGAGGATCCCGAGGATGTTTCTACGTGGAGTTCGGCTTCGAGGAGTAGTTAGGAGGTCCCAGGCAGTAAGCCTTGCCTCTTCGATCGTTACTATATTTGTGCTAGCCTTCTTAAGGCAAACTTGTTTAAATTATGTCTGTACTCAGATATTATTGCTTCCGCTGACTCTTGTGTATTTGAGCTTATGTATTTGAGCCCTCGAGGCCCTGGCTTGTAATATAAAGCTTGTATTTTTTTTAATTTGTGTCTAGAGTGTGTTGTGATATCTTCTAGTGAGTCCCTGATCTTGGTCGTACACATTTGCGTGCATGATTAGTGGACAGTCAAATCGGGGGCATCACAGAACCAGTCAATGTTGACTATACTGTTGACACTGACCCGGCCCCACATGTCATTGACTGTGGCTGGCACTGCACTAGGCAACAAAAGTATTTCGCTATTATTATTCGAATTTAATAATTCTAGAAATTCAATAAAACTTTGAAAAATAAAATAAAATAAACCGTAACTTGGATGATAAAAATTTATATATGAAAGTTGCTCAGAACGACGAGACGAATCCGAATACGCACTCCGCACGTCCCTAGCTTAGCGAACATACAACCTTTCCCCTCTGGTCCGTTTGTCCGAAAAGCTAAACACCGAGAATACCTTCCCGAATGCTTTCCATCCTCGCCAGTATCACTTAGTACCGTGTTAGGTCACGCGTAGCACCGCGTACTGCCATGTCATGCTTTGTGGTGTGATGTTTGCTTTATATTTATTGTTTCTTCCCCCTCTTCTCTCTGATAGACACCGGGACGGAGACCATTGTCAGTGCCACGGTGATCGACTGCGTTAATGACGACCCCTCCTTCTTGCCAGAGCAACCAGGAATCCCCCCCCCCTTGATCACCAGATATCGCCCATTCTCTTCTCTCTTATTCTTGCATTAGGTTTGCTACTGTTGATGATTCGATAGCTCTTATTCTATTGCATAGACTGTCATTGTTACTATAACTGTTGATACCCTTACCTGCTATCCTAATGCTTAATATAGGATGCTAGTATTCCATCAGTGGCCCCACATCTTTGTCCGTCTGCCATGCTATACTATCGGGCCGTGATCACTTCGGGTGGTGATCACGGGTATTTACTATATACATACTTTACATGACACATGGTGACTAAAGTGGACTTTAGGCTCATTGAGTACCCGCAAGTGATTCCGATGTGGGGGCTGAAAGGACAGGTGGCTCCATAAAAGTAGTGGTGGGCCTGAGTTTCCGACGGCCCCCGAGTGGGTCTTTGAGGCGGAGCGACAGGGCAGGTTGAGACACCCAATCGAGAGGTGGCCTGGCCCTAGTCGTTGTCCGCGGTGATTTCATAATAACACGCTTAACGAGTTTGGATATTTGATCTGAGTCTGTCCTCTGGCCTATACGCACTAACCAGCTACGTGGGAATGGTTATGGGCTCTCGATGTCGTGGTATCAGCCGAAGCCTTCTTGGCGTCAGCGACTTAGCGGCGCGCGCCGGGTTGGACCGTGTAACACAACTTCCTTAGTAATGAAGGTTGCTAGGTCTGCTCACCGGCCGCGTACGCAACGTGCAGGTGTGCGTTGGGCGATGGGCCCAGACCCCTGCGCGCATAGGACTTACACCGGCGTGCTGACCTCTCTGTTGTGCTTAGGTAGGGCTGCGACGTGTTGATCTTCCGAGGCCTGGCATGACCTAGGAAAGTGTGTCCAGCCAAATGAGATTGAGTGTGCTGGGTAATGTGGTGCACCCATGCAGGGAAGTTAATCTATTCGAATAGCCATGTCGCTCGGTAAAAGGACGACCCGGAGTTGTATTCCGACCTCATGACAACTAGAATCGGATACTTAATAAAACACACCCTTTCAAGTGCCATATATAACCCGGTGATCGCTTTCCCACAGGGGGACGAGGGGAGGATCACCGGGTAGGATTATGATATACGATGTTACTTGGTGAAATTAACATCTATTCTATTCTACTGCTGCAAGACGGAGGCTGCGAGAAGTGAGGGCACTTGTTACTTTCCAGCTACACTCTTCTACTACTACAAGATGGAGGCTATCGAAAGCGTAGCCTTCGATAGTTGCCATCCCCCTCTTATTCTCGCATTCTGCAGTTTAGCCCACAGATATTACCCCCTTTACACATATACCATTGCATATGTAGTGTAGATACTTGCTTGCGAGTACTTTGGATGAGTACTCACGGTTGCTTTGCTCCCTTCCCCCCCCTTTCCCCTTGTTCTTGGTTGATGCAACCAGATCGGTGGAGTCCGGGAGCCAGAGGATCCCGAGGATGTTTCTACGTGGAGTTCGGCTTTGAGGAGTAGTTAGGAGGTCCCACGCAGGAGGCATTGCCTTTTCGATCGTTGCTATATTTGTGCTAGCCTTCTTAAGGCAAACTTGTCTTACTTATGTCTGTACTAGGATATTTTTGCTTCCGCTGACTCTTGTGTTTTCGAACTTATGTATTCGAGCCCTTGAGGCCCCCGGCTTGTAATATAAAGCTTGTATTATTTTTATTTGTGTCTAGAGTTGTGTTGTGATATCTTCCAGTGAGTCCCTGATCTTGGTCGTACACATTTGCGTGCATGATTAGTGTATGGTCAAATCGGGGGCGTCACAACTCGCAACTGGGACACAACCTTTTTTACCCTTCCACCTCCGACTCGCAACTAGGGTCCAACCTTTTTGTCTGAGTTGCAAGTCCATACTCGACCCACAACTAGGGCCCAACCTTTTTAGTCCGAGTTGCAACTCCACCCTCGACTTGCAACTAGGGATCAACCTTTTTTGTCCTAGTTGCAAGTTCACCCTCGACTCACAACTGGGGCCCGACATTTTTTTGTCCCAATTGTGAGTCCACCATTGATTCGCAACTAGGACCGACCTTTTTTCCAGTTGCAAGTCCATCGTCGACTCGCAATTGGGGCTTGACTTTTCTTGTCCCAGTTGCAAGTCCACCCACGATTCGCAACCAGGGTCCAACCATTTTTGTCCCAGTTGCAAGTCCAAACTCGACTCGCAACTTGGCCTGACCTTTTTTTATTCCCAATGAAGAGTCCACCCTAAACTTGCCTTTGGGGGTCCGACATTTTTTTATCCTAGTTTCAAGTCCACCCTCGTCAGCGAACAAACTGCAGATGAGTCGGCCCAAGTAGCTACGATGCGTTTTTTCTTCATTTTTTTGTTTTCTTCATTTTTTTGCTTTTTATTTATCATTTTTCTTCATTGTTTTTTCCTCCCCTTTAATTTTTTTCTATTTTCAAAAGTTGATCTCATTTTTTTCATATTCTATTTTTTTCATAAACTCACAAGTTTCAATAATTGTTTCAAAATTTGTAAATTAGTTCATTTTTGTAAAATTGTTCACACTGATCAATTTTTTTAAAAGAAAATTCAAAATATGTTCATTTTTTGTTCTCTTCTTATTTATGTATTTTCTCTATTTTCGTTTTTTCCTGTTTGGTTTTAGTTCAACGTATATAGAAAAGTTCGCTTTTAGTTCATCGTATATAAAAAGTTCATGTATATCAAAAACAATGTTCACTATGTATTGGAAAAAAATTAGTGTTTATGCAGAAATCATCATATATTATAGCATTGGTCACCATGCATTAGAACAATTTTGGTATTCATTAATTTTTTTTTTGAAAAAATATGTAAATTTATGAACATGTTTTTTGAAATATGTGTTGATGAAATTTTGTTCTTTACTGAAAATTAATTATAAAATATAATTGTGAAAAATGCAAAAACCAAAAGTCAAAAAATAAAATAAACCGTTGACAGCCTGGAAGCTAGCGATGGGAGATGTACTTGTAAATGTATAACGATGAGACGCAAAAGCTAACAAGTCAGATTTAGCACTAGCGATCTTTTTTTTCTCCAGAGAAAGCTAGCGATCAGTTTTCTTGTACGGGTAGCTAGCAATCAGATTTTTTATGAGTGGAGCTAGAGCTACCCGGTCACCAAGGCGGACGCACCATCAGGTGGTTTTTAGTTTTGGGCATTGACAAATTAAAATCAAAGAAACAGGACAAACAATAAAAAAATTAAAGTGACATTGACACTGTACTTAGATGTGAGATATTATCTCACATCTAGATAAGACATAGACGGACCTAAAGTAATAATTCATCATCGTAATAAAGCAAGGTGCGTTTTCCCTCTCTCTTTTCATCCGTTACCGTTAAAATTTACTTTTCTACTTGAGGTGGTACTGAATTTTGTGCGTCCGTCAGTTTTTTGGGAAATGATTACAATCATCCGGCCGATTTTACATCTCGCGTCCGCCGCGTCGAGAGCCAACCACGTGTTGTCCCACACATAGAAAGTATCAGGATTTTGCAACATCCTCCATGTTTCTGAAACATGGGATAAGATTCGATTCGGGCGACCGATCGCTCGCATGCGTTCGCTGGATGAGTGGCCGTTCGATCAAAAGTTATCGTATAGCGCTCAAAAGCTGCACGTGATACATATCTAGAAACATCTCGCAGGACAATCAACCTTATCCATTGATCAACATTTCATCCCCAATCTTAATCACCAGGAGGAAAAACTTCTGCAACATTATTTTTGTTGTAGAACTCCTTCCGCAACAACACTAATGTTGCAAAAAGGCAAAGATGAAAATGAACTACAGTACAACTTCTCGTCCCCAATCCCATCCTCGTGAGAAAAAAATTCCGCAACACCAGTCTTGTTGCAGAAGTCCTTCCGCAATAGTACCCATATTGCACAAAAACGAGACAAAAATAAAATTCCGCAATACAATCTTTTTGCAAATGTTTCCGCAACGACGCCTCTGTTGCAAAAGAATTCCGCAACACAACCGTTGTTGCAATTATCAAAACAGCGATTGACCGCTGATCTAACGACCGCGAGGCGGCGGATCTTTTAAAAAGATCCGTCGGCCGACGCGTAGCATCCCCCAGTTTTTTTAGCTATCCAGAATTTTGTACTTGACCTGAACACGTGCACCAAAGCCAGCTAACTTATTTGCCTACCATGTAGCCGCAAAAAATCTATTTCTCGCCCTGTGCAGTAGATAATTGGAGTTCCCACAGGGCGTCCAGGACTGGGCCGGCCCGTTTTGTTTTCTGTCCTATTTTATTTTTAAGTTTATCTTATTTCGTAATTAAATAATTTCGAAAAAGTTCAGAATTTGATTTTTTGGGTCAAAGTTTCGAAAAATGTTTGAATCACAATATAGTCTTCCCCTTTTCTAAAATGTTTGGAACATTAATTACTTTTCTGGTTCCGATTTTTTTCAAATTCAGAAATATTCCAAAATTGTTTTGGATTTCAAAAACAGGTACTTTAAAAATATTGGATAGTTCAAATATATATAGTTTTACTAAAATGTTCACAGATTCAAAATAATGTCTGAGTTTCAAAACACATTTTAACAAAAAAATCTGAATGTTCAAAACATGTTTTCAAAATTCGGTCACAAATTAAAGAAAATGTTTGGGTTTTGATAAAAGGTTCATGTCTTCGTAAAATGGTGTTGTTTAAGAAAATCATGTTTTTCCAAAGTGGACGGAATATTAAAAACAATGTTCGTAATTTCAAAAAATGTTCACGTTTCCAAGAATATTAAGGAATTCATAATTTTTTAAATGTTTAGAAAATGTTTTAAATCCAACATTGCACTATGTTCTTAAATATTTGTGCTGGCCATTGGTTAGCACTGGCGTTTGTTGCCGTGGTTAGCGGCACATGGTCGCGTAAAGTCATGTGTTCAATCGTTCAACACGTCATATTTTTGGATTATTACTCGTGCCTTGCAAACACAGGTTATCTCAGTGCCTGCCAATGGGCTGGCCCAGACATGAATTGTTGTGCTTCCCACGCGCTATTAACGCAACTAGCGTCTTATAGTAGCTCCCATACAGCTGCCATAAGAAAAGAAAAGAAATATACAAATAAATTTTGTTTCGACCATTCCACATGTAGTTTTCCAAATTTTGATCCCCTGGGTGGGCCAAACTAGACCTACCACGTATTTTTTTTTTCTGTCGGACAGACGAGCAGCAAAAAATAAAGGGCGCGAGGGGATTGAACTATGGACCTTTCCTATTGTGCCGACTGATAAAACCAACTCAACTAGCTTTCAATTAAGATAGGAACAGTCCCATCTTGGAATTTTATACTAAATCAGACCAATTTTTATATGCCCCCAAGTTCTCTAGAAATAAGGAGGTTCCGTGAGAATAAGGAAGTTGTCTCGAGAATCATAAGCAAAACGAGAGACTCCATAAATTATTGCCGGAGGTAACTTGCGTGTGTCAATAAAAGGCAATATGCTAGTTGCCTATAATGGAATAAAATTGTGGGCACGTGCTAATAAAAGAGAATGTGCTGGTTTTTGCTCTAATTAATAAAATTTATGGCCACGTGAGCGCAAAAATAGTTGAGAGAATAAATCCTGACAATGAAGGGACATTCATGCCTAGTTATGCGCTGATTATGCTAATGAAACATAATTTATGCGCAACAATTAGTAATCCATCCGGTTAAGTCATCGTAGGAGAAAGTGGTAAAAGTAATCGTGTCTTGAAGATCGCCATGCAGCAACCAAATGAGAACGCAACCACGAGACAGAGGTAGACCCTGAGGGAAAAAAAGGTACCAGATGGGTGGTCGACGTCACGCCGACCAACCCCACCACTATCAATATCTCGCGGGCCAAATGTGACCCATGAGAAGACTACAGCTCATCGCTTTGTCGCCCACTACCGTGGAGACCGTTTTTGATGATCACATCAATTATCTCTCTCCGCTGCTTCTTGCAAAAAAATAACTCCCCGTTGCAACGCACGGACATATGTGCCTGTACAATTCCAAAGCAAATTTATCTCTACTCCTAAAAAGAAAGTTCTTAGGCTAATATGCACAGTTTATTTCTGTCTGTACGTCCCACCACCATTCCTCCATGTCAGTTTTTTCATCTTATCATCAAAAACGAAATTAATTCCCTTTAATACCCCAATCGTTTTTTATATCCCACAATCCCACTTAGTTTTTCTCGTCCTTTCTTTCATAGATGTCAATTTAATTGTTGGGTAAATTATGATTCAAAAATCGCATCAAAATCGCCCTACTTTCGTTCAACCTTCCAAAACATACATGTGAGATTACCTTCCTAGAAAACAATAGAAGATTTCTCACAAAAACTTTCCAAAATGAAATCAGATTTTTCTGAAACATATCACTAATTACGTGCACTAGACCATTGATTATCACTACCATTAAATGACACTGTGTACTACGTAATCATTCGTCTACTGCAGGCTTCCCCCACGCACGACCTTCCTCCACCTATACGGCTAGTTGTAATGGAGAGTATCATATACTAGTATCATGCACATGATACTAGTGTATGATACTACTTTCATAGTGCATAGTATCATATGTTAGTATCATAGGATGGTCATTTATTGTCATGCATGACACATACTAGCACCTCATTTAATATGATACGGTATCATAATATGATACTCAACCTCCTCTCTCTTCATTTAATTCTATGCCACATCATCAAAATTGCCTAGTTGGCATGCATGATACTACATATGATACTCCCATTACGGGCAGCCTACTCCACCTCCCGTTTCCGGGGTTTTTAGTACCGAGATTATTTTGCATGATTTCCTCGCATCACGCAATTAAACGGCGCCGAATTATCTCAAGTTGCACGCGAACCCAACTAATCGATCTCCTTCCCTGTTCATCCCTACTACCTAAATATGGAAGGAATCAACCACGATTGATAATCAATGTCTATACAAAAATGTGTTGTGCAGTTTTCTTTTGCTCACGATGGATCCATCCAAATTAGATTGAGCATAATAAATTATGAGCTACTCCCTCCGTTCTTTATGTAAGATGTATTATTTTCGACGCGGTGACCACGTGATGTCGAGCATCCCACGGTCATCCCTAGTGGCAGGGGCGCGCCCTGGGCGCGCCTCCTGTGCCGTCACCGTGCGCAACAACCTTGCTGCTGCACTTGTTAGCATGTAATGAGCAGTAGCTGTTAAAAATAAAATATACCAAGTTATAAGTGCAACTACACAGTATTCATTCATAAAACACGTCTAGCAGAGCATTCATGTGGGCACATATCTAGTTTATGCATGTCTGCGGGTCTAGGCTGATCTTGATGGCATTTATGTACAGCAAAATTGATTTGACTACAGGTGAATATGCTATCTTCGCTGACTTTAACCTACTGAGGAGTTCCAGAAATACATCAGTATGGATTCTATCTATGAAGTTATCATAATTGCCTAGTTAAATCAAAATGGCCCAAAATGATTCAGTCCTGAAATCCCATACTTAAAACCGGGACTTAACCTCCACTTCATTCACCCCTGAGATGAATATTGAATTAGGCTCATGGCTGGAAATTGCAAAAGAAATGGTAGGTCAACTCTATGTTTAATTTTCTACCTCTGGAATGGACTTTGTACCTCCTGTCAATGCCGCTGCATTCCAACCAATGTAAAAGTCCATTCAAACTTTGTACCTCCATGAATCAGCCATGCTTGGCACTACATCAACATCTTGACATCGGTTGCCGATCTTCCGCATTTACACACACTGGCAAAATAAAGAACAATTTCTTCAAAAATGTTCTGAAATATAAGCAGATATACAATGTGGCGATTTCCCCCAGCCCTGGCCCCAAAATAGAATAAAATGCACGGGTGCTTAATTTTTTTGAAATGGATGTCAAGGGTATGTGTACTATAAAAAGCAGGGGGTATTTTCCTTTAGTCATTTGAACAAACAAGCAAGGTGCACCTTTTGTATCACATATAAATGCAACCATCGGCACAAAAAGTTTTTAAGAGTGGGGATCAAAGACCCATGAAAAGAATTTGGCGTTTGCTGCGATCATCTGCTTCAATTTATAGGTATAAGTACTTCAAATTCCTCAAATGGTTGGGAGACATATGAAATCTAGATTATAGTACTATTTCAGTTACTGGATGGTTCTTATCAATGTTATGTGATCATTCCTGTATGTTACAGTAAATGTATCTTGTGCCATAGCACCCATAAATATAAGTACAAATGGCAATGAGCAATGATTTCTCAGGCTAAAAAATTTCTGCTATGTCTCTCAAGAGCAATAAATATACCCACTGAAGACTCATAGAAAACTGTAACCTTACTTTGAACAGTGCTTCTGACAATAACAACTCTCTTC